>CM029633.1:29591472-29812517 GCA_017311315.1 Dendrocalamus latiflorus
GGGGGTTAGGAAATCTTATGGGTAAAGCTGGGCAGCTCTACAAAGTCAAAACTTAATAGCATTCGAATATGTCGTGCTTCCAGTAAATAAAGTTGTATTTAATGGGTGATTTCAATAGTGAAGTATAAGTATATTTGGAAATGATTTGAAAATATTGAAGTCTAGTAATCAAGTTTTGAAAAAAAAAACCTAATTCCTTAAGAAGTTATTGTTTTTTGTGTTTAAATATATTTACAAATAAGATTACATCCACAAATACTTTAATAAAACCCATATATCTCCATCCCTTGAAAAATCCCGTCAACTAGTTGTATAACGTTTCTCCATGTGACTTGTTCAATGCAGTCGGTTGTACTAGTCTTACTTAATTTTCCTCCAACACAGACATTAGGAGAAGAAATAATGTTGCAAGTATTCGTGTTAGGGTTACGATCGACTCAAGCGTTCCTGTGGGAGTTTTCTTTGGTTTTTCTGATTGTAAGTTAAGTTTTGGGCTTAGGTGCTCATTAAAATTCCTAAAGTTGACAATTAGGTTTTATTTTAATCAAATTAATTATTTTTAAATGTTCGTGAATAGGTATGATACCTTATCTATCCATAACTAAATTTCTGGACTATTGCAGGATGTAGGTCATGTTTCAAAAAACAGAGTTGTTACACCTGGCCACGCCATTTTCGCACCACGCCGACCCACCCATCCCGCAGGCGTCAAAACGGCGCACTCGCACGTACACACCGGGGGCCGCGGGCTGCGCGCGGCTGTACGCAACCAACCATCCGCGACGCCACACGCGGTGCCCCCGCGTTTGTGGCCGCGCGCGGGGAAATCGCACTCAACCGATCGGGAGCGGAGGGCCAATGGGGCATGCGTGCATGCCGAGGCTCCGACAAGGGGCTAAAGCGGCCGCGCACGCCTGTGGGCTGTGGAGCCGCCCACCCGGCCGGCCGGGGCCCCCTCGCGCCTCCCCGCTAGTGCGCGCCGATGGGCGTGGGAACTGCTGCCGCCGCGCTGCACGCACGCATAGCCGCCGCTGCCGCCGAACGAACGAACGGTGGCGCGAGAGAGAGGGAGGGAGAGAGAATGTGCATGTGGGGCGCATGATGCGTACGCACCATTATTGTTAGGCTGCCGACGGCGTTCGAATAGAAATTCCTGCGCCATGATGTCCCATGCATTCACCCGCTGCAACCGCATGCCGGCCGGATCGAACTTTGCTAGCTACTACTCCCTCCGATACCCTTTAATTTGGCTGCTTTCTTCGGAAAGAAGGCCTCCTGTTGAGCTTCGCAGTTTGAATTATAATCGTGCTAGCTAGCTAGTCTGTTCTTGCTAGGTTGTACTATTTTTTTTTTTTGGAAAAAGATGGAAGAAGCTAGATAGAGACACATTTGGGGCCGTTCAAATGTGTTCTTAGTTTGACTTTTGGCTAAAATGACATTAGCGATTGCTAACCTTTTTATGAGATATTTAACTAAAAATAAATAAAATAGGGGGAAAAAATAAAAAACACTGAATTATATTTTCATGAATAATACAAAGAAAAAAAAGAGAAAAAATGGCAGTAAAAAGAAAAGTACATATTAAGAAGGCAACGTATTTCAAATAATTTTTAACTTCAGAATTCAGAAACTGTTTGGAACAAGACTAAAAAGAAAATGAGCTTTCTTCAATAAATATCGCTTCTGCGCCTTTTTTTATCTCCTTTTCGCTGTCTTTTCTGCGAATTCACCTATGGTCCATCGCGTGCTGCCGTTGAGGGACTTTCGGGAGTTCTTCAATTCGTCTGCGTTGTCAGCTGCGTTCCCGATATATCAAAACAAATATTGCAAAGTAAATAGCAGCGGTCCCTGGCAAGTACTACGAGGGAGTCGCAAACTTCCGCTTTTCTCGAAAGCCAGAAGATGAGAAGAAACCACTTTCTGAGAATGATCGCAAGTTCCCTCGAGGCGTCGTCCTTAGTGCCGGTTAATATATGCCCCAAGTTTAGTCGCAAAGGTGGTGACAAGTATGAAGGGAATAAAGTTGCCGCCGATTACGCGTTTGCTTTGAGGACCCGTTCAGTTGAGCGGATAAGATTAACCCGTTTCTTATCATGACTTGCGCCATTTATTTACGCAGGTCGGTTCTCTTTGCAGCCTACGCTTATATAGGATACATTTGTTAGGTCGATTAAGTAGTCATTATACTTTTGTTCGTTTGAAAATTCCTCTGCCTGGCCCATGAATATGGCTATTCTGAAATGCGAATAACTTTGCTTGACTAGTTTAGAAATTTCTGTTCACATAAGTCGCACCTCATGATTTTACAGGTTACTCCATCTTCTCAGGCTCACGATTCAGTCAGCATCAGCCATCATTGTGTTGGGTGGTGAAAATGCTTGTGTTGGGCGGTGAAAATGCAGTACGTTCATACTTGCATAACCTGATTTATCTTGCGTGGTATAGTACTCCTGCTGCTAGCGTTCTGAGGGCATCTGTAGTGTATATAACCCAAAGGGCCTTAAGGTGGGTCCCATCTAAACCTTAAGACCAACTCCCTAGTGTATATAACCCAAGGGGTCTTAAGACGGTCCCACTTGTCAGATAAACAAAAATTATATTTTAATGCTTATGGCCAGGTCTTTAGCTTGAGGACCAGCCTTAAGCTTTTTTTGCTTAGGGTCTGCTTAAGGTCACCCCTGTAATGTATAAGGTTGACCTTAAGGTGGCTTAAGACCTCCTCTTTTCATACACTACAGATGCCCTGACCACTAGTGCCACTAATTTATGACCCGGAGGATGTCGGCGCATGCAACATTGTCTGCGAGAAGGCAGGCTGGTGCACACATACTGCCGGGGAAGGAGGACGAGCGCAGCCTGCACAGCAGGCAGGGCATGCACTGACTTCCACTATGCCGAGTCAGATCGAGAGAGCCATCTTTACGAATTTAATGAAGCAACCCTCGTCTCGGCGGAGAGCTGATTGCTCGCTAGGACTTTCTTTCTACCGGGGAAAAATACATGGGTTCTAACTGGTGGTTACGGTTTTTTTTTTGTGAATTGTTTTGGTGAATTTTGGAATTTTAGATGAATCTAAATTTTTTTATCGGTATAAAATTTTACCTGCACTTATTGATAAGACCAATTACTGTCGGTTACCGATGAAATTTTGACGATAGATTTTTCGTGCTTCCTACTCCTTTCCAGCGTCCGTCCTTTGGCTATCATCGCGCGCCCCCACCGGTGTATAGTGGGCTGCTACTAGGCGCGCCGTAGTAGGTGTTGCTCTGTCAGCCCAGCTCCACTCAGCAATGGAGTGAGGAGAAAGGTGTTGTCCTTACGTTTTTTCTTGAAGAAATTCCCCAGGTAGTGGATGCTCGCATCACGCCGAATCTAACACCTTTCTCCTCAGGCAGGCCAGCTGCCACTTTCACCTCAAATTTAAGTATCATGACTCCGCTGCATGTTACATCAATACAAGTGTTTACTATTTTTTTTTCATGTTATTGTTGTCAGCTTATTGTTCTTCTTCTTCTTTTCTCTCTCTTAGAATTGTCTCTTGCTGTTTGGGACCTTGTAAGGCTGTGATGGGGAGAGAGGAGTATGGGGGCTTGGAGAAGCAAGTGGGAGAATGAGAGAAGTGGCGAGAAGACAAGAGTGGTTTGTTTTGTCCTAGCTCGGAAAATGGTGGTTGGTCAAACGTGATGGTCGAGCTGGAAGTCAAGCAAGGTCCATACATGGTCAATAATTTTCCACCAAAATTTGTTAAAAATAAATATATTCCTGGAAATATTAACACTTCGGATGAATAAACGTGTGTGTAGAAAAAAGATGCAAAATTAATTTTTGATTGCACTTCATTAACATGTCTACTAATAACAAGAGGCATCCGGATCGAATCTTTACTCTCATGGATTAGAGCAACCTGTACCTAAAGGTCAAAGTGAACTCCAGCCAAACAAGCACAGGTGGATCATTATCGATGGCTTAACATGTCGAGCGAATCACTTGGACATAAAATGTCCAATCTCCGGATTGCATAACAACATTGACAACACGTACGTACGGACCGTTCTACCTATCCAACTCGTTAAACATGAACAGAAAAGATGACGAGTAGGTCCGGCACCGCTATGCCAGTCGCGCAAACATCTTGAGAAAACTGCTGCAATGTTCCAAAAGCTACGGCTCTCGAAGCAAGAACGACATACTACTCCTACCAGCTTTGAAAAACGTGCTAGAAAGTCAATAGAAAGAGCTTGTGATCGGGCTTAATTGTGCTTCTAAAGGACAGGTGTTTGAAAGCATTGTGTCCTTTTCTTCTCCAGCAGAAACCTTGAGAAGAATGTACAGGCAGAAACTTTCAGGGCTACTTTCGTAACATAAAAAGCGCCAAGTTTGGGCTCCCTGTGGTTGCTATGGAAGTTGGGAAGTGATATGGTAGTTTGATCAGCAAAAGTTTAGTACTCATATCATCATTTACTCGCTTTATATGATCATCTCCTTTGTCCTTTGCAACTCATATACTTTTGAGCGAATGTAATGGTGCATCAGTGCATCACATATTCCACTTGTAAAGAACGAACCGAGCTGATGACCAAAGCTTGCTAGCTTCAAGGATACGTTGCGCTGATTTCCTTTTGTTCGGGACAAAAATATGTACCAGTGCTAAATGCACTTGTGATCTTCAACTTATATATGGTATTGTGTGTTCAGATGGATGCATGGTCCTATTGTATATTTTTTTATGTGTGGGTGTAACTTAGACAGGGTTTAGATATTGCTGGGTCTGGTGACAACAAATTTCTGAGTGAAAGTTCACCGTGTAGGAAAATTCCGAACCTGTATAGTTACTTCTGTTGCGTGATGAAACTCATTAGTTTTACCAGCCGCAGTCATGTGCATATTCATTGTAACCATGGTATTAATTCCTTCGCCCTATCTTTTTCTATGTAAAAATAGCATTGCACCAATCTAACATCGACAAATAGAAGGCGATGAAGAATTTCTCGCCATGCAACTTCCATTGGATTTTCCTATCACTCCATATTTTAACCTTACCGCTGCTATTCTAGCTAGGGTGACAAGAAATTTGGGTTGAAGTTGAGGGAACGATGCCATGTTCCAACACGAGTCTCCGACTGTCACCGTCATCTCCTCACCCTCTCCACTTCATGGTATTTTATAGCAACTTAGTCCTGAGGGACAATAAAGAATGATACGGCATGCTACGCCTAGGTCAAATCAAATCCCCCGCATATCTCACCAAACACGCATACAGTGTATGGCATAGTCCATCACTACAAGTATTTGTAGCCTCTTTTAAACGGCTCTTGTAGCATAAATCAACGTACTAAGTATACTCTAGAACAACCTTAGTTCATGGATGGAGTTCAACAGACTTAAAGGTCATGTTTGAAACACAAGTTTTATAAAAAAAATTATACAATCCTAAATAAAATAAGAAAATTTTTTGCGTTCCAAACGTAGCATAAGAGTCGGCATCCAATCTACCAAAAGGCATGGCTAACTAGCATCAAGTTTGAGTGCACATGTAGTGATCTTATAATATAAGGTCCGAACGTCCTACTTGCCCTAAAGAGCCTGAATAAACTATAGCATCAATTCATCAGAATTTTCCGAAAAGTTGCAAATGATAAACAAATCACTCCACTAACTTCTCGTGTTTGCAAAGGCGCAGCCAAAGGGGACAAAACAAAAGAACCGTCTCCATCGCCGCGGGTGTATACGTCAACCCCAAATCTCAGTGGAGGCGGCGCTCGCTTGGCAATCTCTGCCGTCGTGCGAGCTCATCGTTCGGTTTCGATCTCTAAATCATTCTCAGGTCCCTCACCTCATATAAGTGTATGTGTTTAGTAGAAAAATACGTGTCTATATTCTCTGATATATTAGATAAATCTAACGACCTTCGTTTAAATCCAGCATATGTTTTAATAAGACATGCACACATGTGTGGACATGGTGTGCGCAAGTACATGCCCTCTGTTGTAATCTAAAAAAAAATCTCAGCAGAGGATGGACCCATCCAGGAGGCAGCTGCCAGCTTAGCCTCCAGCTCCTTAATTCCTCGCTCAAATGATCATACTACTAAACAGGACCAAACGCGCATCTTAAAGTTCAAACACGCCAACCAAAAAGGCAGAAACGTACGCTAAAAGCATATGGAATTATGAATGCTTGGCCAGATTAATGGCCCATGCATGCATGTGATAAACCGGTAGGGTACGCGCGGGAGTACCGGTAGTGTACCATATATTCTTTCTTGCACGGCGTACAAAGTAATTAAGGCCCCGTTTGGCACAGTTCAGCTTCACTAGTGAATCTGTTTTTTTTGTTTCAACTTCACAAGCAGCTTCACCGGTGAAGCTAAAGCTGTTTTGGAAAACTGTTTGGCAAAACAGCTTCACCAACAGCTTCATGCATGGTTGAGAGAGGGCAATTGTACAAGATGTCCATGTCTACCTGACTTGTTCTAACATTTGAAGCTGTATATTTGTATATGGTCATATGAATTAAAAAATAATATATTTGAATGAGTATGAATTAAAAAATTAAAATAATAAAATAATAAAAAATTAAAATCAGTGCGAACGGGAGGAGAGGAAACAGGCATGGGGACCCAGTGGCAAAGTGCTGTAATTTCTGTCAACTACAAGGGCAATGAGTTCCTAGAACTGCGAGCCTGAGGGAGAGAGCTGTGAAAAGCTACTATTTTCAGCTTCACCCCACCCCATTCTCTTGTGAGAGCATGATTTAAGGAGCTTCATCCATGAAGCTGTTTGCAAAAAGGGTGTTTGGCAAAAAAACAACTCACAACAGCTCATGAAGTTGTTGGTGAAGCTGTACCAAACAGGGCCTAAGTGATGACTCGAAGAGGTCAAGGCTGATGTGGATGTGGTTTTAGTAGGTCGCAGACTCGATCGGCTGCAGCTACAGCGTGACGCGGCTAATGCGTCCGGGGTCCCATGCATGCATGCGCTTCAATTAATCTGTTCCACCATGTGACTCCACAAACCTTGTCTGAAACCTCAAGTCAAAGGCCCCGTTTGGCAGAGCTCTAGCTCTAGAAAATCTGTAGATTTCCTAGATCTGGTCATCTGTAGCTCTAGGAAATCCTGGATCTAGAGTTGCAGGCATGTTAAGTGCATTTACATGACTCATTTCATTTATATTATATATTAAATAAAAATATTTAAATCACTTTAATTTAGTCAACAAACTATAGATCCAGTATAGATCTCGGAGCTAGAGTTGTGCCAAACATGGCCAAACACTCAACGACCCCCAAATACATGCATGCTGCAAGCTGACCTCCTCGTTATCCATCTGCTGCATCCAAATCTAGTTGAATTGATGGCCTAGATCGAAGTATTGTGGGATTCTTACTGCACATGTACTCACGCTGTAATTTCTCAGTAGAAAACGCAAGTACGGACATATATAGATGTTGACAATTGCATCACGTTTTAGGTTTTCAAGTAGTTGAGACCTGAGAAGAAGAAGAGGACCATGCATGGTTCGCCTATGTTTCAAGCTTGGTTGACTTGAGCTGATTATTGAGAGGTGGACAAGACGACTTTATAGCCGCTGGGGCTACTCAAGCCATGTGATGGCCGTCCTCAGAATCTCTTATGAGTTGCTAAACATAAATCCCACTCCTTAAGGTTTAGGGTGCTAACAGTGTCTATGGCAAGTATGATCATATATATGGAGAGACTCAATTATGTCCAGATCACTGGTTAAATTGATTGTGAGTTTGCAGGGCGTTTCAAGCCAGCCTGCCCTTAATTACTCCCGTATAAACTTTTTTTTAGAGCTTCCCCTGTATTGGCTCAGCGAGCTGTCCACAATTTCAGTGTAGGCATGCCCATAACACGTCCAATGTATAAACGTCGAACGATTCTTTATATCATGCAATCGAGCGCCAGAGAAAACATCTTCCTAGCTTGCAAAATAGGCAATGAGATCAAATGACAAATCCCATGAACATAAACAGATGCACCTAGAACATTTCATTTCATTATGCAGATTTCGAAATTAACCAGACACCCTGCTAACTTTATATGCTACAGCTGGTTGGCGAAACATTGTACTACGTCGAATCTGCACACACTACACAGTATGAGTACAGAAACTAGATAGGTGCACATGATTAACTCCTCAACACCCGTCATATTTCTTTGAGACTGCCCTCTTCTGAAAACTTCACATCAACAACAAATCCTCCCAGAAATCTCCTGACCCCAACTCTCTTGTTCCTAACGACTTTCGAGCTTGACTCATCCGGCCCTCCCCACTAACCGCAAGATACTTTTGCGCTGAAGTCTGGAGATATTCGGATGACGATTTCCTAAGGACTAATGAGTAATGAGTAGTGATGAAGCTCTAATCTGACTCCTTTTCACATACAAGGTAAAAGACCAGCATATTTGGAACGAAGAGCGCAAGCAGGAGAAGCAGAACCTATGTCCTGAGTGGCCCAATGACGAATTTGGGCCCTGCCCCAACATCAATAATCAAGCCAAGCGCGGTTGACAAGAGATCCTACGGTACCTGTCATTTTGCCATCGGATTATGATCTTTAATCATCTACAGCGTCCAAGAAATGAAGTTCTGCTAGAGTACTAGGTACGGCAACTGCCCGTCCTTATTGCTTGATCTCGTTTGTAGACTACTACAAGTGTTATCTTGCACAAAATTGACATCACACTGTTGTATTAGGTGAGTGGTGACTATGAGGGTGGCCCTCGAGAACGAAAAAAAATCTGTTGTATCTCTGTTGCACAAGACGGCTTGTATAACGAGTAAATGGGGTGGTGACATGTGGTAAAATACTGTAGCAGAACTGTAGCCCGTACAAAAAATATTTCTTTTTTTGCTACAGTTCCGGACCGTACGATAAAAATATTTTTAAAATATCTGCTACAGTAACTTTGCCATGTGTCACCACCCCACTTGCTCGTTACTCAAACTGGCTTGTGCAACGGGGATACAATAGAATTTTTCCTCGAGCATCCCATGTAGGGATGTAGCTCGGATGATGGCATGTTCTTCTCATCTTATGTCTTATGGTTTATAACTTCTCTCGAATAATCAGACGGGATGTTTCTCTGTCATTGTTTTAAAGCGGCTTATTGGGATAGCCTTTTAAAAGAAACTTATCGGCTTATGGGCTTTCAGTTCGTTTGTATGAGTGCTCGCACTAGGGTTAAAAGCCAAGCCGTAGCCATAAGCTACAGTCCAAAAGAGCAAGATAAGTCTTCTGGAGTGGAGTACTATTCTAAATTCATGTGTGACATTCTCTCCCTTTTGGACACCATCAGGATCATGGACTATGTCGGGACTTGAATATGTAAATTCGGACACTCTGTATTGCACTATTTAAGGATCACGCTAGTGCACACAGTGATAATATTGATGAAATATTATTCCATACACAACGAATAACCAATAAATTATCAATTTATTAAAGAGAAAACCACGAATTTTTTGTATCAATAATCTATTTTTTATTCGAAATAACAGAAATATACTCGTGGCAAATTTTTTTTGCAGAAATAGGCTCTAGTTGTCCGACCTGCAGCACCCTAAAAAAACCTAACCTTAACCAACCGCTCTTTCTCCTACCCCTAATTTATCTCTCTCTCCCCCCCGTTTTTCATCTATTCCATCTAATCTTTCTCTCTCTCTCACCTTCTCTCATCTCGTGCCCTGCACGCGTGGCTGACGGCGGCGCATGGCACGGCAGCGTCGGCGTGGAGGCGGTTGCACACATGAGCAGCAATGGCGGCGTCGGCGACAGCGTGCGAGCAGCGGCCAGTGGGCGGCGGTGCATGAGGCAGCACGCGGGCATGGCGTGGCGGCGGTGGCCGGTTGTTGGCAGCGGCAGTCGTGACTATTAGCGGCGGCAGCCGGTGGCAAACGCGCTGCCGAGCGGCCGAACGTGGTTTCGCACGGTCGAACGGTTGTTTGCTCGGCCGAATGGCTGTTCGCTCGGCCGAACGACCGTTCGCGCAGCCGAACGGGCTAGTGAAACCATTTCCGCTCCAGTCAAATTCATCTCTTGTTGTTTGCCTTGATTCCATCCTGTAGATTCGCACGCAACTATTGAGGGAGCAGTTGGGCAGTTGTGCATTTCGGACCCGTCGTGCAGCGTGTCCATCGAGCGTGCTCAAGGCAAGTACCTCATGGTCGTGACCTTTCCTTTTCGCATATCATGTGGTTCCATATTACTTGTCATCTTGTCATTGAGTATAATTATCATATCACTCATGCTTACTTGGCTAATATCATATCACTAACGATACTTGGCCAACATCATATTACTAAATCTTACCTAGTTAGTATCCTATCACTAAAGCTTATCTGGTCAACACCATATCAATAATGATGTCTGGTTATTATCATATCATTCATGTCTGTCTGGTTATGGACTTTTAATATTGTTTTCATACCATGATGTTCTAGGTTATTTTATTTCATCGGTTTTTATGTTTATTAGGATGCTCAGTTAAAATGTTTTAGAGCTCATACTTTTAATTAGTGTTTTAGAATCTATGCTTAAATCATTAATGGGGGGGTATGCATATGAACATGTTTAACTTAGGTTTAAATTATTGTCACTCTTTTGATATTAGGGCTACTATGTTTTAGTTTCCTGATATTATGTCTCGATAATTGTATGATGTTGTATTTGAGCCATAAAGGATGTATGTATTAAACCTGTTAATCTGACTAATAATCACTTATCACATAATAAAACTTGATTGGTTGATAACTTTGCATGAGCTATATTATAATACCTCTTTAGGATAATTCCTATACCACTATTCCCTTATCATTATTCCACATCGCCCTCATGTCAGGAACTATGTCTCTCCATGTTCAACCCTAGCATCTCCTTTCACTTCTCATAACTTTATCGTAGCTTTATCCTCGCCATCTCCTAGTTTCCTTAAATTCATACTATATACTCTGTCTAGGATGTATCAGTTACCTTATCACTATATTATCATCCCCTATCATCCTCATATCGGGAATTATGTGTCTTCATTTTCAACTTTAGCAAATCCCCTCACCTTTCCTAATTTTCTCTTAGCTTTCTCTTAGTTCCAACCTTAGCAAGCCGGGAGACGCCACCAGTGGAAGGCGGTGGCAGCAGGGGCGCAAGCCAGGCGCGGTGCACAAGGCCCGATGCGTGGCTCGACGACACACAAGTTGGGCACTAAAGCCGGGGGACACGTGAGTCAAGCGTGGTCGGGAAGTGACATGGGCTGGCGACACGGCAGGCGGCGCATGGTTGGGAGGTGGCGTGGCTGGAGGATGGCGCTGTGGCCGGGTGGCACGGTAGGAGGCGTATGGCTAGGAGGCGGTGCGGCTAGAGGGCGGCACCGTGGCCGAGATGGCATGGTAGGTAGCACCATGGCGGGGCAGTGACATGGCCAGGGCAGGTGTGGCTTGGTGGCAGCGTGGCCGAGGCGCTATGGTTCAGTGGTCAACAGCAGTGACCGACGGCGGCGATGGTCGGCGGCAGCAGGTGGCCATAGCACCGTGCCGACGTGGTTCAACTAGCCGTGGGCATGGCCAAATCACGTTTTGCGCATGCCTTTTTTGAGCATGTGCAATGGACCTTGGTTCGCTTGGCCGAAGGGTTGTTCGCTTAGCCAGATAGCGATTCGCACGGCAAAGATCGGAGAGAACCCGCTTTTTATCGACCGAGCGAATCTCTCCCCCATCTTTTGTCGATCTGATATGGGTCGTCTCTGATTCACTTCCGCTCCATCTTGTAGGTTCGCACGAGGCTTTTGAGGGAACGTTCGAGCAGTTGTGCATTCCAGTCCCTTCGTGCAGTGAGACTGCCGAGCGCGCTCAAGGCAAGTACCTCGCGACTGTAACTTTTCTGCTCCACATTTCCATCTTCCATGATTAATGGTTACCACTGCCATTGAGTACAAGTATCACATCACTAATGCTTGCCTGACTATTATCATATCACCCATGCTTTCTTGGTTACTATCATATCGCTAAAGCTTACCTGGTTATTATTATATCACTAAAGCTCACCTAGTTATTATCATATCACTAATGTTTGCCTGGTTATAGGCTTCTAATACTGTATTTATACCATGATGTTCTAGGTTATCTTATTTCACATGCTTTTAAGTTACTAGAATACTCAATTAATAATGTTTTAGCATTCATGCTTTTAATTAGTGTCTTAGAATTCATGCTTAAATCATTAATGGGGGTAGCATATGAACATGTTTTAATTTTAGTTTTAAACCACTAGCAATCTTTTAAGATTAGGGTTGTTATGTTTATTTTTCCTGATACCATGGTTCATTGCTCGTATGATTTCGTATGTGAGTCATGAATGATATATATAATACATCTTAATCTGACTAATAATCACTCATCACGTAATAAAACGAGGATGGTTGCCAACCCTTGTGTGAGATATGTTATAATACCTCTTTAGAATAATTCTTATATTACTGTCACTATATTACCATTCCACATTGCCCTCATATTGAGAATTACGTATCTCCATCTCTAACCTTAGCAAATCCTCCCACCTATCATAACGTTATCTTAGCATTACCTTAGGAGTTAGTTCCCTTAAATTCACACTATATAATATATTGACAATATAAAAGTTACTTGGCCTAAGAAAACCCACATATAGGGGAGATTTTCACCCACTTGGTAACGTACAAGGGCCGTACATTTTTGTTACTCAGGATATTACACCTGATCTGCGATTATACAATCGAGGACAGTGTTGTGCCTGACTACTCTCATATAATCGGGTATGTCGGAAGTACTCGCCAGTGCCATTACCATAACTTGCTAAATAGCAATTATCCTTAATTTCACTATCCTTGTTACCTCTATCTCTTATTTTATCAGTGTTCCCGGTAACCTAGTTACATTGCTCTTAACTTGTGTCAATTACTTGTTAGAATTACTTGTCCTTACTTACCTTGCTTGCGAGTTGCGGCTGTTATTGGGTACTTGCTGAGATTTTCAAATCTCACGCTTACTTTTTCCATTCTCAGTTAAAAGGTCAGTTGAGTGATTGCAACATGTATGAGTGGGAGCACTCAAGTTTTCAGTACTGTGGCTTACCACTATTTATGTTTTCTTATTTACACCTTATTTAATTAGAAGTGAAATGGTCCCATGTTTCAAACATTTATTTCAGCTTCGACTGGTTCTCTAATAAAGTACTATCAAAGTTTTAATTTCCTTAAGATTTCTATTGTTACTCTTATTTATTCATTACTTTGGCGATGATGTTTCATAGTAGTATCTCATATTGGTATGTGAGATGTGTAGCACCCCACATATAGCCAAGGTGGAATACTACTATGGAACGTCATCACCAAGAATAAAAGTAATGATAAAAGACAATAATAGAATTCATACGCCAATTAAAACCTTTAAAATACTTTATTAAATAATCAACGGAAGCTGAAATAATGTTTGAAATATGGGACCGGTCCACTTCTAATCAAATGACAAATAAAGTAAATGGAAAAATTGTGGCAAGCCACAGTGCTGAAATTCGAGTGCTCCCACCCATGCATGCTACTATCAATCCACTGGCCTTTTACCTGAGAAGGGAAAGAGCAAGCACGAGATTTGGAAATCTCAGCAAGTACCCAACAATGATCGCAACACAAGAGTGAAGACAAGTGATGTAACCATGTGGAATAAAGGACAAGCATCAAAAATAAACAACGGATACAAGATACAAGATGAAAGCAACGAACAACTGATATCAGAAATACTGGCATAAATGGGAGATGGATATTATGAGAACTATGTATTAAAGATAGTTGTTATGTGACAAGTTATAGCAAGTTATAATAAGGGTGCCAGCGACCTCATCCCACATACCCGGTTATACGAGAATAGCCAAGCACAACCTTGTCCTCGACTGTATAACCGCAGACGGGGTGTAATATCCTGTGTAACGAGAATGTACGGCCCCTCGTACGTTACCAGGTTGGGTGGAAATCTCCCCTATAGGTGGGTAGTCCCGGCGTGATAACCCTTAGTTCTTTATTAGCGATTTATCCATGGTATAATTAGGGAGTCATGAAAGAGTTAAGGTAAAGTTATGAGAGTAACAATTTAAAACAATGAGACTGGAGAGACAGGATTGGTGATACTAGATGATGGAAACAAGATCTATCGATAGAGAGGATATTAACCGGAGTCACACACAAGGGTTGTCAATCATACAATTTTATTAGATGCTAAGTGATTATTAGGCAGGTTAATGTACAACAACTAAATCACCATTGCTCACAATTATTAATTGACAGTTAAGATTCACAAAAGCTAGGCATAATAATGACCGTCCAGTGTTAAAGAGTATTAGTGATTAACCTTAAATTTATGCATGCTTATTCGCAACCCTAATTACCATTTAAACGTTTATTTATATCCCTAACCACACATGAACTCCAAGCTTAACAATATACTAATTACCAGCATTCAATACTAACTAACTCATCATATTCAGAATTTACTAAAGCTACAACAATCTTCAACCGGTAATCAATATAGTGCAATGTTCGGAATCCACACTAAGGCAACACGTAATCTTGTGACATAAACGTGCGAAAGAAACAAGTTACGGCCGCGAGGTACTTGCCTTGAGTACGCTCGACGGACACACTACACGATGGATCCGAGGAACGCAACTGCCCAGCTACTCCCTCAACAGCTGCGTGAAAACCTACAGGATAATATGGAAAAAACACCGATAAGATATGATGAATTTGATAAATGAACGACAGGAAATAATTGACTGGAAAGGAAACAACCGTTCAGCCGAGCGAACGGTCATTCGGCCGAGCGAAATGCTGTTTGGACGCGCGAACGCGAGTTCGGCTGCCACCATCGCTGGTCGGCCTCCGCCGCCGCCGGCGAAGCCGTGCGCGCGGCGTGTGCATGCACTGACAGGTGTGCGTGCGGGCACGGCGCGTGCGGCCGCTGCCGTGCGAGCCGATGCTGCCGGTACCGTTGGCCTCCGCTGCTACCGCCAATCCACCTAATATTGGATAATTTTCTGAATTGTCACCCATCAGTCTTCACAAAGATGCGATGCCCAATGCCTCGTCACCAAGATCGCACGCCTGCGCTGAGGCCATCACTATTTGAAATTCCTAAGTCCTATGGCACACCACATTACACCACAGTTTGTGATGCCCAATTACTTGCTGACAAGATCGTATGGCTGCTCCAAGGAACATCACCACATGAAATGCACAACTCCAATTGGCACACAACATACACGCACTACCTGTTCATGACCCTTATCTTTCTTCCGTGCTTCTCGGATTGAAATGATGCTCCATCCGGACTTAGGCGACATGCCACGGTCCCCAAGCCTTGGTCTTGCCGTTGGCCGTAACAATCATCAGAACACCTGCATACCAAAAAACAAGAAATTGATCCGAGCACAAATAACATGCACTTGGCTCTCATAAGTAAAACACATGTATAGACATATCATGATTCACACCTGTATGAAAACCTCATGATTAACAACTGCATGGACACCACCATGACTAACAATCCAAAACAAAATCAACTCAACTCTAGAATAGAGGGCCAGTCTGGCCGCGGCCACCAAGTTGATCAGATCGCCAACACCACTCCGATCATACCGTCATTCAATGGCCGTTTAGACCGCTTCACCCTAGTCATACTATATTTTCAATGCCAAAACTATACCGCACCAGATCTCAGACAAAAACTCTAAATACCTTCTTTGAAAAATAGCTATCACCAATAAAAGACCGGTACTACTATACATCAGTTAGACCGTCATGCACTAGCTGATCAGATCGCCACAATAGGGCTGATCAAACCACAAGCGACTTACACTTCTGGCCGGTCTGGCCACCAGCTACAAGAATGATCTTCCATGTTCAGTGTAGATCCGATTTAATACCCTTTTTCCCCTTTTCATTTCTCGTTGATATATCACAGGAACGATAGTTTCAGTTGAATGTAAATTTTCCTCCCGATTAATGTGTGGGAGCTCAATTGAACTGTCAGATAAATATGTTCAAATTGAATGCACAGAATTTGGTGCAGTTGTTCCAAAATCAGAACCCTTTTTTCTTCTATCTTGATCTAGATAGTTGCAATATCAGACAAGGGAGCTTATCCTTGGTGTTTAGCATGTACGCTGCTTTTTGTGGACCTTGTAGAGCTCATGTCTTATTTTTGTTCATGTAAAGGTTCCTGGGTTCAGTGGGTTGGTGATATTTTGAGGTGATCTCCTGAATCTTTCGAGATGTGACTTGGGATTATATGATGAATATGCGCATCTCTGATTGTCTAGTGGTGATTAATCTCTGAATAATCATCTTTCTGCAAATTTGTCTAGTGGTGATTGATCTCTGAATAATCATCTTTCTGCAACAACCTTTCGTCCATTTTTTTTTTGTTCACATGTTTTGGTTTTGTCAATATGTTATTCAAGGTAATGTCTGAGCTTGTCAGTAGCCTGTCACTTCAGGATTTGTTTGAATTAACAGCTATTATTTGTTACACTATGTGGTCGGTTACCCATTGGACAAGTTTCTTAATATCTTACGGATTGAAAGGGTTAAAAGTATGATATAAATTTATATACGTATCTAAGTAGATATATATATGATGATCTTATCTTAGTTTTGTAGCCTTTTAGGACTTTTATTTTCTAACATATATATGTATCCCTGTAATAGTATGGTTGACATGCGTTAAAAAATTATCTGTGTTTGTAATATCTTCTTATACAGTGAATTTCACCATCATGCATCTGTGAATTTTCCGTAAAAGTTTTTCATGTTAAATTAGTATCTCCCAACCTTTTGACTATCTATTTAAATTGTATGTTTTATAACAAATGATATCAAAGCTCTGGATTTCAAGATCTAAACCGCTGTCTGGGGGAAGCAATCTGGACGTCCATGGCGGCCATCGCAAGACACCTGCGCGGCGTCGTCAGGTGGCAACGACGGCCATCGCGCGGCATCTTGAAGGTGATCAAGAAATTCTGGGGTCATCGTCCTTTTCCCTGGAGACTGCCAGCCTGACCTTCCGTTGTCGATCTACAGCACTGCTGCAGTGATTTTAGTTGTTAGTCGGCGCCAAAAAGCCTGAACGCCGTCAGCTTGATTTTTTCATCGCAACGCGGCGTGCTCGAATCCGTTCTCTCGTGATACGGATTCGCTCGGAGGTGCCTCGCCTAGACAGCTTCTCAACCCGTTAGGAGTTAGAAGAAGAAGAAAGAAGCCGTGTCCGTGTGCAAGAGGTTCGATCGAATCGGAAACAGTCCTCCACAAGCCGGCACTACAGCCCAGTCACCTGAAACCGAGGAAGCCACTGACATGCAAGAGCAGAGCAGCACGGCCTAAAAAAGAAAGAAGGAAAGAAAAAAGAAAAAAAAGACGCAGCAGAAGGGCCGAGCAGGAGAGGTTGGCATTTTTTTTTCGGAATCCAAAAAATCAAACTGAATCGAATCGAATATTACAGTTTTTTTTTCTGTTCGGTTTTTATTTTGCTGCTATTCGATGTTCGATATGCGATGCGGTTTTTGACTACAGAAAACCGAATAAACCGAGTACCGAATGCCCACCCCTCCCCTACCTGGCTACCCAGGTGGCCAGGCCCAACGAGAGCCAAGCCCACTCGCCATTTCTTATTTCCTTGCACGCCCGCCGCCCGTGAGAGACCCTGCACGCACTCCAGTCCATCCTAACCCTAGGAAGCAAGGGCACAAGCGCCGCATCCCGTGGCGTCAGCGCCACCTCTAGCCCGCTGCCCATGTCCCATCGGCGTGGCCTCCATCCGTTGCCCGTCGGCGCCGCCCGCTGCCCTACCGCTCCGCTCATCGGCGCCAACCCTAACCGTCGGCGTCGCCCGCTGCCGGTCCTTCCCAAGTAAAGTGCTACAACAGTGGACTTCAAAAACCGAAGGTATGTGACATATTCCTTCATATGTGGTGGAGTAGAGCTTATCATTGTGGAAGACATTGCTGACTCGTTGTATCGAACATGCCAGGCACCTCGGAAAGTTTTGGGAGAATAGAAGCAATTTCACTTCTTGTGCTGCGAAAAGTGCCACTTGCTTCGTTCTTCTTTACACCAAGGACTGAAAAAGCTTGAAGATATTGTTTTCTTTAGACAGACAAGATCCAGTATTTGTTGGCAACTTTTAAGTGGAATGAATCTGAGGAGTGATGTGCAGCAGTACATGCATCAGGTCATTGATATCTTCAAAGTAAGTTCTTTTTATAGGGGGTTATGGTTGTAGTTCTAAAAACATTTTTTTTCAATGATAAACTTTGCATCCATATGTCTGTCGCTTGTAGGCTGTAAAAGTCTCACTTTAATCTATGTTTTTTGTAGGATGCATTTGCAGAAACAGCTGCCCAGGACAGTGATGTCATACAAGATATGGTTAATGCGTAGGTTCTTGCTTATTTTTCTAACTCTTTTAAGTGTTGTATGATTAGCCACATCAATGTGCATTTACCTGCAGTTTTTGTGTTGATCTATTGAACTCAAGTAAATAATCTGAACTCCAATGTTTGCATTAAGGATGAAGATGGAGTGAAGGATTTTCGAGGAATGTATTGTGCAGTGTTAACCGCAAGGTTAGTGAATCAAACACAGCATCCCTCAAGATCTTCAGAAAATTGATGAGCACCCCTCTTCTCTCCTTTTCTTGTTACTTGTCTGGTCTGGTCTGGTGAATAGCAAGCCCAATGTGTGGTTAACCGAATACTAAATTAACCAAACCAATTTAGTTCAGTTAATTTAGTGTAGTTTATATTTTTTTACTACTTATTTCGGTTTCTAGTTTATAAAAACTAAAATTTTTATACCGAATAAACTACGCTGATATAGCCGAATAAACCGAACGTCTATCCCTACTACTGAGCAGTGCATGCGAGCAACTGGGAAGTCACGTCAATCTTTTCTTCGAGGAATTTTGTTTCGAAGACGTACCAGACGATTTTTGGTCTTCAATTGCTTCGTGTACACAACAGTGTGCCAAGAATCCACTACGATTAGGCTATTTTGATTTGTCTCGATTTCATTCTGCAACTCAAATTCATACTAAACATGATCCGCGTTCTAGCTTGATGACCATTCCAGCACTGGTTCCGCCGACATCATCACCTGTGCCGCCTGGCACTATGCTATGGTGTTATACTGCGTCATCTCCATTGGTGATCTTCCAACTAAGTTGATCATTATTTTCTATCAAGAGACCGTGTCATCATCTTTATATATTTTGTTGGATGTGAAGTTCATTACAATTTAGATCATTAAGCCTATTATTGATTATATCCATACGGAATTAACTATTGGCGATTTCTTCGACGATTAGTTGTCTACTACGGGTTACCGCAACAAGATACGCGCATATAGAGTTTAATGTAGAGTTGTGGGCTTTTAACATAATGAGTTAATTTGGGCTACGTTTGATCAAGAAGACTTTGAAAAAAAAACAATGTCAGTTATGGGACAATTGATTCACCATTCGATGATACCCTAATGGCAGCTACATAGCACTCTCTGGAGTTCCTTATTCATTAGTGAAGATTATGCTCTAAATATGAGTTCAAGATAAATGATTTAAATTGCAAGAATAATTTAATTATCCACTTAGATACTAGTATTGTAGGTGCAATATGTTTAAGTTGTTACAGCTTAATATGGGGGTCTATTGTAGAGATTGTTCCTGCTTCATTGACAGCACAAAAGTTACTTCATCCAGATGTTCTTCTACATGAGCAGTTTTTAACCATGTCAAGAAATTTAGCTACTTTTACAGTCGGCAGTTTAATGTATGTGATGATTACATATGCAAGTTGCTTTTCAATAGGTATTGTTTGTTAAGTTATGTATTTCAGATGAAGGATATAAAAATCTATAAGATGAATTCTTCACTATAATTATCTAGCGTGATTAGATGGCTCCCTACGGCCCACGTGACGTGGTGATCATCCCGTATAAGGTGCCGCTCCGTTGAGCTGAAATAAGTTGGTTTATGGCTAAAATTGCATTGTAGAGCTGAAATTACAATGTAGCTGATGGTGACTTATTTAGTGTAATTAAATTTTAACAAATTTAAAAATAAAAAACAGGTTAGCTCATCACAGACAAAGCAAACAAATACGGGAAAAAAGAACCAACAAAAAAAGCTAAAAAAGCTAAAAAGTCAAAAAAAGACGAAATTTAGGAATAATGAAAAATAAGCAAAAAGCTAAAAACTTAAATCGAAATAAACAAAGCCTACGTTTTGCCGTGAAGGCTCATAAAAAAAGACTACAAAAGCAATGGAGGCTCAGCAGCCGGAGGGTCTCGCTATCGAAGGATTTTGGTACAACTTTACATAGCTCCTCCAAAACACCGCAATTCCTCCCACCACCGTTTGCTCGGCGGTCACCTTGCTTTGGTATCATTTTCCCAAAATGGGATCGGCTGTAATTGCGAATGCACTGAATCCACCGCACCAAACAATGACCTTTGGATCGTCTTGCGGACGGCTACTGATGAAGTCCTCACGGTTAAAGAAGGGGAAAAAAAGATCAGGCCTGTTCACTCATTATTATGTGCAATGACCCCAGTTATTTAAGGATCGATCCGGACTGTTCACTCATGATTCAACAATCTGAATCATGTGCAATTGCTTGCAAACTTAGAACCATTTGAAACGCGGAGAAATTTTTTTTTTGTTTCCTATGGAAATTAAACTTTTCTGGGAAATTCTCGTGTTTCATACAAGACCTTAGAATACCAACCGCGATAGATCGGGGTGCCCTTATAGGGCGGTGGTGTCCAATAGGATTCAACACGATGCCGTCTATCAACCGAGGTATGCTTGGTTCCTTAGAGCAACTCCAGCAGTACTACTCAAAACAGGGCCCCTGCTTTTTATTTGAGGGCTCCCCTTACTTTTGAGAGCCCAATTTTTTTGCTTCTACTCCAACAGCACCCCTCAAATCTAAGCCCTCAAATCTATTCACCACACACTGACACATGGGACCCACTCCTGACAAATTTCTTCGTCCCCTCTCTCTCGTCACCGTTCCTCTCCCTCACTCCATCGGCGGCGGCGGCGGGATCCGGCGGCGGCTGGACGGCGTGGAAGCCGAAGAGGGCGTCGACGGCCTTGGCGGAGGCGGCGGCGGATGCGGCGGAGGAGCCGAGGCCGGAGCCGAGGGGGAGGCCCTTGGTGAGGTGGATGGAGACGGCGTGCGGCGCCGGATGGCGTCGGTTCCGGTCAGATCCGGGCGGGGAGCGGCGGCCTCGGGCGAAGATGGCCGGATCCGGCAGCGACGGCGCAGCGGCGGACGGATCTGGGCGGGAGGCGGCCGGATCCAGCCGGGCCGAGGCCGGATCTGGTGCGGTGGAGGCCGGCGGTGGAAGAGCTCGGTCGGGCGGTCGAGGACGACAGAGGCGCAAGACGAGGAGGCGGCGGGTCGGCGCAGGCGGCGGTGGAGGGGCCGGAGGCGCCGGGGGAGGGGGCGGAGGCGGAGGCGGAGGCGCCGGGGAAGGGGAAGGGGGCGGTGGGGAAGGCGGGGAGTCGGGGGCGGAGGCGGCGGTGGAGGGGGCGGAGGCGCCGGGGAAGGGGAAGGGGGCGGCGGGGGAGGCGGGGACGGCAGGGGAAGGGGGGGAGTCGGGGACGGCGGGGAAGGGGGCGGAGGCGGCGGTGGAGGGGGTGGAGGCGCCGGGGAAGGGGAAGGGGGCGGCGGGGGAGGCGGGGACGGCAGGGGAGGGGGCGGCGGCGGGGGAAGGAGCAATGAGGGAGGCGGGGATTTTTGGCGAGGGAGGCGGGCGGGCGAGGGAGGCGGCGGGGAAAGATGCAGGCGGGGGGGAGCGGGAGAAGTTTCACGGTGCGGGAAAAAAACAGAAAAATGAGGGGTGGAGGGGGAGCCCCTAGGAATGAGGGGTGGGAGGGGGATTTGAGGGGCTCCTCAAATTTGAGGGCTCTAGTAGGGGCCCTGCTGGAGTTGCATTTTTGCCTCAAGCCCTCAAATATGAGGTTTGAGGGCTCAAGTAGGGGACCTGCTGGAGTTGCTCTTATTGCAGTGGCTTCTTAAAAACTCTTTTGTTTCCATATTTTTATATCGTAACTACTTGGAAGCACCTTAAACAACAAAATTTTGTTGAAATCGGTAGAGATTCCGTAACTAGCTATATTCCACCGCATTGCACGTCAACCGCAAACCGGCCCTGAGTTTTATGAAAAAGATATGCAAAGTTGCATAAATATCATGCATATCGAGAGCAACAGGCACGACACATACAAAGACGCAACTTAAGATAATGAATGAACACACATCGCCAACCCACTGTGTCCCACCCTGAAAGGTGCATTTGACACGGGCCGATGAGCATGGTTGTACAAACCTACAAAAACATCACTTCCCCTGCATATAAAAGTTCAGATGGAGCCTATGGCTACGAGCGTAGGAGGAGACTTATCCTTCTATCCTTGGTTTAACTAGCTAGCCTGTTCATTTCCAACTCGCGAGACAACCTACAAGTCACACAAAGCAAAACAAGAGAAAGATGTCAATACTTGGATGAACATAGATCGTAAAAGAGACAACACAGTACAGCACACAGAAGCATGCCTGTACTATCTTCACGAATCTTAAAGAACAAAAGTAATCTATATTGGTCAAAAGAACATTGTGATTTGTGAGCTGCTGAGCAAGACTACAGGCATATATACAGCTATATGGAGATGTGTTGCTGTGCTTGTAGTAGCAGAAGCGCTGCATGCTAAACAAGGATGACATGTCGTACCAGATGATCTTCATGCGTACGTAATCAAACTAACTAACAAAATTTTGCTACTTCTATATCCCATTATCTCGTCGGGACATGATAATATCTGCACTCCGTGCATCTATCAGTTCCTAAATACCACCCGCGCGAGCGAAATAAAGGAAGGAAGATCATCTGTTCTTTTTATACTTGATTTAAGGTTTATATCGGTAGTTTATAGTTTTTAAGTTATTTATATGTGTGAGTATAGAGTAATAAAAATTTATATGTAATTTTAATTGATATAAATAAAATTATTATAGTGTGTAATATAATTAATTTATAAATTTTACTTTTAAAAATACTCTATTTAAAAGTTATTTACTACAAAACACAAAAAATAGTTGTTAAAAACTGAAAATAAGAAGCTGTCATTCACCGACCTGGTGGATCCACCGGCTGTCACTTGGCGTCGCGGGCTGCAGGTCGGGAGGGAGCCCGGCGGTTGGACTCGACGGCGCTGTCGGGGAGGGGCCGGTCGAGCGGGAGCGGGAGCGGGAGCTGGCCGTGGCCACCGGCGGGAGGCGACCCCCGGCGGCTGAGCCTGCGCGACGCCCGCCGCTCGTCGCTGACGCCGACGGCGCCGACGAGCACCTGCTGGACGAAAGAGAGCTCCATGCGGTCGAGGAACGCCGCGTGCCGCTCCTCCGTCCACCCCTCGCCGCGCGCCAGCGCCGCCAGATCGTCCATCGATCTACGCCGCACGGCCGAAGGGTACGTAGTGGAGGCTCCTCCAGACGACGAATGTGATATCGCGGCCGGACAAAATATCTAGCGACCAAGCTTATTATATAACGCGGCCTATGACTTGTTACCAGCATTTCCAATATTAATGGAGGCGTCAAAGTGACCAGGTCACACATCGGCATGGCAAGATTGGCGGGCCACGAGGAATACGACGTACGGCGTTTCATGCAGCTTTTCTGTGGAGGCCAAGATTTTTTTTCCCTCTGCAAGGGTGAGTGTTACGGCCAGGAAACAAGCATTTGGATTGGTTAATTTCGAGCAAAAGCGCCGCGCTTTGCAGACTTCGCTGCATGCTGCGATATGATATGCGCTGAAAGCCTCGACGGTCGGAAGAAATCTCACCTGACCACTCGAGAATTGAAGGTGGCGCGCCGTGCAGCCCACGTAGAGCATAGTTATTAAAATCAGATGAGACTGACTGTTCGACCGGAGAAAACTGGTACCAAAGTCCAAAGAAGAAAATCAAAACCAAAGTCTAGATTGGTTTGGTTTTGCTATTAGATCGGCTATGTATTTGAATCGCTCTGAATAGGAGAATTCCTGGTTAAACCGGCTGGGTTATCAGAGACGGTTAGACTGATGAGTTAGCCACGTACTACAATGATGAGCTGGGAAATAAAAATAACACACGATGAGGGAATCGAATTACCCAAGACATGTGCCAGCCGAGAACTAACTTTCCTCAGCTAACCAACTGAGCGATGATGTATATGTAATTTAAATGGCATTAATAATATATTAATAATAAGTAAAACCAACGATCTAACCGGTGGTTAGACCGTTGGACTAGTGAATCTTGGCCTCGAGCGGTTCGACGAGCGGCCCGGTTTCAGTAACTACGGTGCTGAGTCATTCTGTCCTTTCGGCCCGGTTTCAGTAACTACGGTGCTGAGTCATATTCGGTTCTTTCGGCTAGCGACCGCGGAATCAACAGGCCATCCAATTCCCGGCATCTCCAACGCCGACACAACAGATGGATGCTCACGTGGTGTGCAGTAGGCTTGCCCAATCGTACGCAAACCTGACACTACGAACAAAATATCTAGCGTTACTCAGAAGCCAGAACTAATTAGAGTAGTGCAAACTCGTAGGATCGAAAATGGCGATGGATTAGAGCCACCAAGATTACAAGATTTTTTTAAAAAATTTCAAGGCAAAAGCACGATTTCAAATTATTTACTAAATAACTATAAGAAATAATATAGTTTAGATACCAATCATTCACACACAAAAAATCCAAGTAAAACTATGCAAAATCGCTAGTCCTACTAAAATAACTTTGGCGAAATCGATAATACCGCTACAATAACTTCAGAAGTACTGATATAATAACTCTAGTAGTACAACTATAGTGCTCCAGTAAAATCAGCACAGAAATAGTAAAGTCAACACAATTTTAAAATCTAAAATCGACGAAACTTTTCATCCATTGGTCTAAATAACTTGTAAATTAACATGTACCTTCATTAGGATGTTAGTAACATATTCTAATCAACATCGAGAGAATCGTTGTCAAAATTCTATTCTTTTTCTGTTTGGGTAAAGGAAGCACTAAAATTCGGCAAAAATGAGAAATCTGGATTTGCTCTTACTCGTGAGTCCTAAATAATCTAGGTGACCTTGGATGTGTTTTCATATGTCATAGCAAGCTAAATTACAGCACAAACTTGATCCTAATCACCCACAAGAGCAAAACCTAAAATCACCTCTTTCTTGAGAAAAACTGAGTAAACTCACGAATTTTTCTTAGATCATATCTAGATGGATAAGATCTTATCTCCATGAGACATCTTCACTTTTTACACATCCTTGACACCAGAAAAGATCAAGAAGAAAAACTCTAAACAAGAAAGCCAATCAAATCAAAAGCACAAGAGGGGATCTGTGGCACAACTCACTTGAGCAAACTTTAAGTGTTCATTTCACTTGGAGATAAATATTTTACAACAAATCCCTCATGATAGCACAACTCTAAGCCTAGAGCACGCACACAAAAAGCTGCAACACAAGGAAACCAAAACCCTAATCTCTCAAGTCTCTCGAGTCCATGAAGACTCAACACAAGGCTTATATAGTGTAGACTACCACCTCACACCAAACCGGTCATTTCTTAGTAGATCACACCATTTACATATGAAAAAAACCTAGTATCCCATACACAATAGGTTTTCACCTTACACACACTTGCATGATTTTCAAAGCGTGACTTCCAAAGGCTCCAATAACCCAATAGGACATTCCATCCACAAAGATGTGGCCTAAACCACTTAGTCCAACGTCACGGTTTTGCAACCCACAACTCCACCTTGTTTCGAACAATGTACACATTTGAAACAAGACAAAGACCTTAAAGTCTCACGGAGCATGGCTTGAGACAAGACAGAGATTCTAGAGTCTCACGGAGCGTGGCCTAGGGACACCACCGTTGGTACCCCCATTGCAGTAGGGGTTGTGGTGATGAGGGCTGTGTAGGGAACGGAGGGACGCGACGACATCATGATTTCTTTGAGTAGTAGATCGGAGCGGGCCTCTATGAACAAGGGGAACGGCTTCTACCATGTCAGCAGGGCCGCCATGTATACGAATTTCATGTTCAGGCCGTGTAGAACGAACAGAACAAGGGTGCGATCGGGCATTGGTTCGCCCAAGTTGCCGAGGGCGTTAGCCATGCTCTTCAGCTTACAATAGTAGTCGGATATGGAGAGGTTGCCCTAGATGAAGTTGCAAAACTCAGTGTCCAAGTACAGGGCATGTGTCTCCTTGTTGCCGATGAACTGTTGCTCGAGGCCCACCCATACGAGCCGCACCGTGGAGGTAGGAGTCATCATGATTTCAAGGAGTTCGGTGGAGATAGTATCGTAGAGCCACGAGAGAACGAGATAATCAATCTGGACCCAGTCGGCGACGTCGGGGTGGGTGTCGTCGGAGAGCACGTGGTCGAAGAGGACGCACTTGTCGAGGGTGATGAGGAAGAGGCCACTTGTAGTTTGGAGAGGCGAGGTCGAGGATGATAGGAACGAGAGCCTTGATGTTGAGGACATCGTACACATGGGCGTGGAGGGAATCAACGGCGACGGTCTCGGAGAGGGCCAGTGCCTATGTAGCCTCTTGGTATGCGGCAGTACCCTACGCACGGTGCGCAGCGGCGACCTCCTGCTCGTGGCGTGTGGCGACGGTGACATCATCTTCGCCAGCCATGTTGGTGGAATTAGTGGAAGGGTGCAGTTGCGGGAGCGATCGCTTCTAATACCATAGAGCGTGGAATATTAGAAGCAATCATGCAATGAATAGAATGAAGACCAAAGGTTACATATATAGATCATGACAGGTAGGTGAGAGGCAAGTGTGAAACCATACCAGGCAAGTGAGAGGATAAGTGTGAAACCATGCCAAATGTGAACCATGCTGGACAGATGAAAAAGCAAGTATGAAACCATGACGTATCTTAAGTATAGATCAAAAACCAAGATGTCTAACATGTTAAGACGTTCTACCATATACACCACAAAAAGAATTCATTAACAAACCGAAGCATTAAAATATTCGTCCACTTGTCCATTCAATTACAACAAAATAATCCATTTAGTACAACAAATGTGTGGATGCTTGGTACATCTTATAGTTCAGCAAACGTACTGAATACAGCAAAGAAAAGTACTAAATACAACAAAAAAACTATTTGGAGATGATAGCACAGATGGATCCAAGGAGCTGGTCACAGGTGTTGCTCCATTTTCCATGGCGGCTCATGGATCAGTTTTGGAATGTACTACACATCTTGATCCTATTGACCAATGCTTTGTGATCTCCATGGATGTCTTGCATCCTCTCGATCTTCAGATACAGCGCAGCAGAGCCCAAGAAGGCAAGAAGTGCAACGGTACAACAATGTAATGGTCTTTAATCTTCCCGGCAATATAAATACAAGTACATAGACACTCGCCCGGGGAGTCAGACCGGCTATTGCAATTGGAGCAAGTAGTCTAGGCTTTGTATTATTCTACATGTAACCTGCTTTTACTGAGTGTAAAATTTTATCTAAATCATCCCAGTTCCTTCAGGATAAATTAGTAAATTACCCTACCTCAAGGACACATGCTTATTGCATCACATGATTTCTTTCTAGGCGTAAAGGACTTTTAATAGCAGAGTAAATTGAACTTTGTACCGAATACCTTGTCACTTGTTTTATTTTACATCACGATTGATCGATACTTTCACTTTGCACCAGGGTTAACTAAATAAAATTTCACTTTGCACTAGCAAATTAATTCCAATCCTAAATAAGACAATCAAATTAAAAAAACAGAGCAATCAAAATTATGTATACCGACTTGTCATGATGTAGATGGTTTGAGCCAAACAAGATTAGGCTAGTGTGAAGTGAAATTTTATTTGGTCAACCCTGGTGCAAAGTGAAAATATAGATTAACCTAATGTAAAGTAAAACAAACGACAAATTAACGGTGTAAAGTGTAATTTACTCTTAACAATACTACTAATCAGGACATTTTAATTGTCAGGAAAACTTTGATCTCCTTTGTCGTGAGAGCTCTGGAAACACGATCTAGCCGACTTCGCCTCCCCCGGCGTCGCCGCCGTCCGCGGCTGTGGCGATGAGTTGGATGGAGAGGTAGGGGATACTCTGCCTGTGTCGCGCCTGGTAAAAAGAGCTCAGCGTAGCAGCAGCTGACATACGTAGGGCGTAGAGATGGCAACAGGCATAAACCCGCTGGGTTTTGCTATCCCAAACCCGTGCCCATCAAAGTTGGACGTGCCCGCTAAAAAACCCATGCCCATGACGGGTGCAAATTTTTGCCCAGACCCATGCCCACTGGGTTAACGGGTACCCATGGGTCACCCGTCGGGTCAGTAATACGAGCTGCAATAATGGTTAATGGAGAGGAGGAAGAAGTTCACCGGCCATCTTCGTTGGAGCCGGAGGGCAGCGTCATGGCCAAGGGTCTACTGCTGTGATGTGCGTTGGCTGCGGCGTGGGGGCGGCAGGCTGAACTGGAAGGCGAGGCTACGGCGAGGGCGTGCGGGAGGACGAGCGTGCGGCGAGAGTGGCGGGAGCAGGAGCGGGAGCTGTGGGACAGGAGGGCGAGCGTGGAGACTGCCGGAGACCGAGCACGGAGCGCCAGATGCGCCGCCGCTGCAGCGGCTGTTGAATCAGGATGGGGACTGCGGAGGAGTGAGTAGTGACCGTGGCGAGTGCTAGTTAGGGTTAGCCGTATGGGTAATAGGGCATTGCCGCATTGGATTTGGGGGCTTGGGGCTAAATGGCTAATGGGCTATGGGCTGGGCTGGTTTGCCTGGGAGGCTGGGAGCCTGGGTTTATAACTCCAATGGATGGGGTTTATATTACCCATGGGTTTACGGGTTTGGGTACTATAGGAACGTACCCGAACCTGTAGACCCGATGGGTTGGGCTTCTTGCCCATTAAGAGACCCATGGGTTAGGAAATTGACTCAGACACATGCCCTAATAGAGTAAAAACCCACCGGGTATCGGGTTTCGGGTACCCATTGCCATCTCTAGTAGGGCGCTGGTTGCCCGTAGTACTACCTCCGTTTTCATTTACTTGACATTTTTTATAAGATTTTTCTTCCACAAATATTTGTCATTTTGCTATTCTCAATATAAAATTTTGCTCTTGTGCTTGTATAGATAGCAAAAAATATATAGCTTTACTACTTTTTGCGGTTACTGTTTTATCAAATAGTTAGTTGCTAAGATATTTTCGTTATAATGTGAATAAAAAATAGTTACCTAAATATATATGTCTGATTAAAAATGTATGGAAAACGGCTGAGTAGCTTTTCGGACGTGCCGAGCCAGCTTTGGAGCCGGGGAAGTACAAGTGCTTTGCAGGACAGGTCGTCTTTTTACTAGCTCTGAATCCGACGGGTGGCGTAAGCGCAGCAAAGGCTGATTGGCAGGGGCATATAATGCCCTGTTTATAAAGTGCCGTGTCTTTTTTTTCCCCCTTAGATATGGCTAGCTGAAGCGAGACGCTGCTAGCATTTTCTGAGAAACGAAAATAATTAAAAAAAGAAAAAAGAACACTGTGTTATATATATCTCCAGGATAATACAAAAGCGCTGTATTCCCTGGACTCACGTATTTCCGTGACCACCATTGATCGATGGTGCACACACCAATTGACTGTTCGTGCCGGTCCATGTATAGTGGATACGAGCCTGAAGCCCATAAATTATCCGTACATTGCAAAGGTCCAATCCAGACGCTAGCGTTGGATGGTCCTCTTATCTTTCCAATCCACGCCTTACATAGTAGAGCCCATGACGAGGGGAAGCAGGGCCGAAACGATACCCACGGGCCAGGGGCCGAGGCGGCCGACACTATCTGAAACCACCGCCGCCTCGGTCGAATCGACGGTGGTGTTCGTCCGTGTTACGGGCGAGGAAAGGTCGGCGGCAGCCGGCTCGTCCCCGTTGGAAACCAACTCCACGATGCGTTTCGGGCAAGGGGCATGGAGCCATGGAGATCTAACGTGAATCCTCGAGATCTCGGCGGAGCCAGGCAAGGTAAAATATCTACTTCGCTCACAATTTTTCAGTTAAGGTTTAGGGGGTCTTCGTCAGAAAGTGATGAATCCTGAATTACTAGATTACATTACTCACACTGAGAAATCCTTGAATTAGAACTGAAACTGCTATAGCTGATCCATGTTGATTACCTAATTTGGAGAGGTGATTCTACGCTCTTTCAAATAGTGAATTAAATAAATATTAAAGCACCAATCATGTGGGTTGAGGCTACTTACCTTTTGGTTGGTGCTTTAAGATTTGTGTATGTCCATGGAAGTGAAGAACATGTTTGATCCATATTTAGGTGTACTTCGCTACCGCAAATCGGATAGAGCGGAAGATGGTACAATGCTGCCAATGTTTGCAAATTTTTGCATCGGATGCAAAAAAGGTCGTGTAAGTATACATTGGCAAACATTTTCTTTTTAATTTGCACTATCCATGTGGACACAAACAGATACAACATATGGGTAGACAGAACGTAGACGACTAACCACACAAAAATACCTCTTGTTTGGATTGACCACTATACTAACAAGGAGGTGTTGGGAAACCGACACCGGATCTGCATGTCCAAACTCAATACGACCGCTCTGCAGTTCCTACAACTATGGTGAAATCTGAGAACAGGAAGAATAGAGTTTTTCAAGTATGAGTGGGAGAGAGATCTTATGCAGTGAAATGTTTCTTTTCCTTTTCCACTGTCTCTCACCATGCTTTCGAGTTACATTACGACTTTTATATAGACACTCTGACTTACGACTACTCGGCTTCAACTGCTCCGCCGCTCTGCTCATGCTCCGTTCCAGCGCTGACAACTGCTACAGTGCCTACCAACCGCAACTGCTGCCCATTCCGAGCAGAGCACTGACGACTGCTATAGTGACCACCGTATGCTACAGTGGTCATCGACTATTGCAAAAGTTGGTCGTAGTCGACCACACACGCTGGTTGACTATGACCACACTGGTCAGTGGTCGTAACGACCATGTACAAACTGGTCATCTACAACTACGCAGATATCTATGACCACACTTGGTCGTAGCGATCACACACAACGTAGTTGTAACTGACCACAGACAATGTGGTCATGACCGACCACACATAACATGATCGTGACCGATCACACACAACGTGGTCATCTACGACCATATACAACTTGGTCATAACGACTATACACAATCTGGTCGTCTGTGACCATACACAATGTGGTCGAGTCAGGTTTATACGACCACAGGAGGTATCCTAAAACGACCTCAAGTGTACAGTCATACAAACTTCATCACGTAGGTATGCCATCTTTACACTTAGTTCTTGTATGTTTTGCTGCAAGCAACCATGACCTGACAGAAGACGTCAGTTCTTGGGGAAGAGCTGAACATGAAAGCCATCTGGGAAGCTGAGGCCCGGGGTACGGACTATGCTTCCTCCTTTTATTGCCTTCCACCTGAGATGAGCAAATTTATGCTTAAATTTCATCTTTTCAGAAGGAAGCACTGTGTGCACTATACATTTAACATATGTACGAGTGACAAATGATACCTGTATTTTGTAATTAGGCAGTGAATGAACGTTGCCATCAAGACCTTGCTGAGGTCGGTTCCAACGCAGAATCGGAGACCCCCACCGAAGGCCATGAAATGCTTCGTTCCACCAGTGATTTCCAGCTTGTCCTGCTCAAGCAAGACCCGAAAGTGTTACTCAGAGATATAGGTAAGTCAAAACTACTCAAAACACAGCACTTATTTTCATGTATAGTTTGCTTACGAATGCATGCATGGAGGCTTCTAGAAGCTAGCAGGCAAAATACTACTGCACTACTATTTGCCTCAGGCAAAATTTTCTACTGTTATGACTTAAAGTCTGCTTTTTTTTCTTTATTTCTACGTGTTCCTTATCAGCAGAATGGTGTGTATTAAGTAACATTTGACAATATGCTGCTCCATATGCTGACTTGACCGCGCCCATGTAGACTAATCACCTAGCACAAGCAAAGAACTGAAATTATTGTTACTGCATTTCCAGGTTCATCCCCTGGATGGGCAAGATAGGTTTATTTACTCCCGTCTTATATATATGTTCCCCCCTCTATTTCTTCTCTGCTTTCAATGGGGATATGTGAAATATCATATGGTTCACCTGCCGCATTGAGGAACTGTCGGATTAGAACCCTAAAACCCAGACATGCTACTACATTACTGGTCAGAAACCCATGCAATTCGTTGTAAAATATACTACATTTTGGTACGTCCTTCCAAGGTGACTGGCACAGTGCTTTAAGCTTATTACTACTTGTAGTGTGGGCTACACCATGTGTAAACTTTGTCAGCTGGCTTCTTCTTATCCTTCCAAGTTATACTACAACTTGGAGAAACTCCAGAATTCAAGCGTCAATGACTGAATTTCGCCGTTGGGTTCAATAGCTTACAGTTAGTAGTAGTTAATTTACTAAAAATGGTGCCTTATAGTTGATTAAAGTGGTCAGACATCAGGGTAGGATTCATGTTAATTTGCTGGGCACTGGGAACTTTGGAAGAAATAAACAAACAAAACCCTGAAACTAAAAACTACTATATCCACAATTGCACTCCATCTTGGAAGTCAGTTCAACTCAGTCCGGCGCACCGAAACCCTAATATTCAGTTGCATTCGAAAGGAATAGAGGGAATTTCTGCCTGCAGATATATCAAACAGCACAAACCTGCCACCTCCATGGATTAAACGCTAATGGGTCCTCGTATATTTCGGGATTTAAGTGCACTGCTGGAGGACACACCATGACTCCCCATCCTGCTGGAATGGTGTAGCCTGCATGCATCCAAAGTAACATATATATAGGAAACGTTTGGGTTTCATTGTTTTTGCAAAGAAAAAAAATGCTGTTCAAAGTTCGAACACGTCAGGATTTTTACTCTATGTACCTTTGAATTCAATGTCTTGCAAGGCCTTCCGAAAAATCCCCGGGACAATGTTTGCCAGCCTTACTATCTCCAATATGACCTTCATGCATAACAAAAAATAAAAGGCAGGGGTGTCAATTCAGATAGCTATTTCAAGTAGTCAAATCCAGTTTCTTTCTATCATTTCCTTCTTTTTCTTTCTTTTTGATGCTTCAATTCAATTTGTTCATAATAGCAGTTTTTAAGATATATAACTACGATATCTTCTCTGTCGTGGACTGTGCATTTAGTTACAAAAGCACGAAACACAAAGTAAGCATTTGCATAATCGCATTGGTCTGTTAGGGTTCTTGTACTTTGCCACTCTTATGATAATGCCATGACTCACTGTTAGATCGAACAGTGCAACTTGCACGTAGCTAGCTAGTCCCGGTTAGGCTCACCTGAGATGTGAAGGTCATCGACCTGTACTCGGCCCACGTGAGTCCGGCATCACGGTCCTTCCTGTCCCTAACGATCGCCTCATGCTCCTCCTGGCCACACAAGAGCATCATCTCGTCAATTGTTTTTTTGGCACAAGTAGCTCGCCTATACTAGTTGCCTCACTCAGGCACATCACGACGAGAGAAGTAAACAATTGCAATTTACACTAACCGTTAACGCCTCGAGCACTCTGGGGTTTTCGGTCAGGAGCTTGATGCCTAGCGTGAGGGCCAAGGCCGTCGTCTCGAAGCTCGCGAAAAGGAGCACGAACATGAGGTCCAGCGCGATGGCCTCTGTCAGGACGGGCTTCTCCCTCCTCAGCTCGTCGATCACGACGTCGAAGAAGTCCTCGCATTGCCTCCCCGGGTCGGCCATCCTCTCCCTCATCATCTTCTTGAGCACCTTCATCGCGTTCTTCCTCCCCTACACATGCAAATTCAGCTCTCTCAATAAGAGAAGCTTAACGGGGTGGATTCCTCGAGAACCATTGACTGCGCGCATGTGAATGGTCATTTGTTGACCTGACACGCATGTGCAGTTTTGTTCACTACGTTGCTCAGGATGCACTATGTGCATGTGCAGCTGTGCATACCTGCATGCACTGATGATATGCAGTGCCGGGAATGTCCACCGGGAACGATATAAGCCCGCGAATGAAGGCCACGAAGTTCTTCCTCAGATTCTCAGACGACTTTGACGGCTCGTAACCGATCAGCTTCTTCACGGTGAGATCAAATATCATCTAGGAGAAGTTTCAAGAGACGACGCACATCAGCAATCTAACCTGATGTTAAACTCAGCATTAGTTGTTGCAACACAAGCTATATGATCTTACGGTGGAGATGCCGTCCTTGAGCTCGACGCTCGGCCGGCCGGCCCACGAGGCGAGGCTGGCACGGCAGGCGTGGTCCGTCTCGGCCAGGAGCACCTCACGGAGGTTCTCCTGGCCGTACAGGCGGAGCACGAGGGTTTTGAGGTATTTGTACATGAAGCCGTGAAGGGAGCCGACGTTGTCGCGGCCAAAGATCTCGGTGAACGTGTCCGGGTACCAGCTCTCGAACAATTTCCCCTCCTGCTGGAACACGTAGTGGTTCAGGTCCGGGTCCGCCGACACGACCACCGGCCGGCCGACGATGCTGGTCTTGAAGATATTACCGTACCTACACACCCAATGTTTCAGCAAGTTCAGCCTCATACTTACACCACGGTTGCAATGTGCTTGTCTGCTTTGTTTGGACAGTACCGATGCGTGCGCGCGTGGTTAAGTAGAGAGTACCTGTTCACCCTCTCCTTGACAAATGGGGAGACGTCGCAAGTAGGGTTCGGCGCGAAGAACTGCATGGTCTCGCCGAGAAGAGGGAGACCGAGGGAGCCCGGAGGCAGCCGGGCGTTTGCTTTCGGGTGGCTCCATCTGTACGCCCACAGGATGGAGGCTACGACAATGGCCAGGGTCGCAGCCCATACTGCTCTATAGACCACTGTTTCCATGGTCTCCAAGATCTGTAATGAGAAGAAGCTTACTAGTGATGTATCCTATTAGGCAAGGGCAATGGAGGTGCGGAGGCAAGAGATGCTAGTGCAAGATATGGTTTGCAAGTACCGAGAGCTGCGTGCTTGTTATAGGAGTGTACATGTTGGGATATTGCTTTGGTTTATATAAAGGTTTCAGCCCAACGCTGCGAGAGGCAGGAGCATAAACAAATGGAGGGAGAGGAATTATTGCCACAGAATCCTTCCAAGTGTTTTTCTTTTTGACGGTAAGAATCCACCCGGAAGCTTGTATTGTGTTTTTATTTATGTTCTGGACACTGTGGTACATGCCACAGGAATTAAGCTGTTCTGCTCTGAACTTTTTTGATTGGCCGCCTGTTTAAGGCTGGCTCTGTGCGGTTTAGCATAAAAGCATGTACAGCTAGCAACGGATTGCCGGCTATTCTCCAGACCATGAATTGTTCCTTTCTCCCAGTTAGATGGTGCCATTAGCCCATTAGCTCAAACATTAAGCTGTTGTGTTCTGAATCCACTCGGGAGGTTGGAAACGTACAAGATTAATTTTATTTCTCGTCTTCCTAAGGTAGACTTGATGACTCTTGTGATTGATCTCATGAAGAATGGATCTTCTAGATCGTTGGACTTTCGCTCTTCTAGATTTTCCTTATTCGTTTTGCATGAGTTGATAGATGAGCAATCTAAGAAGCTGCCCAAGGAAGAGTTAGCCCTCATGTCCACTAAATTCACAAAAGACTATCACAATATGAGAAATAGAAAGAAATGATGTCACTTCTTCTATTTTAAGTGTGGTGAGCTAAACCACGTTCGGACAAATTGTCCCAAACCGAAGGACAAGGAGGCGTATCACAAGTCTCCTCGAGCTCACGATGGCATGAGGAAGAAGCTCAATTACCACAAGTTCATTAACTGAGTCCTTATCGCTCTTAAGACCATCAACATGAGCAATGTGGACTCCCAAACTGATGGAGACAAGGATGACCGGCGAGGCAAAAAGGAGTTGCCGGATGTCACTGGCATGTGCTTTATGGCGCTTGAGGATGCCGCCGAGGGCATCACCATGGAAGCATCTGATGATGGTTCTATCTACAGTGATCTGGATGAGGTATGCTCTTCTACCGAGGATATGAAGTGTGTGATCATTTACAATAGTAGAGAACTTAAGAACAAGTGCAAAAACAATTGAGAGTCAGGACTATGTAATTGAAAGCTTGCATGAAGAATTAACTAGGTTTAGATCTTTAATTCCTGATGACGAAAACTGTTTTTTCCTTGTTTTACATTCTAGGTTGAATAAGCTTAGGGATACATATTCTTCAGTTGTGAAACAACTTATTGTTGCTAAGGATGAAATAGCACATTTAAAGTCTAGTAGTGATCTTGATTGTTTAAGCATTGGTGCCTTAGATGTGAGATCTTCTTCTGTCATGATTGTGTTTTGCTTGAGTTAAAATTGGAAAGTGCCCTAAAACCCTACTTCAATTTAGTCTTAAATATTCATGTTCATGTTGTGAGTTTAGGGAGCAAAAATTGAAAGAAATGATTAAAATGCTTCTTCATTCTAAAAGTGAATCATGTGAAAATTGCCCCCTAGCTCACTAATGAAATTAAATCTCTTAACAAGACACTTAAAGATAAATGTAAAAAAGGAAAACTCTTATCCATGACCACATGTAAGAAATCCATTGGTTTTAATGCTTGTGCATTTTGTGCTGAGATTGAAAATTATTTAGATAAGATGCATAAGGCTTTTAGAGTCAAATTTGAGAAGCAATTGGGTAGGATTAAATATGCATCTTGTGTGTTGTTGGGGGAGGGTCCCTGCGCTACCTCGGGCCCATGACAACCTCAGCGTTGTGTCACATACCAGGGAATCCACCTCAGATGAGGTCCGCGGGCCAACCTCGGACAAGGTCCAGAGTCCACTCTGGATGAGGTTCACGGATCAATCCTAAACAAGGTCCAGAGTCCACCTCGAAAGAGGTCCATGGATCCAACCAAAGACGAAGTCTAGAAGCCAACCTTAGGGTGGGGTTTGGAAGCAACTATGAGTGAGGTTCGTGGATTGGTCGCAGGACCCGCGTGGTGTGAATGATGAGGATACCCTTAGGACTAAGCTAGGTCTTGCGAGCAAACTTGTAACTTCACTCACCTCCCCCTCATACTCTATAAATAGGACCCCTTGTAATTGGAGGGAGGAAGCCATTTTGTAACCCTAGACACCTATATGCAATACACTCGGTCATTCATGTGTGATTCTCGTTGAGTTCCTCCGCATCCTTAGTAGTTCTCAAATACGACTAGGGGTGCCTACAAGTTTACTGTTCGGTCTTGTATCAGCGACAGTTGGCGTCGTCCGTGGGGACTCGAGCGAGAAGTCATGCCGCCTAAGAAGGAGAAGGCATGGAAGGTCACTAAGGTGGGAGGTGCAAAACCCTCTCCAAAGCTAAAGTCAAGCCAGATCGCGGCCCACACCACTCTGGGCCTAGAGGCATAGCGGACCTCTCCACGGAGGCCTAGGTCACTGGCGAGACTATGGCTTTTCGAGATGCCAACCCTCTAAGTGCTCATGAGAAGGTGGAGCAGAAGTTGGAGGACCTCCAAAGATAGTTGAGGGAATCACATCTAAGGCTTTGCGGTCCACGACCAAGGCTTGCCAAGCAGAAGAACTTTGGGTGCAACTCAAGAGGGCACTAGCCAAGGCAAGACCCCTGCCACCCGCAGAAGCACAGAAAGTCGAGGAACTAAGGAACCAGCTGGAGGAAGCTCGGGTGTTGGCATGGGGGACAACATGCCCTGAGGTGCCTGAAGTCAAAGCCCTCTTGGTCGAGCTGGCCAAAGTCTACACCCAAGCGAACTTGCCATCCTTGTCGTCAGTTACCTGGAACAAGCCGTGGCAAAGGTGCTCCATGTCAGACTCTTGCTCAGTAAGCTTGTGGTGTAGCTCGGTGATCGTCTCGTAAGCGTGTCCAGATCCCAATGTGTGGTGGCTGCCCTGCCCTTAACCTCCTTCATAGACCTCTTGTTCTCCATTAGGATGGTGTTCTACACGGAGGACAACTTACGCATGACAAGAAGACTCTACGAGTGGAAAGGGTAAGGGTCAAGAGCCTATTAAACCTAAATAAATGGACAATCTAATTACCTTCATGAGGTCAAACTACAATGAAGAGAATGCATGCCTCTTTGTCAGAGGGTCATCCTCGAGGGCTGAATAGAGATCAAAGGGCACCGCATGTGCAACGACCTCGCTAAGGAACTCGACCATGGGCTTTGGCAAAACAAAGTCCTTGGTGGTCATGCACCGTCTAACCAGCAGGAGGCACCTAAGCTCCCGCCGCAAGGCGTGCCCCTATGAGGTGTGAACATGGGGATCACATGCTTGAGGCTAGGTCCATAGTCTGTCTCATTTGTGGGGATCTTCATAGTGGCAGTCGGGCCTGTTGCCATCCTCAACATGTGCATTGAGGTGGTTCCCATTATATCAGCCTCCACAGCCTCTCCACCGGCATCTAGACCCTCTCATGAGGACGGATCAACCTGCAGTGACCTCAGGGGGTGAACAGATGGGGGCACTAGCAGGCATCAGACTTGCCACCGTCCCTTCGTCACATACCCTACAGAAGCCCTCTAGGCCGAGGGCCGAGGCAATATCCAGGGAGGAAGCAGGAGGCACATAACCTATTTTCAACTCCGTTCAACCCAAACACCATTTAAATCATAATTGTCCAAATCCACCTTCTTTTATGTCTTTTTTGATTATTTCATTGTATTTTGTTTTTAACTTGTATTCTGTAAAATAGAAACTTATTTGTATTCATTCTTTTACGCTAGCATCTAGATTCAACTAGTTGACCAATGAAGAAGCTACTAGAACAATTAAGGAGAATGGTATAAACCTGAAGCCTACATAGAAATAATCAAAGATCCTGGATAAGTAGGCAAGTCACATATTTTTATCATGTTGGATCCTACATTATTTATTATCATTACTTTCATTATTGTTATTTCTACACTGTTATTTATTTAAATGAGTAATTTAGAATAATATGATAATTAGCTAAGTCCTATTCATTGAAAATCCATGTTTTACTTGAATTTCATATTCACCTTGACAACGTAAATAATAATAAATTACTGTGTAATTATTCATCAGTAGATTTGACAATAAAACGTTTTACACTACAAATTTGATTTAGTGTTTCACCGATAGATTTTAAAATGATACTAGGGTTAAGGATAACTTATGGAAAGCCACTAGATGGTTGGAGTCCATGACCTTACCCTTGGGTGAAAGCTTTGGTATAAATTAGTGATTCAATGCGGTAACACACCGGGGTTTATAATTGGTTGCCTCACTTGTGAAAAGTAAGGAATATAACGTTATGATAAGTGAATGACATAGAAATCGCTCAACCACAAGTGTTGACTTATCAAAACTAGTTTAGTATCTGTTCGACTCGATTAAATATCTACACGAGAGTTAGCTTTTTCAGTGGTTGGAACGGCCCGCGTACGATGGGGTAGTATGAAAGCAGTATCTTCTATATTTAACAATAGTAGGTACCCTAGAATCGGTCCATGGTTTCCACTTTGGCCAATGGATTACTGACAATGGGTGGCCATGGGCCTACTAGGTAGAAGCTAGAAAGAGAAGAACAGTGAAAAATCTTGTTATCTCAACTCAGTCGTGCGCTAACATATTGCGTGTCTATAGCTTGATATTAAGACTTTGAGATATCTTGTGGGTAAAAATGAAAAACTCTTTAGAGTATAATAAATGGTATTCGAATACGCCGCGCTCCTAGTTAATGGAGTTGTGTTTTGTGGGTGATTCCATCGACAAGTCATAAGTAGAATTTGGATGATTTTAATATGAAAGTTGCTAATGACAAATCCCTTATTAATTAAGTATTGTTTTACCATTTTAAATATATGAAGTTCTTGACTAGTACACTTGCATATAATATTATCATATTATAACATGTGACTTTATCCACTCAAACTCATTGCATATTAGTTATATAGCCTTCTCATGTAGTTTGGTGAGTATCTAGTGTACTCAATCTTGTTTATTTTTATCAGAATAGACACAACAAGAAGAAAGGACACTTCAGTTTTTGTGTTAGGGTTATAACTGCACTCAAGCGTTACTGCGGGGTTTTTCTTTGGTTCTTCTGAATGTAAGACTTAGATGCCGGTAAAATTGTTGTACTTTGGTAGTTAAGTCATATTTTAATTAAGCTAATGTTTTTAAATACTCATAATCAAGTATGATATTCTTTCTATCTATAACTGAATTTCTAAATTATTATGGAAAACTTCACGTCCCTATTATCAAAAATAGGATCCCTATTCTCAAAACCAAGGTGTTACAGGTTACGTACGTATGCGTCGATCGCCGTTCGCCACTGCGCCACATCGATCGGGTGCTAGCTAGTTCACTTCATCTTCCTTAGATTTGGCCATTCAGTTCACGGATTATTATATGCCTCGATCGATCGGCCTGCACGCTTTTAACCGACATTTTCCGATCGATAGTAAGTATTTTGATTACTACAAGACCTCGTGTGTTTTGTGCCGTGTGTCACTGGTGACGTTGCTATGTCTTTGCTTAGCCGCGTCGGTAGGTTCCCAGTCAATGAGTCAAAGTCAGCTCTCAGCTCTCCAGTATCTACATTAGGTTATGGACCGGTCAAAGTACTCGATTAAACACTCCGCCGCATACGTATATATACGTGCACTGCACCACGCGCGCGGCCTTCGCACGCACGTAAACCTTCGCATGTGCGGATGTGCCCTCGGAGTGATATATAGTTCATACAAAAGGCTTGTGCACGCAGCATTTGAATTCAGGAAAACGCCAGACCAAACATACAGAGCTAGGTACTCCACAGATCAATTAATTTCTATGCTGGGCATGATTCGAAAAATATTGAAGTTTTTTTTTTGGTCGACTTTGGTTTTATATAGACGACTTTGCCAGAGTTCACAAATGTGAAAGACGTACGATTGAATCCTCCCAATTGTTGGCTGGACAATTTGCACTGATAGAACTTCAGCATTGGCTCCACAGAAACACGCAGTATATGCAGTCTAAACAATTAACGTATGGCTCAGGGTATCACAAGAAAACGAGAAAAAAATAAATGAGAGGTGCGCGTACAAGTGAAGCTTCTTCTGTGATCTGTTGGTAGGCGAACACACTGCAAACATGGAGCTTTTTGACTCCCTTAATGGATTCTTCAAGTGGATATAACGTTTTGACCATAAAGTTCAGATGATTTCACGTGAAGGGAGCAGCGTTAAGGAGCTAAACGGAAGACTTGTTTGATTATTATTTGATTCAAGAATCAAATTCGGCTTCAGCTGTTTGCCTTTTTGCCTTTTTTTCTCCCTTTATTTCTTTGTATTATCCAAAAAAAATTAACGGCGTTTTTAATTTTTTACTTAAGCTAACATCCACTGTTACAGTAAAAAACCCTCGTAAAAGAGCAAGCTAGGCTGAAAGCCTGAAAGCCTTAGGAGCAGGCCAGAATAGAAACAAAAGTTCTAATACTAAATACTAACCCTTGGCTGGATGGAAGCCTGCAACTGCAACTTGCAAGCCTGCATGGCCTAAGAGAGACAAGCTAACAGGCCTCTACACACTGCTGTTCTTTTCCATGGATGCAGTGCTACTTGGCAAACATCACCACCTAAAAGTTACACCTTGTCGATAGGCCAGGCTGGGGTAAGCACACAGTGACAAAACAGCAACAACGAGGACATGTCTGATGCACTGAAAATGTTGAGTTGGCAAGGTTGGAGCTTATAGTTGCTTGAGGGAGAGTGTGAGACACAGGCACAGTACAGCACAGACAAGTGGCCATACAACAAATATACGCTGGTAGCTAGCTAGCTAGAACATAATTAGATGTCCAGAGTTGTCACTTGTGACTCCTAGCACAGACAAGTAGACAACATGCACCATCCAAAAGTTAATATCCAGGCTGGTTTTCCCATTGCACCAGCGGCAAGTTGCTCAACTCATGCAAACATGCAAGGTGTGCGTGGTTCTATATATACTACGCATGCATGGCACTTGGCACCGTTGGCAGTGTCGAATTTTAGCTTACAAGTGACATTATAGAAAGAAAGCTTACAAGCCATGTCCGGATTACAAAGGTGTGGGCTCATGCATGATCAGTTCAAGGTGACATTAACATATATTAACGAGAGATCGTCTGGGATGAGTACGTCCTCATGCGTATGGTTGGGTTTTGTTGCAAGATTCATCAAAGGGAACCTCGGATGTGCATGCCAATGCCAGCCTCGAAAGCACCAAAAACTAACGCAATTTGCAGGGATATATGGTTATCTTTCCTCTATTTGACTTAGAGATGCCTTGGATTCTTTCGCCCATTAGCTATGTAGCTTCATGCACGTATATCAAACAATTTGCACTAGTGAAGCAGCACAATCGCTTAGACAACGCGACCGTACGCGCATTGGCTAGCAGAACATAACATGGAGAGAGTCGTAACAACAGACATGGATATATTGCCCATCGATCCTAATGGTTAATACTTTCGAAGTTGTCACCTGTTGAAAAAATATATATTTTCGAAGTTGTCACCTGTTGAAAAAAATATATATTTTCGAAGTTGTCGAATGACAAGTTGGAAGCGGCACATTTCGACCTGTAGGGCCTTGGCATCTTTTGCAGGCAGCAGGTCGATCGTTTAGATCGACATGTAAGAGGATCGTCTCTTTTCTGAATGAGCTACGTACTGTAAGTCCAAGTTGAGAGATTGCATGTTCCCAAAGGAATTGACTTGGCGCGAATCATAGTTGGGTTTGTCGAGAGATTGGTCAAAACAAACCTCGTACGCATGCGAGCGCATGGACCCTTGAAGCTACGTACCAGGAAACAGTACAACTTGCATGTGCTTTATGCACATAGTAAGTTACCCACTCTGTACAATTTGCACGCCACTCTTTGAGTGGTAGTGAACTGATTATGGAAGTGGAGATATATCGTTTCTTTTCGCTGCAAACACTTCTCCTGCTGGCCTCGCAAAAATGGCCGCTTCATTCTTGGTCTTTTAGAACACGACGGTCTGCCAGATTCGCACTGTGAAGTTGTCCGATGATTATAATTGGCGAGCTATTTGCCAGCCCAATTATGATGCTACTATAAATGGGCCGAATTGAAAGATCGAGCTTATAGCCCTGCATTCAACAAGGGCCCATGGGCCCGAGAGAAGTGGCCTGCATAACAATGCTAGTCTGCAACCACGACCACGAGACAGTGTCCTGTGTAATTGTAGTACAATCAATGAACCAACAATAGCTCAAAGAATAGGTCGATTACCAAAGGGAACCGGTCAGGATTGAATAAGTTAACCTGTCCATACACTGCAAAACTATTGAACTTACTAGCAGTCTGTGTAGACCTTGGATCCTTGTCACTGTTCCAGCCTCCATCATGAGCACTCGGACACTTATCCGTAGTGTCCAAAAGGTGTGAGCATGAGCCATGGGGAAAGTTTCAGATCGCACTTGTTAAGAGGGGCCTCCACTGCTCTGTCAATGTGTGTATCGGTTCAATCCATTCCGCCATTATCCACCAGTGCTAGTTCCTTTGCTCCTCCCTAGCTTCTGGGACCGATTCCCTTTTTGTTGCCGTTCTTGAATCCTAAGCAGATGGGCTCGTCGCTACAGTTGCGAGATCTGCCCTTTTTTCCTCTCTGACTTGGACCCATACTAGTAGAGCTTCATTTTCTTATGAATAGATCTGGGATCTTGAATCCAGTCTTTTTGCCCAGCAGTAAACTTTACTGAAGACAAGGGTAAAAAAAATTACACACCGAAAATGTAGAAGTATCTGAAATGACCCACAAAGCCACAACAGTAACTTCTATTTACCACTTGGCACAATTTGGTGATCAAGTGAAAATCTTTGCCTTGTCTTACACCATACCAGAGACAAATTTCCTATATGAGATCTACCGTCAAAAAGAACAACAAATAACATGAAAAAGTAGCACAAGGAGCTACAAATTGTTATGAATAGCGCTTGTATTCATATGAGGCCAATGGGCCGGTATATATACACAAAGTACAGGTGGTAAATATGCAAAGAACCCCTCATAACAATGGGGAATAACAAACTATACATATATCTCTAACACCCTCCCTCAAACTCATGGTGGATCCACAACACTGAGTTTGGAGAGGTAGAAGCTATGCTGTGCTCGAGTCTGGGCTTTCGTGAAGAAATCCGCTATTTGAAGCTCCGAAGGCACATACTGAAGAGTAATCACCTGATCATGCACACAAGACCTCATGAAAGAAGCATCAACACCAATATGCTTGGTGAGCTCATGCTTCACAGGATCACGAGCAATACTGATAGCACCTGTACTGTCTGACAAGAGAGGGGTCGGTGTAGTGACAGAAACACCAAAATCCTCAAGTAACCACCGTAGCCAAGTAATCTCTGCTGTCAAGAGAGCCATAGCTCGTAACTCAGGCTCTGCACTCGAACGGGACACTGCAGTCTGTTTCTTCGTCTTCCAGGCAATAAGAGAACCACCAAGAAAAACACAGTAAGCGGAGATATACCGGCGATCAGAAGGATCACTGGCCCAAGTAGCATCCGAATAGGCCTGAAGCTGTAACGAGCTGGAACGTGGAAAGAAGAGACGGCGAGAGATAGTCCCGCGAAGGTATCGCAGAACTCGAAGAAGGTGGCTGTAGTGGACCTGAGTGGGAGCTGAAACAAACTGACTCAGAATATGAACTGGATAAGTGATATCCGGACGAGTAACAGCAAGGTAGACAAGACTCCCAACAAGATGACGATAGTGAGTCGGATCAGAAAGAGGCTCGCCATCAGAGAGTCGGAGGTGAACATTGAGCTCCATGGGAGTCTCAACAGTACGCTGATCAGTGAGAGAGGCACGATCAAGAAGATCCTGAATATATTTCTCTTGAGACATAAAGAAACCATCTGGAGTAGAAGTAACCTCAATCCCAAGGAAGTAACAAAGAGGACCAAGATCCGACATAAGGAACTGCTCACTAAGACGAGCCTTAACAAAGGCAATGTACTCAGAATCATCTCCCGTAATGATCATATCATCAACATACAGGAGAAGAAGAGTCCGACCACGAGACGAAGTGTGGACAAAGAGCGCAGGATCACGATCACTAGCTGAAAAACCAGCAGCAGTGACCACAGAGGAGAAGCGCTCAAACCAAGCACGATGAGCTTGCTTAAGGCCATAGAGAGAGCGACGAAGGCGACAGACCATGCCCTCAGGAACAGAATACCCAGGTGGTGGATGCATGTAGACCTCCTCACGCAACTCGCCATTAAGAAAGGCATTCTTGACATCAAGCTGAGAAACAGACCAGTGGCGAACAGATGCCACCGAAAGAAGAGTGCGAACAGTGGTCATGTGGGCCACAGGAGCAAAAGTCTCGTCGTAATCAACACCATGCTCCTGCTGGAAGCCACGAGCAACAAGACGCGCCTTATAGCGCTCAAGAGAGCCATCAGAGCGAGTCTTAATCTTATAGACCCACTTACACGTGATGGGATGAGAATGAAATGGAAAAGGAATAAGATCCCAAGTACCAGTACGCTCGAGGGCAGCAATCTCCTCGGCCATGGCAAGCTGCCACTCAGGATGAGTAACAGCATCCCGGTAGGAGACAGGCTCACGAGTAGCTGCGCCAGCAAAGGCAAAACGGGCAGGAAGCCGAATCGACTGGCGATCGCGGAGAGCGTAGCGAGGAGAAGATGACCCATAAGGGGAAGATGGGGCATCAGAAGAAGATGGAACATCAGGAGAAGATGACTCATCTGGAAGATCCTCAATAAAGGGAAAAGGTACTGTAGTGGGAGGAGCCTGGGGAGTCGTAGGAGACGACACAGGCGGCGAAAATGGCGGAGAGGCCACAGGGGGAATATGTGGAGACTCAGTGGGACAGGTGGACGAGGGCAAAACAGATATAAGTGTATCTGGAAAGGTCAAGAAAGACAGAGACTCCACAGAGGAAGTCGAAGTAGAGGCAGGACGTGGGTAGAATGGACGAGACTCGTCGAAAGTCACATCCCGAGAAACCCGTACCCGACGACCAACAGGATCCCAGCACCGATAGCCCTTGTGCTCGGCACTGTATCCCAGAAAGACACACTCAACAGACTGAGCGGTCAGTTTGGTGCGTTCTCGAGGGGCGAGGAGAACGTAGCAAACGCAGCCAAACAGATGAAGGGCAGAGTAGTCAGGAAGACGACCACAGAGACGCTCAACAGGGATCGCACCTTGAAGAGCAGGAGAGGGCTGGATGTTGATGAGATAGGTGGCAGTGGAAACAGCCTCGGCCCAAAAGTGAGGTGGAATAGAGGCGGCGATCATCAGAGCACGAGCAGTCTCAAGGAGGTGACGATGCTTGCGCTCAGCGACACCATTCTGAGCATGAGCACCAGGACAAGAGAACTGAGCGAGAGTGCCTTGCTCAGCAAGGAAGCTGCGCAGGTGACGAGAGAGGTACTCGCCAGCAGAATCAGCGCGAAAGACACGAATAGGAGTGGAGAACTGTGTGTGAATCATAGTGGCAAATTGTTTATAGATAGACAAGGCCTCACTACGAGAAGACATGAAATATATCCAAGTGTGACGAGAGAAATCATCTATAAATATGATATAATATCGATGACCCCCTTTCGAAACGAAGGGAGCCGGACCCCAAACATCTGAATGAACAAGATCAAAAGGGCGCTGAGACACAGACTCACTATGAGTCAGCCTGGGCACGAAAAACCGAAAACCGAGAACCGAACCGAATTTACCGAGAACCGAACCGAAAATACCGAAACCGAAAATTTCGGTTCCAGATTCGGTTCCAGGTTCTCAGGAACCGAATTTACCGAGGAAATTCGGTTCGGTTCCTCGGTTTACCGAAAAACCGAACTCCAGGGTGACACGTAACTACGTAAGTTGGCCCAGGCAGCCCACCAAGGCACAACCGCACAACCTTATCCTCACTCAGTCGCTCTCGGCCTCTCGCTCAGTCGCTCGAAACCCTACCCCCGCGCCGCGCCGCGCCCGTCCGCCGCCCACCGCAGCACCCCGCCGGCCCGCTCGTCCGTCGCCCAGCGCCCAGCGCGTAGCTGCTCCGGCGGCCGCTCCGGCGCTCCCTGCCCGGCTGCCCGCGCCTTCGCCCGTCGCCCCCAAGACCCCCACGCCGCCACGCGCCCACGCAGCCGCGCGGCCTACGCCGTCGTCGACGCGTCGTGTCGTCGCCTGGTCGACCAACTGAGCGAAGACGGCTACTTCCATTGCTTCCTGCGACTCCAATGTAAGTCTGATTTGAGTGTATGTTTGATTTGACAGAGCAATTTGGTCCTCTAGATCTAGATGTTTATTTTGACTTCACTTCAAAAATTCAACAGATGTCTCTGTCCGAGGAAGACATTGAACAACAAGTCGTTGATTGGTCGCTGGAGGAGCAAAGGAACGAAGAGGGCTTGAGTGATGGCGGGGCTGCTGGTGAAGGTGATGATGGGAAGGAAGCTGAAGCTGATGGTGATGGTGATGAGAAGGATGCTGTGGCAGCAGCTGATGGAGAGAAACAGACGGAGGTCATCGATGTAGAAGCTGAGGAGGAGGGGATGAAGAGAAAGGAGATGAGCGCTAGATCAAAAATTTGGGACCACTTCATCAAAATCAAAGAAAAAGGTGTGGTTGTCAAGGGAAAGTGCAAGTATTGCAATGCTGAGATCAAAGCACATCCAGCTCTTAATGGTACGTCTGGTATGCGTAAGCATTTTGGCATTTGTAAGCGTAATCCTCATAAATGTAGTGATGATGCTGATTGTACTGTTCGGTAATTTCGGTAAATACCGGAACCGAACCGAAAGAACCGATACCGAATTTTTTCGGTACCGATTTTTTTCAGGAACCGAACGGTACCGAGATTCTCAGGAACCGAATTTGCATGGGTACCGAAGAACCGAACCGATCGGTTCGGTAGTACCGAACGCCCAGGGTGAACTATGAGGATAAGAAAGCTGAATCTGTTTACCTAACTTACAGCCCTGACAATCTAAAGACACGTCTCCTGAGACAGACCCCAGAAGACCACGACGAACTAAGGACGACAGACGAGATCCACACAGATGACCAAGACGGTGATGCCACTGCTGGAAAGAGCCGGTAGACGAAGTGGCAGAAGCGGAGAGACTGGCGGCGATGGTGGCAGCGGAAGGAAGGTGAAGCCAGTCAAGCTCCCAGAGACGCTGTGAGTCACGGCGCCGAGGGTCAGAACCAACCAGAGCTCCCGTGTGGCGATCCTGAACACAACAAGAGTCAGAGTCGAGAATAACCCGATAACCAAGGCCAGTAATCTGCCCAGCAGAAAGAAGCTGCATGGTAAGGCGAGGAACATAAGCAACAGAAGGAACATGAAAGGATGAGTTGCTAAGAGATCCTCGACCAGAGACAGAAAGAGATGTACCATCAGCAGTAAGACACACTGATAGGAGAATCAAGAGGTGTAATAAAAGACAGAGTGGAAGGATCAGGAGTCATGTGAAAAGATGCTCCAGAATCAAGAATCCACGGGGAGGTACTTGACTGTGTAGGGGGTGGTTTCTCAGTGCCCGAAGAGTCAGTAGCAGAACCTGTCGAGGGAGAACCTGAAGCGGCAAGCAGGCGTCGAAGTCTGGCTATCTCCTGCTCGGTGAGAGAAGATGCTGAAGAAGTCGATGCAGACGTCGTCGTAGAAGCACTAGTTCCAGTAGAAGAACGGCGTGAAAGGTGCCGCTTCTTCTTATAGCACTGGGACTCAATGTGGCCATCCTTGTCGCAGTAGGAACAGTGAGGACGGCCACCTCCAGACGGAGGACGGCCACCACCACCTGTGGTAGCCGCTGGAGGAGGCAGTGTAGCAGGCAGACGAGCGGCGAGCACAGAGGGGAGTGGCATCAGACCAGCACCACTCAAACGAGTCTCCTCCACGCGTATCTCGGTAAGAGCCTCCAGGAGAGTGACACGAGGGTGGCGTGCAAAGAGCTGGGCACGCCTTTGCTCGAACTCAGGACGAAGGCGAGTAAGGAACTCGTAAACCCGCTGAAACTCCAGGTCAGCACGTACATCCAGGCAGCACGGACAGGTACGACAGCCAGCAGTGCGAAGTGAGTCCAACTGACGCCAGACAGCAGAACTCTGAGCGTAAAAAGCGTCAACAGTAGCATCACCCTGCTGAAGAGAGTGCTCCTGGCGGACCACGGACAGGTACAGGGCATCACCAGAGGGCTCGTAGCGCTGACGAAGATGAGTCCACATCTGGAAAGCCGAAGGGAGTCCCACAACCTCAGAAGAAAACTGAGGCTGGACACTGGCGATGAAGACAGCAGCAGCCCGAGCGTCGTCATCGTACCACTGAGTGTAGACGGTCAGACGATCCTTGTAGGAATCCAGAGCCTCCTGGTAGATAGAGGCAGCTTCATCATCAGCAGCAAGGGAGCGGCCGCAGCAGCAGCCTTATCAGCTGTCGGGGGCAATGCAACAAGCGTAGGCTTCGTCGGAGGAATAGGGCAAGGCGGGCAGGTGACATCGCCAGAGAGGACGCCCAGAGACGAAGACCACGCATGTGGATGCGCATGTGAGACACGAAGTCGGTGTAATTAACACCATCAAAGATCACCGGGCAGCGAGGGAGGGAAACAGTGCCCATTGGTAGGCGGCGCTGGACGGCGCGGCGACCAAGGCAACGAAGTCTAACAGGCGGCGCTGGACGGCGCGGCGGTTAGAACGACGTTTTTTTTCTTTTTTTTTGTCTTTCCTGCCGCTCGGTTAAAAACTCACACGGGCCAAAGGCCCGTTAGGGTTAGCCCTCGGCGGCGGCGCGACGGAAGGCGGCAGGGCGGGCGGGCGCCAGGCGCGACGGCGGCTGCGGCGGCTTGGCGGAAGGCGGCCGGGCGGGCGGCAGCGGCGGCCTGGCGGAAGGCGGCCGGGCGCCAGGCGGGAGGCGGAAGGCGGAGGCGGCGAGTCCGGGCGGCGGAGGCGCCGAGGTCGGCGACGGCGGAGGCGGCACCGGGCGGGCGGGTGCCGGGCGGGAGGCGGAGGCGCCGAGGCCGGCGACGGCGGAGACGGCACCGGCGACGGCAGAAGCGACCGGGAGGTGCGGGGAGGCCGACGGCGGCGCGGGGAGGTCGGCGACGGCGCGGGGAGGCCGACGGTCAACAGTGGAGGCGGAGGCAGCACGCGGGAGTCGGCGACGGTGGTGCAGAGTCAGCGACGGCGCGCGGAACCCTAGGTAAGCCAAAACCCTAGTTTTGGCTCTGATACCATGTTATGAATAGCGCTTGTATTCATATGAGGCCAATGGGCCGGTATATATACACAAAGTACAGGTGGTAAATATGCAAAGAACCCCTCATAACAATGGGGAATAACAAACTATACATATATCTCTAACACAAATGGCGATCCAATTATGGGATCTTCTGAACAATGTGCTTATCGGCATATAGAAATTTACTTCACACCACTGCTATTGGTCCTGGTCCGGGGCAGTCCAGTATGTCTTCGTGGTCGACGATCTGGCTGTCCCACCTCATCCCATCCGCGACGCTCTTGATCTTCACCAGCATGTCTACGTCGTCTCTGATGATCACCGTGCCCTCCGGCCTCAGGATCCTGTCCATCTCCAAGAGAATGCTGTCCATCTCACACCTTGCAGAGTCGCAAGGAAGAGGTGGCGAAAAATTGTCAGGCTACCTCAGTGACTTTTGTCTCCAAGGGTGTTTCGATGCAAGTTATGTTACCTGTTCTTGTACAGTATGAACACTGAATCGGCGTGGATGAGATCGTAAGTACGGGGTTAAGTGGACATGCCCTCACACCTGCAGTTAATGCAGTGAGATCACATAAGCCGTTGCACAACGACCATGGCACCGACACACTGCTGTAATCACTGTGATACAAGGACCATGTGGTGTGTCCAGTGCGAAGTAATAACCCAGTCCTGGTAGCTTCCGTTGAGCCCACGCTCGTAGATCGCCCCGAGGGTGCTGGAGTTCCCCACGGTCGGGACCATGTCCATGACCCACACGGAGTCGTTCGCCAATGCCGCGGCGAAACCACCTAGGCGGGCGTTCATGTCGAGCACGATGCGGTACCGTCCTTTCTGCTCGAATTGGTTGGTCACTGCCTTGTAATGCCGGACCCTCTTCTTCCACAGCTCGGTGTCCTGCACGAACGTCTTGGCCGTCACGCCCTTGATGCTGCCCCTGGAGATCCTGGGCGGCATGGCCGTGAGCCTCTGAGGCCATTTCTTCAGCGCGCCACCGGCAACTTCGTTTGCGTCGGATACCTTCGGACGCGGGGTTACATATGTTAGCCTAGGGACGAAACCTAACGTACACACATGGTGATAAAAAACACACACGAATATCTCTGTTCCAACTCAAAATACACGAGTTTGTACTGGGTTAATTCGCCACCTACTTTTCTATTTTCTCATCTATTTAAAGACTTTATTACAAGTGTACAGGCTAAAACTACCCAACTCTTTCGACCACGATCTCCACAACTCACACACTCCCCCACTACCCGTACGACTTGCTCCACTAACCATCACACTCGGTTTAGTGGACACGACCAGTCACATGCAAACTAACTGCTATCTAACTCGGTCTACGACTGCACACAATCCTTCGAGTCCTCTTTGGGTTCTTCTTCGAGTCCTTCGACCATGTCCTGTCGACCACGGTACCTCAACCAGGGGCGGAGCCAGGAATTGGATATAGAGGGGACAATATGGACAACAAGTAGAGTAGAACCACTGAACCATGCCGGATTTACCGATCCAATAGTCACATATCAGAGTAATATGTTTCGCAAATTACAATGCAAAGAAAATTACATCTCTATTAATTTAAACTTAGCTCTACGACTACCAGCAAGATTATAGGCCTTAATAATATCATCATGACTAATCTTTGCGGTCAATTCCTTTTCAATATAAATTACCAAACAATCTCGTAGAAATCCATCTCCCATTGTACTTCGAAGTCGCGTCTTCGCAAGTTTCATAGCTAAAAAACATCTCTCAGTGGTTGCAGTTGAAACCGGAAGAGTTAAGACTAATCTTAACAACCTGTCCACCATAGGATAAGATGAATCTTTACCAGTCTTAACTAGTCCACTTGTTAGATCAACAAGTGATGGTAATGCACTTAGGTCTGGATGATTGCAGACTCTTTCTGCAGATGGCGCGCTCCCATCCAAGCACACTGCAAATCACATTGATAGCAGAAACACACTTGAATCCTGAGAATTCCAATTTTGCACGAATTGTACTCCTGTACTAATTGATTCAGATAGTAGTAAGTAGTGACTGAATCCCACAGTATTGGGAACGGAAGAGGATCAAAGTGAGGACTCACATGCGCCCTTCTGGCCTTCTCGGTGCGCCGGAAGAGGGTCAGGGTGTCAGGCCAACCTTCACGGAGACGAACAGACAAAGCGTGCGGCAAGAAGACGAACAAACAGAGCGTGCTGCAAGCTGGCAAAGAGCCAAAGGCTCAAATATGAAGCGTTAGTCCTCAACTACTAGGCCTAATTGGGCTGCATATGACTGGGCATTAAACATACTTTACATTTGGGCTAAATTAGGAGAGGCCAAACCACTAATTAAACACATGTAATTAACTACATAATGGAAGATTAGTAGAAGGTTGGGGGTGGCAGGCCCCCCAGCCCCCTCTCTCCGCCACTGACCTCAACCATGCCTCACGAGTCACGACCACAGTTGCTCGATGCCTTCGACTACTTCATTGACCACGGCTTGTCAACCAGCATCTCCGACCACATAGGTCATCCAAGTACTTGTTGGAAATATGCCCTAGAGGCAATCATAGAGATGATGATATTTCGTTGTATCCATGATTTAATAAATGTTCCTTGAATATTGCCTTTGTATTGATTAACAAGTATGTGACTTGTTTGTGAAACTCTTTACTTGTATGGTTATTCTAAAGTTGTCCCTAGTCGAAGTTCATATGTGGTCACACGTGAATAATGGATTAGCACATGTATCGGTTGATGACCATGTTTCACAGGTCATAGACATGGAGATGTCAAACCAATAATGTGGACACATGTTTAGAACATGGGGTTGGACCGACCCAACATGAGACATAACAATTATACTTATGGTTCTCTCTCTACACAATGTGTACGCCTTGTCCTTAGACCTGAGATTGTCGCATGTACTTGAGATGTGAATCGACCTACTTAGGGGCTATCAAACGCTGCTCCGTAACTGGGTAGTTATAAAGGTAGCTTTCGGGTTTGTCATGAAGCATGCTGCGAGGCATGGTCAGTCGAGATGGGATTTGCCCCTCTCTACCTGAGAGAGATATCTCTGGGCCCCTCGAGTGATCGGATCCAGAAATGCATGGCCATGCTACTTAAGGTTAAGAGTTAACCTAGTAAGGGATTCCGGATCACAGGATCGAGAAAGAGTGGTCAGCTTGGAGCTCGACCAAATATCGTGAGGCAAAGGGATTGGCATGTACATAAAGTTGTGATGGTTCGTTCGATATGATCTTTATGTATGTTTAGGAGTTGGCACGTCTTGCTAGAGGCCGCTACCAACTATTGACCGAGTAGGTAAACTCGTGTCATGTCTAAACATACGTGAACCCATAGGGTCACACACTTAAGGGCTGAAGCCTAATTCGGATTGGATCCGGGTTGGACTGGGTATTGAGTCCTAATGGGCCTCCATTCGCTGAAGCCCATTATAAGGACGTCTATAAAAGGAGGGCTAGGGCGCACAGGGTTGAGAGGATTTTTTTTTTCGTGACCTCCTCAAACCCTGGCCGCCACCCCTCCCACGCCCTGGGCGCTCGCTCGGATCTAGTAATCCGGCGTGCGTCGCTTCCTCCCGTACGTGTGGATACCTTTTGGCGGCGCTGCATCTGTAGCGTTTGGACGAACCGCAAGAGAGGAGTTGTACGTTGGACGCCGCGACGAGGACGAGGAAGTAGTACGACTACTCTGCCCCGACGTGCTGCATCGACGTAGTACGACTACTCTGCCCCGACGTGCTGCATCAATTCCGCACCTGCGCGTCTAGTGGTAATTCCGTGATCTATAACTGCAGTGATCTTGGTTTACGGGCATAATTTTTATTAATTTGCGCTAGCGTAGCCTACCCGTAGTCCTTCAGTACTGACTGGTTCACTGTAGCTTACGAGTATCGACAATCGACTACTGTAGCCATGACTAACTGTAACTACGACTACGACCACTTGCTACAATACTCCCCTCGAGTACCGACTGCTACAGTACTCCTCCGAGTATCGACTGCTACAACACTCCTACGAGTACCGATTACATCGACTCATGACTACAGCCACTGCATAGTTCGACTTATGACTACGACTACTACGCAGTTCGACTTTCGACTACGACCACTATGTAGTTCGACTTATGACTACGACCACGGAGTACTCGAACACACCGATCACTCAACACGACTACGTAGTACTCAACACACGAGTACTCGACTATGACCACGCAATACTCAACACATGAGTACTCGTTACGACTACGCAGTACTCAACACATGAGTACTTGACTACGACTATAGTTATCGAACACACCGAGCACACACAACATCAAGATTAGTTCCACACAATCAACCCGAGCACATGCGTCAGCTGTGCGGCATCACCACCCGGCCACCGGACGGCAAAAACGATATTTTTGGAAATACCGCCAACATACTACTATTTCTATAGATACGGATTGCAACAGTGCCAAATATGCTAAAAATTCCCATTTGTGTCATCTGTATTTGCTTGTAAACCTCTCGTGTAGTCTAGGATGGTTCATTTTTGTCTGTGGTTGATAGTTTATTGCTATAACTAATGATTTTTGGTTCTAATATGAGCGCTTATACAAACGAATCGAATATCGATAACTCATTTCGAAAAGACTACTCTAATAAATCATTTGAAAAGCACGAGAGAGAAATTATTCTATTTATTTATTTAAAAAACTATAAATTATAAACTATAAACTGTAAAAAGGCCGTATATTCGTCAGCAGTTCGGGATTGGCAGGAGATTTCTGCTCGTAGAGGGAGAAGAAAACTCGTTGCTTCGCCCAGCGAGTCAGTGGCCCAACAGCAAGCGTCTGGATTATGCTCGATCGCTGGCTGGCATGGTGGACCAGGTAGCACATTGTCCTCAGGAATCACTGCCAGGTGCCTCAAGTCCACCACCCTGTTCGTCGGTTCGTCCTCCACAAATCCAAGCACTCCGTGTGTTATGGCTCCGACTGTGGAAATTGATGACCACTGAATGCACGCACGCCATTGACCATGTATTGGCCGAAGGCACCGGAAAGATCTAGCCTAGCTGTTATATCCTAGGACAGTCAACTATAACGGAAAGAGATGAGGGGTGTCTTTTTAAAATTTTATAATATATAGAAATCTTTCACTCTAGTGTTAGAGAGTAACGAATATCAAATTTAATAATCTAAATCTAAACAATAATTCAAAACAATGAAGATCCAAAAATTTAGAACTTAATCGGCTTGACTGCCACTTGGAGGTGCGGCCACAGACTGGCGGCCAGTCTAATCGGACCTAGGAGCGGTCTAACCTCTTCCCTGTGCTCTGAATAGAAAATCAGACCGATCTTACTGGAGGTCTCAAAGCACATGTTCAAGTAAAGTCAAACTTTACACACATCTTACTGGAGGTCTCAGAAACCAATTCCATCCATGATCAAATAAATCTTAGTCAAAATTCCAATATTTTCTCAAAATATATAAGGTTGTATAAAAAACATGCAAATATTAAAAAACTTGATAAATAACTTGCTCGAGTGCTAATAACAACCAAGATGAATGTAGATGTACTCCCATATATTACAGCAAGCAAAATCACTCAACGAATCGAAAACAAAACTCTCAGATCAAGATTCCTCAAGAAGAGCTCCAAATCAAGTAAGAATTAGGCAACTTCATAATTTTACAAACCATAATATCTAAATAGATATAATTTAATCTACATAAGTCATCCTCATCAATATTCAGACACCATTGTATAGCTTCCGAGTTAAGAACGAGTGGTAGGAGCAGGGGCGAAGCCAGAATTAATTGTCGCCGGGGTCGGAACAAACCCACAGTCTGAGGCCCATCGTGGTGGGCTCAGCCGCTTAGGCTTTCTACATGTTGATGTGGATGGGGCGATGGGCATTGGGCTGGTTGGCTGCCATCTGGAGCAACGGACTGCTGGACTGCCGGGGTCAGACAAAAATTTTACCGGTGTCCAAGCTGGCCAAAATTGCTGGGTATAAGAAGTTACCGAGAAATCATCGGTGTCGGCCGACCCCGATGCTTGAACGTGGCTTCGCCCCTGGGTAGGAGTGCCAACGGGTGTCCACGCGAGTGAGATACGGAGTAGGTAGTTAATCTTAGGAAGTGTGCGTGTGAAGTGACACCAATGGCGCACGGGTTCGTTTGACATTGGTGACCGACAAATGTGGATCGATTATGCAAGGATAGGAACTGCCAGCAATGACCAATTTTGAGATTGGAGGGAGATGAGGTAGTTATCAAGGAGTATGAACAGTTCATTAGGTTAACATGACAGACTTGGCGATTGCAACTTCTTCTTCTGAGATTGGCAATTGCAATTTGCAACTAATTAATAGGCATGGTTTTTTGCTTGAGTGTCGAATAAGCTAAAATCAGAGCTACTACTTTTTTTGTTCTTTTGAGGAATGCTACTCCTTGATTCCAAGGATCCATCTAAACTCATATAGAAATCAAAGAAACCGTCAACGAATATATGGCTTTCATCTGCATGTCGAGAAGGGTCATGCTTCAATAAGCTTTTCCTTCTGATTTCTAATTTTTGGCTTCTGGTTTTGTAATTTCTTCTCTTTTTTTCTTATTTCGTCGCATTGTTTGTGATTATATAACCTTTTTATTTAAAAAAATTATTAATCTAGTTACGCTGAAAAAACTAACCGTAGTTACAATATATTTTCAGTCGGTACAACATAAGAAACCAAAAATCTAGATTTATAAGACCAAATAAATACTGCTATGCTCACCATGATGTCAAGGTAGAAAAAGAACCTCGCGACACCGTACGCGAGGTAGATCTGCCCATGTCGTCCGTTCCTTGTCATCCACACCACCTCGCAAATCGACACCCCGATCGAGGCCCTGACGTCCGGAAGCACCGAGCGGCCCCGCCGTTCGTACGTCTGGGCAAATCGACAACCGCGCCTCACGTCAGCCCTGTCGATCGAGCGCCCCGCGCCGTCGCCCGCGGTGAGCAGCACCATGCAGTGACCAGCGGGCGTGGCCGCCCCACGCCTGGCCGCCGCGCGCCCTGAGCCGTCGGTGCAGCTCCCGCCGCGCGCGAGGCGGGGACCACGCCGATTGACGTTTTCCTTCTCTCCTTTTCGAACGTCGCGCGCGCGACCAACCACGTCCCGGTGCGGCACAGGCTGGGCGCATGGCAAGGCAGACGTACGTGTCGCGTCCCGCGCAGGCGCGCGGATCGTATCGGCTTTCACCGTCGAGACTCGGCCGGGCGGTGGATATTGTTGCATGTTTTTCACTGGTCCGAAGGTGATGGATCGCCTGACCTCATGAAAGTACATCCCGAAACCAAGAGAAAGAAGACAGCTAATGGAAAGCGGTAGGACTAAGAAATGGAAAGCAGCAGTGCCCTGATCAACTCGGTTTCGGCTTCGGTTTCTGACATCTGACTTATTTTTCACTATTTATAAGTTTCGGCTTTTTCTGAACTTTTGGCTTTTTGTTGAGCTTTCTTGCCGGTTCTTTTTTCCCGTATTTGTTTGTATTATACGTAATGGGCTAACATATTTTTTATATTTTTAAATTTTTTAAATTTAATTATGTTAAATAAGTTTCTGTCGGCTACAGTGCTTTTTTCAGCCAGCTACAGTGTTTTCAGCCATGAGCTTTTCAGCCGAACCGATCACCACATAAGATCTGTGGGACTAGCACTCACATTCACTCCACATAAATGAACGCATGTTGCTCCTCGACTGCTTCCCCGTAGACCATTGATCTACGAAGTCAAGTGAATGAAAATGTAGATAGATTTTATCATCCTACTTCTGTAACTTCTCTACGGATAAGCTTCAACTACTGAATGAAGAGATAGTGAGACCTACCTAGCAACGAAAAAATACTAGAACAGAAATTCCTTGCCTTGAGTCGCCTACTTCTCCAGTCTTTGATGTTGCTTTCGATTCCTATTTGTCTGATGTGTTGATGCTTGAGAAGAAACTTTTGCACAGACACCTTACTTGATAAATAGAATGCCCAGCTAGTCTTTTCAGAAACTCGACTGGCCCGCGCTGAAATGCTAAGATTCCAGAGAATATGTATCGGATACCCATTCCATATTGGCTAGCTCAGATAACCAAACTTACGGGTTAGTGAATTACTCACGCTCGTTAATTGATTGGCCCCTACCGATGCTTTGATATCCCACGGCTTCGGCAGATCGCTTAGCCATTGGATTATACAACCGGTCATGCAGCTTACTTGGATTATTGATGGTTGGTATATATCATGCTAGGACGAGAAATTCGCAATTTTGTCATGGGCAGCAGCTGGAAGCTAGGCCTGGATCGCTTGGTCTCAACCATTGAATGTTCAATCTGATACAAAAATGCATCCATTGAGTGTTCGACATACCAAAGTTAATACAGCTGAAGTGTTGATCCATGTCGCTCTTTTGAGAGCGATTGCTAGGTGCAAGTTGATTTGGATTGCCGGGGATCAAATAATGGACTATTGCAGCAGTATACAAGAAGTTTTATTTTCTGGTCTTGCAGAATTACAGCCAGATTTTTCTGTGTTCCGGACGAATTGGATTTTGATGGAACCATTACTAGTGGCACAACAGACAATTTGCTTTGTTCTGTGGTTTGCAACACACATGGAGTGCCGGACATAAGCAGATGTGGCCAGCATTTCACCCAGAAAATGTGCATGCTGTTTGTCATTCGATGCTAGTATAAACCAGCAATTCTACGGCGCTTTTTTTTTTTTGGTTTTTAGCTTTTATTTTTCTTAAAAATTGAAATAAATAAGACGGTTTTTAAAATAGATTCTTAAAATAACTTTTCAAGTTTAAAACTATATACGCCATCCGTATTGATATCTCGGCTATTCGCCATCGTCTTAAAAAAATATAAACAAAAGTTATCATCTATAGACTAAAATAACTTGACCTACTACTCATGTGACAAGGATGCGTAACAAAAAAATCTATGTATAAACTATCATGACACACTATAAAAGCAATCCAATCGCTTTCAGTTCTTCTGTTCCCGATCGAATAGTCGATGCATTGTGGTACGCTCCAGGCATCGATTTTTCTTCTCCCTATCGATGAACCTTGAAAGTTTGAAACAGACAAATCTGTTGCTTTTGTACCGTCGTGCAACATGCACCACGTAATCAGCGAAGTAAACGTGTGTCCCCGGGAAACGAGACGAAGCGACCTCTCCACGTAAGCTAAATTCTCTACGTAACCCGAATTGGCTGCAGCGAACACGTTCTGACCAAACCATTGGTTGGTTCGGCCAGCTCTGATATGTTTATTGGACCAATCCCAACGATTTTCTTACCGAACGGTCATGCTTAATTCTATATTTGATATTGTAGGTCGACGATGGCAATCAGAAGGATGTGAATGATTGTTATATGCAGCAGAAACTTTTTTTAAAAAGATACACAATTTTTGGATGTCCATTTGTTCTGAATATGATTTGACACTGTCGGTTTGTTTAAATCATTGCTGTTACTGTCGGACTGGAAACAATTATCGATTCACATGTTGGTGGTTTAGAAATAATTTAGGACCTGGTAAGCTGCGAGTTTCCTCAAATTACAACTTATAGGAGGGTGCATCATCCATGAAGAAAATACACCACCAATCATAACAGAACCACGATATTCCAAAACAAAACCACTGCTTATTTGGCATTACCAAAAGTACAGCAATCTCTTCAACTATTGTAGCTAACTGTACTCCCACAACCTCAAGGACTACATAAACATGAAACGTATAACGCAACTCCTCCATGCCCTATTTCCTCTCTGAAGTTATCTGTGATAAGCTTTAGCTCCTTGTGGTGAACAGCCTGTTCTCAAATGTAGTCGACTTGTCTTAAGAGGGATATTAGGCTTTGAGCTGTGCACCAACCGTGAATCCGTAACGAAATTGAATTGCAGACAAGGTAAACAAAGTTCAGGTCATGCAGGTTTTACTAATTTCCTTAATTGAAATGTTACCTTGCTTCTTTCTTGTTCTATTAAGGAAAAAAACTGCTGCGACAAACATTAGACCATAATAATTAGCCCAGAATCTCGCCTTTGCATTCTGAAAATTCTCAAAGGCTTCTGAATCATCCCATTGCTCTATATTCTTGTACATTGGAACAAATTTCTTATTTTCACAGAACCTTTGCCAGGAAATGGCACCAACATAACTGCAAAATTCCCTTTCCCATAATGGGACTGGGTGGTGATTGTATCCTGTAAATATTTAAAAAAAATATTCGATTCATGGTAGCAGCAAAATAATGCAAGGAGATAAAAGATTCCCTGACCTACTGCATTCTGTAAACAGAAACAAATAGAAAACATATAGAGAATAATGGGCCTGTTTGGCAAGTGAGAAGCCGGGCGGCTTTTGGCTTTTGCTACAGTACCTAACTTTCAAATGGAGTATTTTCTCAAGACGGGATCTACAAGTTAAACGTAGTACACGTTAAAAGCCCAACATCTGTACGAGCCAAAATCACAAGTGAGTATCGGTCTCTCCGTAATCTGTACCGTAAACAGCCAAAATTCAAAAATTTCAGCCAAAAGCTATAAGCCGCAGCCAAAAAGAACAGACCCAATATTCTGGCTACACTGCTTAACACTCTATTGTACAAATTTGGAAGGCACATGCCAATTCGGAATTTTGGATTGAGTAGAGTATTCTGGGGGGAGAAAATGAATTGATGAACAGAAGTGCTTTTCAAACCTACACTAAAAAAGGGATATGGAGATACTTGTGGTTGCTATGTATGGATAACATGAGCCAAACCAAAGATATCTCTGTCAACTATAAAGTGGCAGGGTAAGAAATTCAATATAGAAAGTAAAGGACAGCTCCAATGAATCAAGTAGTTTGTGGTACCTTCTGATCAGGATAAGTGGGTTCTATAGCGTGCCATTCAAATTTATGCCAAGTATAAAAAAGGGAAAAAAAATAAACAAAATAGTATAACATAGTGATATAGTAAGGTCTAAGCTACACCGCAGCCAAATAATTTGAATTCGTAAAGAATGATAACTGGAGAAACTAGTATGTGCTCATTCAAGATGCCTTCTAGGCAGAGAAGTCTATGGGATGATTCAGAAGCCTTTGATAAATCAGGTGTAGACAATAAGGTACACTTCAGCTATACATTCCCTTTTAATCCATGTTGTTGTAGTTGCTATGATATTCCAAAAGAGGCAGGCTACCAATCCTACACGAGATCCCAGTTTAGCAAAAATAAGCATCTCAGTTGAGCTATGTTACACAAAATCCATAAATTATCCCCCTATATACCAAAATTATTTCTGCAAAATGTCTTAGTCACCAATCAAATGAAAATAAATACACCAAGGAATCCAAACTTATTGCCTTCGCTTCCTGCTGACAATTACAGTACTAGTGCAGAATATGAAAAAAAAAATCAATGGAACATACTCAAGCAAAAGCCAAGGCAGCACAGCACACTCGTATTGAACAACACATTTCAAGCACTATTACGGGTTCCGAATTCTTTGTAGATGGATGATTACCTCATTTGAAATATTATGGTGAATGAAAGGGAAAAAGGGTGGCCAGTACTTCCCTTCTATGACAATGCCAGCTGCAAAAGAAACAAAGAAGTGATGAAGCTAGGATAAATAAATAAATAGAAGCAAATGTTCTTAACAGCATTTAACCATGAACAGTCCAAACCCACTAACAGCAATGCAAGTATGAAATCAAATTTTCTCTTGTGAGACGAAACTGGAACCGTTTATTTTTGGAAATGCCCGAAGTGAGATCCATGCAAATTACTAACTCCGAAGAGAAGGAATCTCATCAGCAAATATCACCAACAACCATGCAGGGAGATAGCCCTAAAGTCCCATGCTCTAAAGAGTATAATGTTTATTTATGTTGCTTTCTCTGTCAACAAAACCAACAACAAACTGCAAACTCTACTCGACTAGGCAAACAACAGTTTCTCGGTACATCTCGTCATCAACCAATTGCCTATACCAATCCTACTTTGTCTTCAAATCTTTATGCTAGTAAATGTACCCTAAAGGAAACAATTAAAGGCTTAAAGCTATTCAGAAAAAAAAAGAAAGAATATAAATTGTACCTCGGGATGCAGCCTTTTCCTTCATTTCCAATTCCTAGGGCAGGGAGACAAAAAGGGAAATCAGATCAGCATTTAAAGAAGGAACAACACACACAGCGGAGGGGAACGGGGGAGATGGAGGGGGAGCTCTGGTGGGGAGGAGGAGGCAGGGGGGAGCTCGAGTGGGGATGGGGAGCTCGGGTGGGGAGGAGGACGTAGAGGGGGAGGGCGCTCGGGACCTCGGGTGGGGAGGGGGGAAGCGACTTCTCTGGGGTACGACCCCATTTGCTCTCCGTGAGGACTGCCTCAAATCGAAGCTACGTGTGCACGCACCAATCTTCGCGCAAGGCTGCCTCCCTCTTCCTTCTCCCCCCGGCTTCCCCGCTCGCTTCGTCCCACGCCGCATTCCGTCCAGCCTCGTCGTCGCCGTCGAGGTAGGCCTCCGCTGCCGCCGCCGCCGAGACGGCTCCATCCACCGGCCGCCGACCTCAGCGCAAGAGGGCTCGGCGCAGGGCGAGGAGGGGCGCGACTTCGAGGTAGGCGACGGCGAGGCTAGGGAAGGAGGGGGTGGGCGGCTCGGGCGGCACGGGCAAGGCGGTGCAGCGGCGCAAGTGCGTGCAGGCGCGAGCGCGGGGAGGCCTGCTGCGGGCCGGTGTCAGAGGCAGGGCGAGCGCGGCTGCTGGCCGGCGCTGGGAGCTTGAGTGCCGGCGGCCGCATGTGAGCGGCGACGCCGAGGCAGCGGCTGGCGACGCTTGGCGGCGGCGTGGAGCTTCGGGCTCGGCTGCAGCGCTTCGGGCACAGTGCTTCGGTCTCGGCTGCCCCGGGCGGCGACAGCGCGGTGCGGCGCTTCGGGCGTGGCTACTCCAAGCGGCGGCGGCGCGGTGCGGCGCACGAAGCGAGCGGGGAAGCCGGGGGGAGAAGGAAGAGGGAGGCAGCCTTGCGCGAAGATTGGTGTGTGCACATGTGTCTTCGATCTGAGGCAGTCCTCACTGAGAAGTGGGGAGGTGGGGCGCCGAGTGAGTGAACGAGGGGCAGTTGGATGGCAAATTGCGGATAGTTTTCTTTAGTTTTAGAATGGTGGCTTTTGTTTCAGAATGATGGCTTTCTGTGAAAATATACTCTAAGACTGTTTCTCTTCGTTAATTTATTTTTAACTCTGCTTTTTTTATAAGAAACAAAATAAACTTATTTTAGAAAGTTGAAGATTTAGCACAACTTCACAAATTCGATAAAAATAGAAGCAAGAGCTGTACTAAATAGGACGTAAGGACCGAGACTGTTCTCATTTTAGAGCCAAATTCTTTTAGATTTAAAGTTAACTTATGCTTATATTGTCTATAGTAATTATCTTTTAAACAGTGTATTTTTTAAGATGAGGTCAGCAGAAAATTATAATAAAAATATACTGAGTTCAGCTGTACCGATTAAAATCACATATGACTACTTTTTTTTAAATACTGCTTCCATAAATAACTAAAATTTAAATATTTAAATTCTAAGTTAAAAAAACTCACGCGGGGGACGTCAGTAGGCGACCTACCGTGTGGCCGTAGGACGGAGGACCGAGTCGTCTTCTTTATAAAAAGCCTCATCTCCCCGTTTCCCAGCACCTCTCCCCTCCCATTTGACGAAAATTTTGTCGCAGAATTGGAATTCGCTACGCTTCTCGATTTGAGGTCAAGCCTTTTCATCGTTTTGGGGTCGTTCTCAAGAAAGGCCCGTTTTTTAGCACGACTTGAGGCCAAACTAGTGGGAATTTGGAGCATTTCGTGTTCGTTTTTGCTCGCTTTGAGGCCAGCAGGGGGTAGAAGGTGCGATCTTTTGATCGAATCTGCGGTGCTTTGGCCTCTATTCAAGAATCATTTGGCTCCGCACGAGAGATTCTTGCATTGTGCTCGCCTGAATAGAAGGCCAATTGGTGGTTTCTTGGCTCCAGTCCTTCGATTCTCGGCTTGGCAAATCTGAGGTTCCCTCCCGCATTGGAAAGGTTTGGGCAGCTAAATCCGCAACGAAGGCCGCAATAATCCGCGCGAGAAGAGGCTCCCTCCCCACGGATTGGTGACGGCCCGGTGTCGACCCGATCAGAAATCTGCTGACAGCTTCGATCTTTGCCTCCAAAAGAGCTGACCCAGTTGCATCAGGGATTCGGCCTCCGCATCCCAAATTCGTCCCATTTCCAAGACGGTGATTGGATCGTAGATGGGGGCGGGGTCGAGCATCATTGGAGCGGACGGGGAGTGGAGGGAGACGTCCCTTGGCGACATGCCGGAGAGCTGCGTGGCGACGGTGCTGCTCCATCTTGACCCGCCGGAGATCTGCCAAATCGCGCGCCTCAACCGCGCCTTCTGCGGCGCTGCCTCCGCAGACTGCGTATGGGCCGGCAAGCTCCCCGCCAACTACCGCTATTTGGGGACTTAATCCCGCCGTGCGCATCCTCAGCCGTTAGATCAGATCCGGCGGTCTCTTTTCCTCGGGGCGGAGTGCTGCTGGGCCGAGTGCTCTGTTGGGCCGGCTGAGAGAGATGGGGCGCGCGCGCGGTGGCCAGAAGGGCAGGCCGGTGGAGCCGGCTGGCTATTGGGCCGATGGAGGCCATGGGCCGTGCGCAGAGGAGCCGATGAGTGGGCTGGCCTGGGCGCTGGGGAGCGCGCGCGCTCGGGCGCGCCGAGCGGGCCGGCTGGGCCACGCCCAAAAGAATGGGCCAAAAGGCTGTTTTGAACAGTAAAGTCCCCAAAATGGATTTAATTGTTTTTCAGAAGCAATTTGATTGTAATTTGAACTAAAATCTCTGTAAATTTTGCACCAACGTGCTAATTTTTCCAGAGATTAAATGTGCACAGTATAATGCTTCTGAATATTGAATTATTTTTTAGAATAATTTCAGTTTCCGCTGCAAAAGTTAATATTGATTGTTTTTCATTATTAAATTCGAACCAACGGGAGAATTTAATTTTTGGAAAAATAGATTAAAATTCCCAGAGATTTATGATACTGTTATTTTCTGACCAACGTTGTTAATATCAGTATTATAAATTTTAATGTTGATTTCATGCATTATTTCTATCTCTGCCCAACGGTGATGTAGATTTAATGTATGATAAAATTGATTTAAATTGTATGTCGTATTTTTGACCAATGTTGGAAATAAGGCATATAATTTTGATGTAACGTTCTCACTGTATTTGAAATATTTTTTTCAGGAGGATACAACTTAATGAGTTGTATTAGAGAAATCCCCACTCTCAAAGGTGATAATTATGGAGAGTGGAAGAAAAAGATAGATTTAGCTTTTATCTTGGCTGAGGTGGACTGGGTCCTCACTACAGCACGTCCCACTGAGCCTCTGGCACCAGTGAGGGAACAGAATGAGGATGACACTGCATGGCAGAAAAGACAGAGGGATCATGCTCCCTTGCAGATGTCTTATGATCTTGATCATAAGAAATGGACCACAGCCAACAAGAAATGTATGGCTGTGATAAAGAACACAATTGAGCCTGCTATTCTGGGCTCAATTGCAGAGTGTGACACTGTCACTGAATACCTTGATAAAATAAAGAGTCAGTTCACTGGCTCTTCAAAGACTTATGCTACACAGCTGATTAAGCAGCTGGTAACAGAGAGGTATTCTGGCGGTGGCAATGGCATAAGAGAGCACATTCTTAGAATGAGCAACTTGGCATCTAAACTGAAACCGATGGATTTGGCTCTCAAGGATGAGTTCCTTATTCATCTGGTTTTTGCTTCTTTGCCAAAAGAGTTTGACACTTTTGTTGTCAACTATAATATGCAGCCCGAAAAATGGGACATGGAAAAGTGCATAGCCATGTGCGTGCAAGAGGAGGAAAGAATCAAATCCTCACATGGTGGTGCTATCAACTTTGTGAGGGAAAACAAGAAAAAGAATTACAACAGTAACCCCTTCTCAAAGAACAAGGGCAAAGCCTCTGTACATCAGCCTCAACAGAACAAATTTGCTGTAGACAAAGACCAGTGCCTTCACTGCAAGAAGACGGGACACTACAAGAAGGATTGTCCTGACTACTTAAAGATGATAATGGCTAAGAAAGGTGAGAACATTATTACCTTTATTAATGAATGCCTGTATGTGAAATATTCGAAATCCACTTGGTGGATTGATTCAGGAGCAACTGTTCATGTTGCTAATTCATTACAGGGATTCCGTTCGACGAGGACTACGCAAAGAAAAGAAAGATGCGTTAAAGTCGCAAATGGAGTCGAAGCTGAAGTTGAAGCCGTTGGCGATCTTTCATTAGAATTAGCTAATGGCTCCACTCTTTTACTTAGAGATGTCCTTTTTGTACCCTCTTTACAGAGGAATTTGATTAGTGTGTCAAATTTGGACAAAGATGGTTATGATTGCAATTTTGGAAATGGCAAGTGCGAAATAATGTTTAATAAAGAATGTGTTGGTATTGCCATATTACAGAATGAGCTTTATTTGTTATCATTGTGTGATGATGTGAATGTCGTATGCGATAATGAGAACGTTGCGTACGAAAAAGTGATTGAATCCTCGTCTACGAATGTAAACAGAAAACGAAAGAGAACTCTAGATGAGTCGTCGAAATTATGGCACTGTCGTTTAGGCCATATTTCGAGGGGGAGAATAGAAAGACTAGTAAAGAATGATATTCTTCCTCCATTAGAGTTCTCAGACTTAGAACAATGCAGAGAATGCATTAAAGGAAAATATGTAAAGAAAATTAAAAAAGACGCTAAAAGAAGCACAGGAGTTCTACAAATTATTCACACAGATATTTGTGGTCCTTTTCCTGTGAAAAGTGTGGATGGATATGACTCGTTCATAACATTCACAGATGATTACTCCCGTTATGGATATATTTATCCAATCAAAGAAAGAAATGAAGCCTTGGATAAATTCAAGATATTTAAGGCTGAAATTGAAAACCAACACGATTTAAAGATTAAGATAGTCCGATCTGATCGTGGGGGGGGAGTACTACGGTCGACATACCCCATATGGACAAGTTCCTGGACCTTTTGCGAGGTTTTTACAGGAAAATGGAATAGTAGCCCAGTATTCTATGCCGGGCGAACCTCAGCAAAATGGAGTAGCTGAAAGACGCAACCGTACCCTGATGGATATGGTGCGAAGTATGATGAGCTACTCCACACTCCCATTGAGTTTATGGATGGAGGCGTTGAAAACCGCCATTCATATTCTCAACAGAGTGCCTAGTAAGTCGGTGCCCAAAACACCGTACGAGTTGTGGACAGGAAGAGTTCCCTCACTAAACCACTTACGTGTGTGGGGGAGTCCTGCTGAGGCTAAAGTATTTAACCCAAACCTTGGGAAACTTGATCCCAAAACAGTAAGTTGCCATTTCATTGGCTACCCTGAAAAGTCAAAAGGTTATCGTTTCTACTGTCCAGACAGATACACAAAGTTTGTAGAAACGAGACATGCTGTCTTCTTAGAGGATGAAATGATGAGGGGGAGCATGGTAGCTCGAGAGATTGACCTTGAAGAGAAGCGGGTGTTTGCGCCCACTCCGATGATTCAAGAGCCATTCTTCACACTACCTGCTGTCGCTGCACCGACGGTGCAAGACACTGTGGTGCCAGTACCTGTTATTGTTCCTCCCGTGGCAACAATGAATGAGAATGAAGAACCTGTTCTTCAGGATCATATAGAACCTATTGCCACAGATGAGGGGGAGCAACAGCAGCCTCAAACAGTAGATGTACCAAATGAGGAGGCCCCGAGGAGGTCCCAAAGAGTAAGAAGATCAGCTATTTCTGATGATTATCAGATTTATCATACAGAGGAATTTCAAATGGAGGATGATCCCACCTCATTTGAAGAAGCCATGAGAAGCGAAAATTCCTCAAAATGGCTTGATGCCATGGAAGAGGAAATGAGGTCCATGAAGACCAATAAAGTCTGGGACTTGGAAATTATTCCTAAAGGAGCCAAAACAGTAGGCTGTAAATGGGTCTACAAGACAAAGCTTGACTCCCAAGGGAATATAGAAAGATACAAAGCGCGACTTGTGGCGAAAGGCTTTACGCAAAGAGAAGGGATTGATTACAATGAGACATTCTCTCCAGTCTCATGTAAAGATTCCTTCAGAATCATAATGGCATTAGTAGCACATTATGATTTAGAGTTACATCAGATGGATGTAAAGACGGCATTTCTTAATGGGGATTTGGAGGAAAATGTTTACATGGCACAACCGAAAGGTTTTGTCGTGGAAGGAAATGAAAGAATGGGATGCCGCCTAAAGAAATCAATTTATGGGTTAAAGCAGGCTTCAAGACAGTGGTACTTGAAGTTTGACAGTACAATAAGAAAATTTGGGTTTAAAGAGAATGTTGAGGACAACTGTGTTTATGCAAAGTTTAAAGATGGGAAGTTCATCTTCCTAATCCTGTATGTGGATGATATCCTACTAGCTAGTAGTGATGTTAGTCTACTACTGGAAACAAAGAAGTTTTTGTCCTCAAACTTCGATATGAAAGACCTTGGTGAAGCTTCATTCGTTCTAGGGATCGAAATTCACCGAGATAGAAACAAAGGGGTATTGGGACTGTCACAAAAGGCATACATAGAGAAAGTCTTAAAGAAATTTGGTATGCATAAATGTAGTCCATCACCTGCACCTATAGTCAAGGGCGACAGATATGGGGATTTTCAATGCCCCAGGAACCAGTATGAGATCGATCAAATGAAAGCGGTTCCATATGCTTCAGCTGTCGGAAGCTTACAGTATGCTCAAGTGTGCACACGCCCTGACTTAGCATTTGTTACCGGGTTACTTGGCAGATTCCAGAGCAATCCTGGAATAGAACATTGGAAATTGATAAAGAAAGTCTTGCGTTATTTGCAAGGAACAAAAGGCCTCATGATGACATACAGAAGATCAGATTCACTCCATATAGTGGGGTATACGGATTCTGATTTTGCGGGAGATGATAGAAAGTCTACATCCGGATATGTGTTCACTCTCGCTAAAGGAGCTATATCGTGGAAAAGCTCAAAACAAACCGTCACTACATCGTCCACAATGTATGCCGAGTTTGTAGCATGTTATGAGGCTACGGGGCAGGTGAACTGGCTAAAGAAGTTCATACCCGGTTTAAAAGTGGTTGACGACATCAATAGACCACTTAAGTTGTACTGCGATAATGAACCCGCAGTAACGTATGCCCACAACAATAAGTCAAGTGGTGCTGCCAAACACATTGACATAAAGTATTATGTTGTGAAAGATAAAGTTCGGGATCAAATTATAAGTCTAGAGCATATAAGTACCGCAAAGATGTTAGCGGATCCGCTTACTAAAGGCTTACCACCCAACGTGTTCAGAGAACATGTAGCCGGCATGGGTTTAAGGGAAAGCCTATGATTCCTGGACTAAAAGATGGCCCAAAGATTAAAGTAACTGTTTCAGAACAGAGAGGTGTATTGTAACTGTTGAATCTATCGGCGATTGACCGTGACGATGAGACATGTTCTATGCACTAATCTGCGATGGAATGTGTAAAGTCAAAAGTAATTAAAGATAAAGTATAGATTGAGATCAAGGGGGAGAATGTTAGAATGATCTCAGGGGATTTGGCCCAACGGCCAAATCCCCCCCCTTGCTCGCGCCCTGATCGGGGGCGCCCAGCCCATTATGGCTGGTGGGCCCCTGTCGCCAGCGCTATAAATAAAGAGGTGGGGGCCGGGCGGCACAAACGACGAGGTTCACCGTGCCGCCACCTTCCCCACCTACAAACCCTAAAACCCGATCTAGAGGGGGCGCTCCAAGCGACGGGAAGCTCCACCGGCTCCTCTGCGTCTTCTCCAGATTACCGCCGTCGCCGTTCTTCTCCGACCGTCGTCGTGCCCGCACTTCCCCGAGATGGCAACCTCCTCCTCCAGTGCACCAGAAGGTCGGTACCCGAAACCCTAATGTCCTCTCCCTCTCCGAGTCTCTCAAGAACCCTAGAGAAAAGATGCACTCCTCTAGATCTACAACTAGATGATCCTAAGGACATTTTGACACCGCTACCTCGCTGCCCTCGCCGCTGCCGCCGATGATGAGGGTGGTGGCGACGGAGAGGGCGATGGCAAGCGCTGCTCCCCTGTGTCGACCAAGAAGGAAATTTACGCGCGCCTTTGCAGACCGACCCTCTTTGATGCCGGCACAAAGGTAGATCATTAATCTTTACTCTTTAAATCTACTTGTTTATTAGAGCTGATTTGCTATCGCGTCATATATATGATGATTAATTTGTTAAATGGGGGTGGCAGTTGTTGGGATTTGGGAAGTAGAGATAATTCGACTGTTATTTGTTTAGGTTTGGTGGGTTGGATATAGTTCTATTCTTTGGCCTTCGTTTTGCTTGAAATGATTTGTTCTAATTTGAAGGCATTCATCTTCTGGTTGCAGGCATTCTGGATTGAGAAGAACAAGGGAGGTCTTTGCATGTGTATCTCGTCAAAGGCGATGGTGATCACAGGTATTGATGATCGGAGATATTGGAGCCACCTTATCACAGAGGAATCAAGGTACTTGCCTCCTGATGGCTGCTGTTTGTATATATTTTCTCGTTGAGATACGAATTCCAATTATTGTCATTGTAGAAACTATTTCAGCGTCTGGATTTTAGTTTTGGGTTTAGAGCCTTATGAATTCGAGCTATTGTATGACATGTTTCTTTCTTAGCCCCAAAAAATAAATTAAAAATCTTGCATACTCTTCTTGTGCCATTGATTTTTTTTTTAAAACGTCTCACTGTGCATAGATCGGGACATTCACATTACAAATGTTCACTTTCACAGACTTCATTTTTTTTAAAACTGATAAGTGGTTTGACTGCTCTTTACTCTCTGATATGATTGTAGAATAAAATTAATTACTTGTTATGACATCTTCTTTGGCATACTTGGTTGACAAGAAAGACCTTTGTTCCCAATCTGGGCGGTGCATTTTATTCTTACAAGTTCATCAGGCGAAAAAAAGTGAAGAGTTAACTTTATACTGAACCAATGTTGCAAATTTTGTAAGCTAGTCGATTCCACTAGTCGCCCTTGGCATGTCATTACTTATGAGCATAAACTAGTTGTTGGTCAAAGTGAAATATGCATGAGTGATTAATTCTTGATGTGGTGATTGTTGAAAATAAAATCACTTTCGTTGACTAGAATTCTAAGAAATCTTAGGGTTCTTTAAATGTCTAGGCACATGGGACTTTTATTTGAGCATTTCAATGTATTGTTACTATTGTATTGTCAGGTAATTACTCTATGCTCCGCAAAAGGGAAATGTTAAAGATTTTGAAAAACATGGACTTGAAGGGTTGGTTTGCTTCTACCCATTTGTAAACGTACCTTTTGACTTGTGCATTTTCCATTATGTAGAGCATAGAAGAACTACTTGTTGTATCCTTAGGTCATTTTTGGGAATTGAGATAAAATATCAAAACCATTTGTTATGCCCAAGGTTGTCACGACAATCTGGCAAATCGCGGTGAGCATAGGGTGCCTGGACGCTTAGGCGCCTAGGCCCCCATCATGGCGAGAGTTAGACGGTAGTAATAAAAACAACAAATAATACCGTATATGGCTAAGAATTAAATAAATATACCTCATATGGCAATGAATTAAATAAATATACCTCAATAATACCTCATCTGGTAGAGAATTAAATAAGCATTTCACAAATTATCCAAATAACAACTAAGTTAACTAATATTACCGTAATAAAGTCCATAATAGCAACTAGGTTTGCACTTTTCACTTCTCAAAGTGACAGCTGACATGATAAGTAGACAATATAACAGAAATAAATGTGATAGACTGATAGTAGCATGAGTGCATCACATGACAACAAAATAACTCAAAAGTCTTCAACTCTCATCTCCATCTTTCAAATTCATTCATCATCCAACTCTTAAGTCATCCCCGTGCTCAAACTCAACTTCAGCACGTTCTTCACCATTTTCATAAGAAGGTGGTGGTTGTCCAAAGTCATCTTCAACATCTTCATCATCACATACCATCTCATCTTCCTCATGATCACGAGTTGATGAAGATGCACGTCGACTATAAACTTGAACTTGGTTCCCTTGGACATCCCCACAAGCTCTCCTAGGAAAATTGCGACCACGAAGCGAGGATGTTGCATTGAGAGCCTCATCAACATGAGACCATATAAGATCATACCGGCATGTACTTGTGCAGCCGCTGCTGCATCCTTGTCGACCCACTCATTGTCCCATTGGAATTCTTCTAGGAACAAAGGGTAGGATTTGTTACCTTGTTCATGAAGCTTTTGAAACCTAGATGCAATCTTTTTGTTATATGAGATATAAACTAAATCATTCAATCTAGTAAACTCTAGCCGATTCCTCTTCTTGGTGTGGAGCTGGAAAGTGGAAACAATCAAACAACACACAAAAGTACAAAACAGCCCATAAGTAAACTAATTTGTTGCATCTATATACTTACAAAATCAAATATGTTCCAATTGCGTTCACAACCGAATGAGGAACAAGGACTAACAATGTGCTTCGCAACCTTTTGTAGTGGGATAGCTAGGCCACTATTTGATTTTCACTAATCAACTAAAAGGTACAGTGTGAAACATAAAACTCTATATTAGAAAGCTTAAGAAAGAAGTAAATAACCAATTGAAATTTGAATTTTAAGGACTCATAAGGACTCTTCTTTTTCGTTTGCATCTTTGCTAGTGTGGTATCGAAGTTAGCAGGGGTATGCTCATAGCCATCAGCTAGGACATCAATGGTGGACAACAAATCTTCATCACCACTAAACATCTTTATCATCACTTAATTAAAAGTGTTCCTTATGGCTATTGCACGATCATTGTCACTTCCCAAGATTTCAAAAAATCTTTGTGAATTAAAAAACAAAGCTGACCCATGTAACTTCTACTCCATTTGATCATCCCACCGATGGTCAAAAATGTCCATGATCCTCTCCAACAGTCTCTTCTTCCTCACGAAACTCTCCTTGATCTTCTCATTGCACATATCCATATCAACCGTAAGCTCCGCTATTGTGGGTTTTTCATCACCATCAACAAACCTTAACACAATAAGAATGGGGTGCGTTGCTCTTATGCAATCTTCCATAGCATTCCAAAATGCCTTGGCGACCAAAACATTAGACATATTCTTCTAAGTTTGAGTTTTGCCCAATTTGGACCTGCACCAATCCTCAGTAATAAAGGGCTTTTTCAAATCATCTCTATATCTATACATAATTTACAAAGTGTAGAAAGAGGTTGCAAACCGAGTAGCCACTGGCCTCACAAGATCTCTCCCATCCATCAACTCCCTCATTGCATTGAGAAGCCTCAAATGCTTATAGATGAATGTTGTTACTGTTGGAATAACGTTTGTATTCCTCATGTGGCCAAAGGGCCAATATATATACATGTACAGGTGGCATATATGCAAGAAACCCCTTATACAATGGGGTAAATACATAGATATATAATACACATCTAACACCCCCCCTCAAACTTATGGTGGATGAACAATATGAAGTTTGGAGAGATAAAAACTGTGCTGAGCCCTGGTTTGTGCCTTTGTGAAGAAATCTGCTAACTGAAGCTCGGAGGGTACATACTGAAGAGCAACAATTTGGTCTTGCACCTGTGTCCGCATGTAAGAAGCATCAACACCAATATGCTTTGTAAGCTCATGCTTCACCGGATCTTTAGCAATGCTAATAGCACCTGTACTGTCAGACAAAAGAGGAGTCGGTGCAGAAACAGAAACACCAAAATCCTCAAGTAACCACTGTAGCCAAGTAACCTCCGCAGTCAACAAAGCCATAGCTCGCAACTCAGCCTCAGCACTCGAACGAGAAACTGTTGTCTGCTTCTTAGTCTTCCAAGCAATGAGAGAACCACCAAGAAAAACGCAATAAGCAGAGAGAGACCGGCGATCAGAGGGATCACTAGCCCAGGTGGCATCAGAATATGCCTGGAGCTGTAAAGAGCTGGAGCGAGGGAAAAAGAGACGACGAGAGATAGTTCCACGAAGATATCGTAGAACACGAAGAAGATGACTATAGTGGAGCTGAGTGGGAGCTGAAACAAACTGACTCAAGATATGCACAGGGTACGAAATGTCAGGACGAGTGACACCAAGATAAACAAGGCTCCCAACAAGATGACGATAGCGAGTAGGATCAGCAAGAGGCTCACCATCCGTGGAACGAAGATGAACATTAAGCTCCATGGGAGTCTCAGCTGTCCGCTGATCAGTAAGAGAGGCACAATCAAGAAGATCCTGGATATACTTTTCTTGGGACAGATAGAAACCCTCAGGAGTAGAAATAACCTCAATCCCAAGAAAGTAGCGAAGATGACCTAGATCAGACATAAGAAACTGCTCATGAAGCCGCTCCTTGACAAAAGTGATATACTGAGAATCATCTCCAGTAATGATCATATCATCAACATACAAAAGGAGAAGCGTCCGACCACGAGATGAAGTGTGGATAAAAAGAGCAGGATCATGAGCACTCGCCGAAAAACCAGTTGCAGTGACAACAGAGGAGAAACGATCAAACCAGGCACGAGGAGCTTGCTTGAGGCCATAAAGAGATCGGCGAAGACGACAAACCATACCCTCAGGAACAGAATACCCAGGGGGTGGCTGCATGTAGACCTCCTCACGCAGCTCGCCATTGAGAAAAGCATTCTTGACGTCCAACTGAGAGATGGATCACTGTCGAACAGAGGCCACAGCAAGAAGAGTGCGAACAGTGGTCATGTGAGCGACAGGAGCAAAAGTCTCATCATAGTCACGGCCATGCTCCTGCTGGAAACCACGCGCTACAAGACGAGCCTTGTAACGCTCAAGAGAACCATCAGAGCGAGTCTTAACCTTATAGACCCACTTGCACGTGATAGGAGTAACACGCGCAGGAAGAGGAACAAGATCCCACGTGCCAGTACGCTCAAGGGCAGCGATCTCCTTCGCCATCGCATGCTGCCACTCCTGATGAATAACAACATCACGATAAGAAGTCGGTTCGGCAAGAGCTGTGGCAGCAAAACCAAAACGCTCAGGAGGCCGAATAGACTGGCGATCGCGAAGACTATAACGAGGAGTAGCCGAAGGAGATGACCTGTCAGAAGGAGAGGGCATGTCAGAAGGAACCTCAACTTGCGGGCGACGGGTATAGTAGAGAGGATAAGAAGGAACAACATCAGGAGCAGCCTCGGGAGAGGATGCCGGTGGTGAAGAAGGTGCTCACTGAGAAAGAGGAACCGGAGAGACCAAAGGCTGTGATGGAGTGGTGACTATAGGACTGGAAGGAAAAGTCAGAAATGAAAGCGGCTCAGCGACAGATGCTGAAGTGGAGGAAGGAGACGAACGAGGATAGAAAGGACGAGACTCATCAAAAGTAACATCTCGAGAAATCCGCATCCGTCGGCCAACAGGATCCCAACAACGATATCCCTTATGCTCAGCACTGTAGCCCAGAAAAACACACTCAACTGACTGAGCGGTCAGTTTGGTGCGCTCACGAGGTGCAAGAAGAACATAGCACACACACCCAAAAAGGCGAAGTCTGGAATAATCAGGAGTCTGGCCACAGAGACGCTCAACTGGAATCCCACCCTGCAGAGTAGAGGAGGGCTGAATGTTGATCAAGAAAGTAGCAGTAGAAACAGCCTCAGCCCAAAAATGTGGTGGAACAGCAGAAGCAATCATGAGAGCACGAGCTGTCTCAAGAAGATGACGATGCTTGCGCTCAGCCACACCATTCTGAGCATGAGCACCTGGACAAGAAAACTGAGAGAGAGTGCCCTGCTCAGCAAGAAAGCCACGAAGGACTCCCGACAAGTACTCTCCAGCGGAATCAGCGCGAAAAACACGAATAGGAGAGTCAAACTGAGTGCGAATCATGGTGGCAAAGGTCTTGTAGATAGGTAAAACCTCACTACGAGAAGACATAAAATATATCCATGTATGGCGAGAAAAATCATCAATAAAAATGATATAATATCGGTGACCTCCTTTCGAAACAAAAGGAGCTGGTCCCCATACATTAGAATGAACAAGGTCAAAAGGACGCTGAGACACTGACTCACTAGAAGGATAAGGGAGTTGAAGCTGTTTGCCAAGCTTACATCCCTGACAATGTAGAGAAGTATCACCAGATACAGACCCTAAAAGACCTCGACGAAGTAAAGAAGTCATGCGGGAACCACAAAGATGTCCCAAGCGATGATGCCACTGAGCAAACGAAGTGGAGGCTGTAGCAGCTGCAGAGGTGGAGGCGAGAAGACTGACGGGCAGCGGAAGGAAGGTGAAGCCAGTCAAGCTCCCAAAGCCGTTGAGAGTCACGGCGGCGAGGGCCAGTACCAACCAGAGTCCCCGTGCGACGATCCTGAACACAACAAGAGTCAGAATCGAAAATAATACGACAACCATGATCAGTGAGCTGGCCAGCAGATATGAGCTGCATGGTTAGTTTTGGAACATGAGACACAACAGGAACATGAAAAGAGGAATTTGAAAGAGTGCCTCGTCCTGTGACAGAAAGAGAGGTACATCTGCTGTGTGGACAGTGATAGGAGCAGCTAAAAGACTAATGGAAGTAAGACAGGTGGAATCAGATGTCATATGAAAAGAAGCACCAGAATCAAGGATCCAAGGTGATGTACCTGAGGAAAGAGAAGTAGAAGGTGGTCTCTCACCGGAAGACTGAGCAGCAGAACCAGCAGAACCAGACGATGCAGAAGCAACCATGCGACCTAGCAATGTGAGAAGCTGCTGAGTGTCAGGGGTACCAGAACTCGGCTGAGCGGAGGAACCTCCAGTGCCCCGCGGAGGACGAGCACCACGACGAATATCTTTCTTCTTCTTGTAGCAAAACTGTTCCACATGTCCATCCTTGTAGCAATAGGTGCAGTGAAGGCCCTTACCAACAGCAGCTGTCACTGGTGGAGACACAGCTGATGGAGGCAAAGGCACAGCTGGAGCGAAGAAGCCACCAAAACTGAAGAAAGTGATGATGATGATGATAGCAGACCCGCTCCACGAAGTCGAATCTCCTCAGTGCGAACAGCTGCAAGGGCCTCCAACAAAGTCACACGTGGATGACGAGCCAGCAACTGAGCACGAGTCTGTTCAAACTCAGACCGAAGACGTGTCAAAAAATCGTAGATGCGGCGAAGCTCCATATGAGACTGCTGACGCTGACAACACTGACAGGTGCGGCAAACATCTGGCCCCAAAGAGTCGATCTGACGCCATATCGCAGATAACTGAGCATAGAACTCGTCCACAGTGGCATCTCCCTGCTGCAGTGACTGCTCCTGTCGCACAACAGCAAGGTACAAGGAATCACCAGATGGCTCGTAGCGGCTGCGTAGATGCGTCCACATCGCATGTGCGGAAGCCAGTCCAACAATATCACCAGGGAGATGCACCTCCATGCTAGCAACCAAAATAGCAGAGGCATGAGCATCTTCATCAATCCATGTCTTGTAAGCAGCATATTGAGTCTGAAAAGTCTCCATGGCATCCTCAAAAGCCTCAGAAGCCTTTGTACGAGCATCTTCGGAAGCATCCTTCGGTAGGACAGGCTCAACAGGTGGAGTGGGACGAGACGGGCAAGGTAACTCGCCCGTAAGAAACTCCCAAAGGCGCTGACCACGCATGTGGATGTGCATGTGCTGAAACCAGTCCCGATAATTGAGACCATCGAAGATCACCGGGCAACGAGGAACGGAAACGGTGCCTGTAAAAGAAATCATCTTTTTTTTTTGTTTTTTTTCTTTTGTTTTTTTCTTTCTTTCTTTTTGCCTTTTTTTCTTTCTCTTTTTTTCTCTCGGTCAAGCTGACCAACTGACCGATCGGTTTACACATCCGACCGGCCGATGCAACAATGGCCCAAGACCAACGCAGATGGTCTCAGGCGAGGGGAACTCCCGAGCGGCGGGTGGAGGGAACTCCCGAGCGGCGGCGTGAAGATGGCCCCCCCAGCGGCGGCGCGCGACTCCCGAGCGGCGACCCGAGATGGGCTCCCGAGCGCCGGCCCGCCCAGCGCGCGCGACGACGGCGACGGCAACGAAGACGGCGGGATCTGCGGGGTCCCGAGCGGGAGTTGGTGATCGTCGGCGCAGAAGGCGGTGAAGAAGCAGCGCCGGCCCGCCCAGCGCGCGCGGCGACGGCGACGGCGACGGCGACGAAGATGGCGGGGTCGGCAACGGCAACACCGGCGGCAGTCCCGAGCGAGATCGGCACGGCGACGCCAGCGACGGTCCCGAGCGGATCTGGACGGCAACGTCTCTGTACGCAGAAGAGGCGACGTCCCGATCTGAGTGAAGGACCTGGCGACGGCAACCAAACGGCGACGAGTGGTGGTGGAAAAGAAGCGACAAGCAGGCAAAACCCTAGGTTTGATAAAACCCTAGGTATGACGAAACCGGCTCTGATACCATGTTGGAATAACGCTTGTATTCCTCATGTGGCCAAAGGGCCAATATATATACATGTACAGGTGGCATATATGCAAGAAACCCCTTATACAATGGGGTAAATACACAGATATATAATACACATCTAACACGCCTATGCAGCTGTCTAACACCCCCCGCAGTCGGATCGTCGCTACAGACGTTCAGACTGGACCGGAATTCCTGAAAAACCATCGAAGACAGACCCTTGGTGAAGATGCCGGCATACTGAGATGACGTCGGCACGTGAAGGATGCGGACAACACCAATGGCAACACGCTCCCGAACAAAGTGAAGATCAATCTCAATATGTTTAGTGCGCTGGTGCTGAACCGGGTTGGACGACATGTAGACGGCGCTGATGTTGTCGCAATATACCAAGGTAGCCTTGCTGGGTGGGGAGTGGAGCTCACATAAGAGTTGGCGCAGCCAGGATGCCTCAGCCACGGCATTAGCCACACCATGGTACTCGGCTTCGGCACTGGACCTGGAGACAGTGTTCTGGCGCTTGGAAGACCAGGAGACGAGGCTATCTCCGAGGAACACAGCATAGCCCGAGGTGGACTTGCGGGTGTCGGGACAGCCGGCCCAGTCAGCGTCGGAGTAGACAACCAGATCAGACTGTGCTGAAGGTCGAAGAAGCAGCCCAAGGTGTAGAGTGCCACGAATGCCGTAGGATGCGCTTCAAGGCGGCAAGGTGAGGCTCCCGAGGATCGTGCATGTGAAGGCAGACCTGCTGGACGGCGTAAGAAATGTCCGGGCGTGTAAAGGTGAGATACTGAAGAGCACCGGCCAAACTCCGGAAATCTGTGGCGTCACTGGCGGGGTTGCCATCCTGTGCTGAAACCTTGGAACAGGTATCCACAGGAGTGGAGCAAGGCTTACACTCAGCCATGCCTGCCCGGTCGAGGATCTCTTGCATATACTGGCGTTGCGAGAGAAAAAGGCCATCAGACCGCCGCAGTCCAGCATACTGCCTAATTGCTTCAATCATCTCCTCATAGCTCCTTGAGTTTGCGGCGTTGAATAGAATGCCATTCACATAGAAGAACTTAGCAATGTACTTGACCGTCGTATACCTTTCTTCCTTAGTCTTTTCACTCCTATAAATGTTGAGTTGGTTAACCCCTGGGGTATGTCATAGCCTTACTACTTCTTCAGGAGACTTCAACAACATTGCGAGGACTTTAGCTTGCTTCGGTGGCGATGGCTTCTTGAACAAGGTAGCAGCTGCAACCTTCCTTTTGGAGACTATCCTGGAACTTGGAGTTAACCTTGTAGTTGGAGATGTTAGACTTGTAGGTGGACTTGAAGATGCCACTACATGAGAGGCCCTCGAGGATGTTGCTTCTTGCAGCTCTACTTCCTGGTCTTCATCATCAGCATCAGCCTCCTCCCCTCCACTGTCTTCTTCAAGCAAAGGAAGAAGAAGAAAGCAGAGCAGAGGTTGCACATGTTAAGGAAATAGAGTTATATTAGAGATAGAGTTTGTATTCTATTCCATATATGTCTTATCTCTATATGGCATATCCCCTTGTACTCTCCTATATATATGGCCCTTTGGGTCTCATATCAATACACACAATATTTATAACATGGTATTGAGTTAGTCTTTAGGTTTTTTTTCCATGAGTTCTTCCGTTGCGTCCATCTAAATCCGGAGTCTCTAATTTTTAGTTCGTCCAAGCCGTGCGAGTCCACAAATTTATTGTCAGTCAAAGAAGTGTAGGAATTTTCTTTTGCATGGCAGCAGCCGCTGCTCTTTTCCTTGAGCCGCTGCAGATCGTAGAAGTCTTTATGATGCCGCCGCTTCTCTTTGAGCCGCCGCCCTGAGTTTTTAAGGCCGCCGCGCTTCTTCTGCACCGCGCCTCCGTTGCGCTTCTTGTGCACTGCGCCGCCGCCGTCTCAGGCTTCGATCTGTGCCGTCATACTTTTATATATTCCTCTTCGGCTTGATTTGACAGTTTATTCAAAGGCTGCACGCAACGACGACATCATCAAGATTCGGACATCAGATTTTTCTTGTTTTAGTGTTCGCCCTTTTTCAAATGCAATGCTATTGCATACGCCTTGCATTTGAGAGGGGGTGTTAAGGAAATAGAGTTATATTAGAGATAGAGTTTGTATTCTATTCCATATATGCCTTATCTCTATATGGCATATCCCCTTGTTCTCTCCTATATATATGGCCCTTTGGGTCTCATATCAATACACACAATATTCATAACAGCACAAAGGAAGAAGAAGAAATCCGAGCAAGAAGCAAAGGAAGAAGAAGAAAGCAAAGCAGAGGTAGCGCAAAGGAAGAAGAAGAAAGCAAAGCAGAGGCAGCACAAAGGAATAAGAAGAAATCCGAGCAAGAAGCAAAGGAAGAAGAAGAAAGCAGAGCAAAGCAAGAAGCAAAGGAAGAAGAAGAAAGCAGAGCAAAGGGAGAAGAAGAAAGGAGGGAGGAGATTCACCTGAGCTGAGGTGACGACAGAGAGGGGCGGCAGTTGCGGCAGAAGTGACCTGGAGAGGGCGCCAACGACGGGAGCAAGCTGGAGATGGTTTCTCCCGTGAAACACTACCTGTGAGGGGCAACGGCAAAAGTGAGTGGAAGATGTGATTTCACTCCTGAAACCCTACCCTTCAAGGGTCCCCCCTCCCCCTAGTCTCCCGCCAAACACTGTTGGACGACGCCCAAGCGACCATGGCATCGCCCAGCTTTCCCAAGCGCTCACCTAAGTTCCTAGGCCTGGGCGAATGGCCTCGGCGTCTCCCTCTAACAGCCAGGACACCTAGTCGTTGATTAGGCAACGCCATAACAACCCTGGTTATGCCCCTTTAGTTCAGTATATGCCAAAAGCATATAATTTAAGTGCCATAAAAAACCATTTATGCTTTCCCTTTGTCAATCTGGCAACTCTAATTGTAGGCTCAAACTTTGCCTTGCTTTGCACTCTAGTTACATTTTTCTAAATGACCTATCTGTTGAGTACATTTTTCATTAACCATACCCGTGTAGAGGACTACGAAGTATTTCCACTAGAAGATAATCAATTGTTTTCTTGCATGTTGTCCCTCACATGGCTTTAGCAATCTGAGATTGCTAACTTATGGAGCGCTTTATTAAAGATTTGACTGATTTTCCGTAAGGTGGTTAGTTTTTGTGATCATTCCTGCATTTCCTAGCAAGTTTGTTACCCAGAATATCTAAAAAAAGGTGACATGCAGTTTGCATACTGAGTATTACATAACTACTTTGATCCTTTCATTATCTTATCACTTTTGGTATAAAGTTACCTCTCCTATGCAAATTTGTGGTAAATGGGGTCTTTGTACTACTGCAGATTCAATAGTGTTGCCTATCTTCAGCAAATTTGGTGGCTTGAGGTGGATGGGGAGCTCAATTTCTGCTTCCCTGCTGACTCATACAGTCTTTTTTACCGTCTTCACCTGGGCCGTCCGCACAGGCGCATGGGTCGTCGGGTTTGTGGAACTGAGCTCATCCATGGGTGGGACGTGAAACCCACACGGTTCCAGCTCTCAACCTCTGATGAACAGCAGGCTACATCGGAATATTACCTAGATGGACCAGGAAGCTGGATCCTTTACCATGTCGGTGATTTTGTGGTATCAAACTCGGATAAGCTGATCAAACTCAAGTTCTCGATGATGCAGATTGATTGCACCCATACAAAAGGTGGCTTGTGTGTTGATTCGGTTTTGATATATCCGAAAGGGTATCGGCATGAGAGGGCGAACATAGTCTACATGTGAGTCTGCAGAATCATTGCAATGCTCCACCAACATGAGGCAATTCAGGGGGGTGGCTAGTCTTTTTCCTGTCCATTCTTATCTGGAAGTCCATGTGTATATTCTTTCTTTCTGAGAGTTTTGCATGAATGTAAGGTCTTTTCTGTGTTCTTTGTAGTGTTAGTTAAACGGGTAGGGAAGTAGGGGAGTTTTAGAAGCAGATAAAATTGACAAAATATTGGTGGAGTGCACAGTACTGGACGCCTAAAAGAAGCGGTAGGTGCCATCTTCATCTGTAATTTTCGTCAGTATAATGATGTTTGGCGAGATGTATCTCTTTGCTTGGCCCTATGACAACTAATTTTGCCTGGTTAAATCGTTTGTGTATTCAAGAACTTTATTTGTTTTCTTTTGTGAGCTCAAATAAATGAGGAAGATAAGTTCTGTCAGACTGATGGGTAACATATTTTGTCTAGTGATTGCGTTGCCTGTTCTGAAGCTTTTATGTACAGAATGCATGTTGTGTCCTGCAGATCTTGGGAACTGCTGTAACATATTTCTATCTGGTTTGATCACATGAAATTTACTTGGACTAATAGGCAAATATTGGGCCCCGAATTAAAAACATCCATGACTTGAGTATTGCAAATCTCAATTCAAACCGAAAATAGCATTCCGCAATTCAGATTTACAATCCTTTTGCGACGGTGCAAGCGTCAACGCTAGTTTTAGAACTTCATATTCTGTTTCAACCAGACGTTGCAATATTGTTGCAGTACATTGAGATCGTCAACATCGACAGCATGATATTATATTAAGGAAAAAAGAATAAAAATTCTAGAAATTCTCCTCTAACACTGCCAATTCACGAAACGTAGACGGGCTTTTGTACAAAAGCGCTCTCCATCGCTAGTGTGAAAACTGTATTTGAATTATCCGTACTATTTTTCTACCATATTCTATAAGATACGAATACAATGTAGATTTTTTTATCCAATTAACAATTTATCTTCTATTCATATTCACATAAAATGTATGGATGTGAATATGGATGAATTTTTACTATCTGAAATATTATTTTATATAGATTATTCGTATTCGACGAATTTCATCAAAATCCACTTTTTATAGCATGATTTATGCATATAGTCTTTTTATGTATGGAAAAAGGGTATATAGTAAAAATAAAGGGTTCTAACGAATGTTTTTAACAAGTCACGTTGAAATATCTTAGAATTTGTATTTAAGTATACTAAAAGTGATAAAGAGATATAAGATATTCGTTTAAGTAGTATATTGGAAGTGGAAATACATACTCCGGGAGTACAGAAAATACTTCCAGGAAGATGATTCTATATTCCAGGGAGTACGTACTCATACTTCCAAATTATTGCAATATGAATAATTAGTTGGACAATTTTTTCAATTTAATGTGAAATTATGTTTCTTTGGGTGGAGTAAATAAATTAGAATAATTAAACATGACTGTACGAGAATGAAATACTATTAATATTTTCATACTACATAATTTTTGAAGATACCTGGATCCAACCAAATTAAATAGATATTTTATTTGAATTCTTATTCATTATAATATTTAATTCGTATTTATATTTATTTATAAAATATAAATATAAACGTAATAAAAATATTATTCGATTCGTATGTGATCGTTTTACACCGTTACCGCATGTCCACGCGAGTCGCCGAGCTCGCATCAGAAAGGAAAAAAGGCGGCACCGAATACTCTGCTCGCCCTCCTCCCCTGCGGCGGCGGCGGCGGCGACGATGGGACTGGAGATGGAGGCGATGGCGGCGTCGATCGGCGTGTCGGTGCCCGTGCTCCGCTTCCTGCTCTGCTTCGCGGCCACCATCCCGACGGGCCTCCTCTGGCGCGCGGTGCCCGGCCCCACGGGGCGGCACCTCTACGCTGGGCTCACCGGCGCCGCGCTCTCCTACCTCTCTTTCGGGGCCACCTCCAACCTCCTCTTCGTCGTGCCAATGGCGTTCGGCTACCTCGCCATGCTCTTCTGCCGCCGCCGCGCGGGGCTCGTCACCTTCCTCGGCGCCTTCGGCTTCCTCATCGCATGGTGAAAACCCTCCCCTCCATCCTTGTCTGCAGGGGTTCCATATCAGGCTTATTTTCGGGTGAATAGGAACAGGGGATTCGAAGTTGTTGTACGTCTGATTTTGGGTAGAACCGAGAAGGAAAAGTACAGGTGACAGTAGTTTATTCGATTGAGAAACCGGAGGAATTGTGAACGGAGCTTGGATGTGCGGAGCCAGAGCATTGGGCCATCTCATATTCTCATGTTCAAGCTGGTTCAAACGATTTTGACCTTTTTCTGGGGGCCATGTGGTCCTACGGAATATTAGATTTTGAAGGGGAAAACTGGGTCTTGTATTTACTCCGCATCAATTTGCTTCTATGCCTGCAAACTTTTGAATAGGTGATCTCGTAAAGCTTGCAATGAATAGGTTAATCATTTGCTCTTCTAGTCTTGCTAAGAGCAAGTACAATAATGGTCTTATAGCCAAGCTAGTCAGCATTTTTGCTGATGTGGAGGAGAGAAGAGAGGAGAGAGAGGAGAGTTTGGCTCTCATGCAAGCAACAAGCTGCACACGGGAGCCTATGCAGTGGTGGGCCCAGATAATAAATGTATGTGAGGAGGAGTAGGAAAGAGAATGTGAGACTTGGTACCATATAATAATAAAAAAAACTTTTGTAGACAAATAGAAGACAAACTATTGTATAACTTGGCTCTTATAACTTGACTTATAGCCAAGCACTTGGCTCTATTATTGGACTTGCTCTAACTGCAAAATGTAGCAGTGATGGACTTGCAATAAAAGCTCATAACTGCTGCTTGGATTGCACGATCCACTTCACCTGTTATCCCGTAGATGTACCCCTGTGTCATGTTCGACCAGAAATAACTCATCATACGAACTTCTGTTACAGGCACATAGCCAAATCTGAAAATTAATTTAGTTATTGGAATCTAAAGTAGTGTAGTATAGAGTCCTTTACATCCCTGCTGGTGATGCACGGATTTAAGAGGAAGATGACTGTTCCCATGACTTTCAAGTTGAGATTGCATTATATCATAACATTTTGGAGTTCTATATGCGCACATGGTTTTGTTAGACCTCTGACTTTTCTGTCAGTTGTATCTGATTTCGCTGTGTCTAACCAAAAAACAGTTAATGAGAACTTCGTCCAAAATACCTGTGTTGAGGTCTTACATAAGCAGTTTCTTTTTCAGCAATTCTTATTTTTGTGTTCATGGTGCATTAGTTCCTTTTTTGGATTGCATGACTTTATTCTATTTGTTATTGTAAGTTACAGCCTGGACTTCATGGATTGCTGTATATGCTTATGTATCCATCTTTCTACTCAATGAAACCTGTGCACACATGCACAGATGAACAGAAGAAAAGGGAGACCTTTTCATCTGTACTATATGTGGTTTTTGCTGTTATCTCACCCCTTCTTAGTCATCTGCTTCAGTTTTTTGTTTTGTGTGTGAGGTTGAGTTAATGAGTTTGGTTCGCCATTGGTAGTGGTACTAGGATGGGATCATGATTTTGTTAAGGGTATTAGAGATAGAATAGGACTCTTATTTGTTTCCTTATATCTCTTGTACTCTCCTATATATATGGCCCTTTGGGTCTCATATCAATACACACAATATTCATAACATGGTATCAGAGCTTAGGTTAAAACCATAACCTCGATCTACTTCTGCTCCGGCCGCCGCCGGCCGCCGCCGCCCCCGGGAGGAATGTGCTCCACTCCTGGGGGGCGGCCACCTCCTTCCGCTTCTCGCCGGCGCGCCCTCGCACGAGTCTCTGGCTGCCTACTCCAGCCAGATCTCGTCAGGCCGCCGCCGGCTCGTGCTCGTCGACAACGTCGCCGCCATCGTCTCCTCGGCCTCCTCCGGATCCCGCCACCGCCGCCTCGGATCTGGCCTCTTCCGACGCCGCCGAGCTGGATCCGCGCCGACTCTTGCCCGATCTGCGTCGAGACGCCACCGTCCCGCACGGATCCAGCCTCCTCCGTGCCGGATCCGGCTCATCCGGCCGCCGCCGCCTCGGATATTGTCGACGCCTCGGCCGGCCGCACTTGCGAGGTCTCTTGGCGCCAAGATGCGCCGGATCCGCTTGCCTCCGGCTAGATCTGTGAGGATCCGACCGCGTCGCCTCTTCTCCGGTCGCCTCTTCTCGATCCAGCCGCGGCGGCTGCTCCCGTGGCCGCCGCCACCGCCGGATCTCGCCGCCTCTCCTGGATCTGGTGGTCGACAGCCCTGTCGCCCCCTCTCCGGCTCGCCGTGTCCCCTTCCCGCACCGCGCTAGGCCTCTGCATCATCGTCTCCGGCCTGGCCGCCGCCTCCGCCCGTTGCAGCTCCTGCGTCGTGGATCTCTTCGGCAGCCGCTGTCCGCCCGTCGCGGCTTCCCTTGGCCGCCGTCTGCCCGTCGCAGTCGGCCGCGTCTTCATCCTCGTCGACTCCGCTGCCCGGTGCGTCGTCCGATCGGATCTCGGGAGGCGTGCGACTGCGAGAACCGCCTGGCGCCTCGTCATATCCGACGTCGCCACCTGGGGATCCGCTCGCCAGAGCCGCCTCTGCCGTCGCTCCTCTTCTTGGGCGGCTGCATCTGCGCTGTCGCCTGGGGAGTCGCCTCTGCCGTCGCTCCTCTGCCGTCGCCTGGGGAGCTCGCCTCAAGGAGTTTTGTTGGGGGAGTGAGGAGGGCCGTGAGATTAAGAGAAGAGAGAGAGAGAGAGAGAGGAGAGATGGCGATATGTTATGCTGCTCTGTGTTTTTTCTGTTTTAGTCAGTCTTTCGTCCTTTTTCGTAAGTCTTCCGTTGCGTCCATCCAAGTCCGTAATTTTTAGTTTGTCTAAGCCGTGCGAGTCCACAAATTTATTGTCAGTCATAGAAGTGTAGGAATTTTCTTTTGCATAGCAGCCGCTGCTCTTTTCCTTGAGCCGCTGTAGATCGTAGAAGTCTTTATGATGCCGCCGCGCTTCTTTTGCACCGCGCCTCCGTTGCGCTTTTTGTGCATTGCGCCGCCGCGCTTCTTTTGCACCGCGCCTCCGTTGCGCTTCTTGTGCATTGCGCCGCCGCGCTTCTTTTGCACCGCGTCTCCGTTGCGCTTTTTGTGCACTGCGCCGCCACCGTCTCAGGCTTCGATCTGTGCCGTCATGCTTCTATCTATTCCTCTTCGGCTTGATTTGACAGTTTCTTCGAAGACTGCACGCAACGACAACTTTATCAAGACTCGGACGTCGGATATTTCTTGTTTTAGTATTAACCCTTTTTCAAATGCAATGCTATTGCATACGCCTTGCATTTGTGGGGGGTGTTAAGGGTATTAGAGATAAGGTATTAGAGATAGAATATGACTCTTATTTGTTTCCTTATATCTCTTGTACTCTCCTATATATATGGCCCTTTGGGTCTTATAGCAATACACACAATATTCATAACAGATTTGTCACAATGAGGGGCTGAATTAATATGAACTGTGCTTGGCTAAAAGAAAGAAAAGAGAGGGAAGAATATTCTGTCATCAATTCTGAAATACTACATTTTTCAATCTTCCAAGGATTTTCTGCTTCACATCAAAATATATCCAAAAATCCAACCCAGCAAATTTGGAAGATTAAATTTGTTTCTTTGGACTATTGCTGTATCTAGCGTGTATCCGGGTGAATATACAAGGAACCATGAAACATGTTCGTTTACTTGGTGCAATGAGAGATGAGATTGTGCAGGGTGGGCGCAACAAGATGAAACATTGCAAAGGGCCAAGTGACACGAATAATAGAGGAGCATCGTGAACTGGCAAGAGAGAATGGCTTCAGATTATACCTTTCCTACCAGCTTTTAATTTGAATTGAATCACAATTCTGATGTTCCCATCCAAACACCTCCAACAAAAAGCCTAAATTGGATAACGGTGATGTTTGGTTCGCTTAGCAAATATTCATTTGTAACCTGAGTAATCCAAACCCACCCAAAATTGTCTTGTCCAGATAATTTATATTCGGGTGTGTCGTTGATACGAGATCGGACGGTAAACTTGTAGGCACCCTCGATTAGATACCTAGACCGCCAAGGATGCAAAGGGGAGTCCAACGAGAAACTAGCTCTAGAAGTGGTACCAATGTATTGCACAAGTGTAGTCCAGATTACAAGTGGCCTCCTCCCCATTAACCAGGAGTCATATTTATAGAGTGGAGGGCAAACACCTAAAGTTACATTTTTGCCCTTGGATCTTAGCTTGTGCTGAGGGGTATTTTCATCCATCATGTTAAGAGGATCCCGCCACATCCGAGATTCACGACGTCGTTTGCCTTCCTTCTATGAGGGTGTCGACGGGGCCTCAGTGCTTGGCTACATCGTACCTCGTCCGGGGTTGGTCCCCAGACCTTGTTCGGGGTGCATCCCCTGATGTGGCTACGTCAAACCTCATCCGGGGTGGTTGGCTCCCGGACCTCATCTAGGGTGGATCGCCCGATGTGGCTACCTCGAACCTCGTCCGGGGTGGATCCCCCCATATGTCTACCTCGGACCTCATCCAGAGTTGGTCACTTGATCTCGTCTGGGGTGGATCCCCCGATGCATCATGCCTCGCCAAAGTTACCATGGCATACTTTGGCGCGCTTTGCCTTGCTGAATTTAATCGTTGGCTCGAGGTAGCGCAGGGACCCTCCTTCAACAGGGTGTGTCAATTTTCAAGATTTAAGTTATTCTGTGACTAAACAATCAGGTTTGACACTAGTGTTGTTTTATTCACTGAATGAACTATTGATTGGCGGCCTGAATAATTCAAACTGACTCCAATGAAGTGTGAATCTGCAGGCATCGGTTCCAATTCCATTCTCGTCGATATTGATGTCCCATCCCTTCTACTTTCTACGAAATTTACCCTAAACCGATACGTTCAGGCAATTTGGAATGTCAATGTGCGATTCATGCTATTTCCTAGTTAGAAGTGTGAATCAGAGGTAACGGGTGGTAATTCTAATTTCATTTCCACTGATGTTGATGCCTCCTCCTCATCCTCTTCTAGTTCTTTCATATGGTGCCGAATTGGGGTTCCTAGGTTTACTATGTTACCTTCTTTTAATGGGACACATGCTCCGATGTTAATGGGCCCACTTTTGTAATAAGTTTTGCTTTATCCTGTTATGTTCAAAAAGACTGGGACAATATTGCAGGTTTGTGTGCATTCCATTGCCACATTAACCTGTATTTAACCAAAACCATGTAAGATTAGGCTCCTGTTTCATTCCTTTCACATGGAGTTTGGCATCCATTTTGATGACATAGCCTGTGTCAAACCAAGCACCATATATAGATCATGTAGAACCCGAATTGAGACCTTATATATGCCAATTAAACACTCCATGATTCTTCCCCTTCGTATAACATTCTCATTGATAACCTCCACCCTATATCATCAACATAAGAGAGAAAAAAACTAAACAATGGGTCCGGTTACACGAGCAACCAATGCGATAAGTGAACACCCTTCAATTGGTTGGTGGAGGATAGAGGTGTGTTTGTCTAGATCTCTTAATGGGTAATTAACTTTTAAAAAAAAACCCAACTTTCTCTGTTCATGTGATCCTGTCCTATATTTGCACCCTTGAGATAATATAGATGCAAGAAATTTATTGTGAAAAATATGACGTTCACCCAATTGTTACTTTGCTAGTACTAGTACCACCTTTTTGCTAGACCAAATATGCTAATGCTAGTAAGCTTGCTTGGGGAAATCTCAAACACTCTACCTCGCATCATAAGCTAATTGAAAGGGAAAGCCATCAAAAGCGGGCAAAGAAGAAAGCTAGTTGAAAGACTTAGTATGAGATGCTACTGCCATGTACTGTTGAGAAGATTAGCCACCAATCATCAGAATCCAAAATATCAATTGTTTTTCCTTTTTACATGACCAGTGCTGATCTCGAGCCATGCCAGCCTTGTTGTAGGTTCTGCTATAGGACGACCAGTGCCAAAATTATTGTTCTTCGGTAGTTGGTCGCTGTAGTCGCTTGCCCCGTTTCTTTTTGCGGTTGTTTCGCATTCTGGTGTGTTTCTTTTCTGAACCTCTGTATTTCTATTCTTCTTTCATGAAAGGGCAAAACTCATGCCGTCCCTTTTGAGGGAAAAAATCAACTGTTTCCCCCTTTTACACCAACTTAGGAGTTAGGCTTATCTGAATATCTATCCATTTTTATGTTCAAGCTTGTGTTGCCACGTAGTTTACTTGCACGGAAGGATGAACTGGTTATATATTGTCAATTAGCTCTTTGCTTTTCCAATATTGTTTTTGCTACTGTTTCATGTTCCCCTAAAAAGAAAGGTTCCCTTCTGTTTGATATGCAAAATTTTGAAAAGTGAGATGAATCAGTCAGCCTAGGTTGAAAGGGGCTTCTTGCATGGCCCATTTACTTTTAGGCCAATTTGTTACTAATGAAAGGCTGGCCCACGGTTGATTGTTTGACATTACAATTATTTTGTGAATGCATTCAAATTTAATTATTTTTCGTCTCATATGTGTTGATCATACTGCATAATAGCATAATAATTAACACACTAAAAATACTTACAAATTTTCTTCTTGCTTCATAGTCACGTGTACTACATGAGTGGAGATGCGTGGAAGGAGGGAGGCATCGATGCAACTGGTATGGTTTAATGTTCTATTGTTGCTTGTACTTAAAGAGTTCATCATGCAATTTTCTAGAGCATTTCTGATTTGCATGTATGAAACATGTGCCACAATAGGATATTTTAAGGATTTCGGACCCTATTATCTCATGGCATTTTATCCATTTATTTCCATTGTGGTGCTTCCTTGTATTTAACAGTGTTCCATCAGGATTCTGTTGTCATCAAGACAGTGAGAAGTGAGAACGATGCTTCCCTTTTACAAGAGACAGGGAGAGGATTCATACTGTTCCTCTTAGAAATTTAAGCCAAAGTGAAACAATTGTAGATAAAATATAGGCAAGGAATAACATAACTGAATGGGGGCAAGTACAAATTTCCTCCATGTAGGGCAAACGTCAACTCATTTATGTTTGTTTGTACAAGGTTTTATTTGTGTCATCCCTTTGTGAGAAAAATATCAAACCCTGTTCCACTGTCTTTTCGCAATTCTATTTGCTTGTGCAATGCAGGTGCTTTAATGGTTTTAACGTTGAAAGTCATTTCATGCGCAATGAACTACAGTGATGGCCTCTTGAAGGAAGAGGGTTTGCATGATGCTCAGAAAAAATATCGCTTGGATAAGCTTCCTTCTCTAGTTGAATATTTTGGTTACTGCCTCTGCTGTGGCAGCCACTTTGCTGGACCAGTATACGAGATGAAAGATTATCTTGAATGGACTGAAAGGCAAGGAGTAAGTGGCCTTCGTCTACTTTGTGTAGGTTATTCTATGTTTTGCTTCTTCCTGATATTTGGTAATCTTCTGCAGGAATGGGCCAGTCCAACTCCTTCACCATTGTTACCTACTTTGCGTGCTCTAGTTCAGGCTGGTGTATGCATGGGGTTATATTTGTATCTGTCACCACAGTTTCCACTTTCACAATTTAGTGAGCCCTTATATTATGAATGGGGTTTCTGGCACCGGCTCTTTTATCAGTACATGTCAGGCTTTACTGCTCGTTGGAAATACTACTTTATATGGTCAATTTCAGAAGCTGCAATTATTATATCTGGTCTGGGCTTTACTGGCTGGTCGGATTCTTCTCCCCCGAAAGCCAAATGGGATCGTGCAAAAAATGTTGATATTCTAGGTGTCGAACTAGCTGGAAGTGCAGTTCAATTGCCACTCGTGTGGAATATTCAAGTGAGCACATGGCTGCGATACTGTAAGTTCTGTATCTTGATAAATTCCAGTATATCATCAATCTTGTTAACTTGTTTTGTTGGATGATATCATGATATAACGCTTTTTCACTGAATTTACAATCCGTATGGCAAGTGCTTTAGCAGTCTCTTAAAAAGTTGAAAGTACAATTTTAAAGCAGATTGAGGATCCGATCTGCAATCACCCACTGCTCCACTACTTCGCATACCACTTTTAAGATTTGTGCAATCTAGTTTTTAGCAGAACATAGAAACACTACTCAATCAGTATTTATTCATGTATCTGTACAAATAGAAGTTGATTGGTAGTGCATACTGCATAGCTTTCCTGTTGGATTTTGAGGTTCCTAAATTCATGTTGTAGATTTATTTCGTGACTCTTTGGAAGCTTTTGGTTAGCAATTGATTGTATAGTGTAACAGAGAAAAGCCTGTAACCTCCAATCGAGAGTCTGGCTGATTTCAAAACTCTCTACATGTAAATTATGCACTGCTCATGTATTATTACATATTAGATCTTCAGAATTGACTTCTTGGGAAATGGTCTTCCACTCGGAATTTACCTTTGTGCTAAATATGGTATGGACTAAGCAGTTTGTCTTCATGCAAATGCCATAATGAAATGGTGCACTTTTGGTACACTTATGTAATGCATTGAATACCATTCATTGAAGCGTGATATTATCAATTGCATAAGACTAACTTAACTTTCATGGTTCCACCATTGTTTCAGATGTGTATGAGAGGCTAATTCAGAAAGGAAAGAAGCCTGGTTTCCTTCAATTGCTGGGTACACAGACGGTTAGTGCTATCTGGCATGTAAGTTGTATTTTTCCTCCCCACCTATATATCTTTAGTGCATGGTTATTATATTTTGGACTTCGTATCATATAGCAGAGCTGTCATAGGTGTGGGCCTTGGGCCTAAGGCCCAGTCGGTTATTATTAGGAATTAAAGATTGGTTTCTATTTGGGTTAGAGATTGGTTTCTTGTATTAGAGATATAGTTAGAGATATGATATGAGTTAGAGATATAATTGGGATTAGATTCCATCTGTTAGGGGGGCCGTCTATATAAGAGGGCTACCGCATGCTATTGTAATCAAGCAGAGAATTATCATAGTCTTTCTCGTCTAAAGTCTCTCTCCCTCTCTACGCCAACGCCATCCGGCCATCTTCTTGGTGGTGTTTACCCTGGGTCATGACAACTTGGTATCAGAGCAGTCGATCCCTTCCCACGACTTCTGCTACCATGGTTCCTGTTGCCGAGTCGTTGGCCGCAATAAGAGCTACCGCTAATGAGATGGCTGACGGCTGGAGCGACGTGATCGCGCTCGGCCATCAGATCCGCAAGCAGGCGAATGAAATCAAGGAATCCCTTGAAGATATAATTAAGAAGCTACAAGAGATAAAGAAGGCACGTCATCATACAACATCAGATCTACAACAACAAGAACCATCTATTCATCTTCTGCCAGCTCCCATCGCCGCAGCATCTATCAACCCAGACCCAGCCCTGTCGCTCGTCCGTCTCCTGCAACCGCCGCAAACAGCAGATCAGAGGGCTTGCGGGAGAGAGATGAACCGAGGAAGGGAGGGAAGAGGCGCTCACCGCCGGGCCATCCCCGTCTTCCTCCGTCAAGGGCGCCACCGAGCGCGGGGTCCAGCTCCTCGGCGTGCTCTCTGCCGCCGCCTCTGCCCGCGCGCTGCCGCCGCCAGATTCGGCCAGCGCCGGCACGGTCTCTACGCCAACGTCGTCGCGCCATCACCATCTTCCTTCGTCGTCGGCCGCAGCTCCAGATCCGAGCCACCGCCGAAGTTGCAGGCAGCCACTTGGCTTCCCCGTCGCCCGCCTTGGCCCTCGACTGCCGCCGCTCCAGATCTGCCAGCTGCTCTGCCCGCTCCGCCTGCTGCTTCGCCCGGACGCCCCATCGGCTGCCGCCCCGCAGGCTGTCGCGCTTGTCGCCATCGATCGCCAGGCCGCCGCCCCCGAGCCGTCGCCAGTCGCCTTCCCGGTGAAACCGTCGCAGACGGCGACGTTGCTGAGCTCCCGAGGCCGCCGGAGCCACCCTGCTTCCGCATCCGCCAGAGGCGCCACTGTCGCCTGGGCTGTCTCCGTCTGCGCTGCCGCCTCCGCCGCGTCGCAGCCGCCGCCGCCGTCAGGACCGCCTCCGCCCGGTCCACCTCCGCCTGAGCCGTCGCCGTCGGAGGCCGCGAACACCGCGAGGCCTTCCCCTGCTGCTCCACCCGAAGCCGTGCCGCTGTCTCTGCTGCTTCGCTGGGCTGCTGCTCCGCGGGCCACCTCTTCTGTCGTCGCCAGGCTGCTGCTCCGGTCGTCGCCACTGGTCACCACCGACCGCCGCTTCTTCCGCCGGTAGGCCGTCGTCGCCGGAATCCCCGCCTCCCTCTGTTTCCATCTTGAGACCGAGACGTCCGCACCTGGTCTCTAATAGGACAAGAAGTCGGTAAAGGAAAAAAAATCAAACAAAATCAAACAAAAAAATTCAAAAAAAAATTCAAAAAAAAGAAGAAGTTTATTTTGCAGGCATTATATTCCAAGGGCACTTCACTTCGTCTAGCCTTGTTCCGCTTGGATCGGGCCAGTCGTCTCCATCTGTTGCAGCACCCCGCCACCGTTCGTCTTCTACATCGGCGTCGAAGGTCTTCCATTGGCCGCCGTCTAGCAGCTCGAGGACGAGCTGCATGTCCGAGAGGGGTGTAGTGTCAGAGGTGTGGGCCTTGGGCCTAAGGCCTAGTCGGTTATTATTAGGAATTAAAGATTGGTTTCTATTTGGGTTAGAGATTGGTTTCTTGTATTAGAGATATAGTTAGAGATATGATATGAGTTAGAGATATAATTGGGATTAGATTCCATCTGTTAGGGGGGGCCGTCTATATAAGAGGGCTACCGCATGCTATTGTAATCAAGCAGAGAATCATCATAGTCTTTCTCGTCTAAAGTCTCTCTCCCTCTCTACGCCAACGCCATCCGGCCATCTTCTTGGTAGTGTTTACCCTGGGTCATGACAAGAGCGTCCTGAAGTTAGTTGGCCCAACAGTTGCTAATTGTGTTGGTACCTTAGTACCCACCTTTCCAAGTAGAGGCATCATGGAAAATTGCAAACTGTACTCATTGATAATAACTGGTTTGACATGTGACATATTTAACAACCTTTTTTTTGTCTCACCAAGCTGTTGCCTTGTGATGATTAATACTTTGCTAATCTCATGTCACATGATTTGTCCATTTATGTGATTGTTTCTGTTCTACAGGGACTGTATCCAGGATATATCATATTCTTTGTTCAATCAGCATTGATGATAAATGGTTCACGAGGTAGCTCTCCCTCCTTCACTCTTGGACTTATTATGGTTACTTTCATTTTCTGAGATGTACTTTCTTAGAAAGTTGTTTGAGCTTGTATTTTTATTTGGCCTTTTCTTTCAATACAGTTATATACAGATGGCAACAAGCTGTGAGCAATTCAGTCCTCCGCACTACCCTGGCTTTACTAAATTTTGCATACACCCTGCTGGTGCTTAACTACTCATGCATCGGCTTCCAGGTTAGTTTCAAGCCTCTGAATCTGATTCTACTTTACCTTATAACAAACTGGAACACAATCTGCCCAAAGTGATTGTCTAAATGATTGTTTAATGAATGATTCTTGCACCAAATTAACTCCTGTCATGTTATTGATCCTTACCTGATTGGTACTTAGTTTAGACAATTTAGTTTAAACAGTATTGAAGTGTCTTTAGTTGCTCAGCAAAATTGTCATTTGGATCATGATGTGATATTAGCAAAGAGGGGGACTTATCCCGATAAAGCATATCTAAAAATACACTACAGGTATTAGTGTACAACTAGTAGCGGTACTGTTTTTGTAGAGAGAAAAAGGGCGCGGGTTAAGTTCCTTTTGCCTCTCCGCAGTAGCTTTGGACCTACTCCAGGATGAGGAACTTATGCCTTCCTCAATTATCTTTCGTGTAAAACAGCTCAATACTTACTATGCTTCATGCTTTTGGTTGTCTTAAGGTACTGAGCTTCCAGGAAACCTTAGCATCCTACCAGAGTGTACATTATGTCGGCACAATTGTTCCCATTGTATTTGTCCTGCTGGGCTATGTTATCAAGCCAGCGAGGCCTGTGAAGCCGAAGGCTCGGAAGGCAGAATGAGGAATAAAGTGAACTGATCATTACATAGATTAAAGGTGAAGAAGCTTCAACGACGATTATGACAAAGCTAGTTTTCAGTTTATTCTTTTGTGGAATGATATCAAATTTAGCACAAGGATAATGTGGTGGCCCCAGCTCTTACACTTTGGAAGTACCTTGTGATTGATAGATCATTAAAACGTGGCACTCCCGTTGGGTTTATCTTCCATTTTATGACTACATGCAACGTAGGATTTTTGGCCTTAAGCCTTTTGTTATCCATCGTGTTGGTACCAGCTGAACTCCTAGAACATAGCATCCGTGTTTTGACTCTATCACTCACTTTGAACGATGATAGCTCAAGTCGAAGTTGTGGCAACTAAAGATGAAGGATGCGGGTCATAGATAATAAGCTGAATCTGACGCCCTGTGTTGCTCGGTCTTATAAATGGTGCTATGGCGGTGCAAGCCTATGGGTGGTCCGGTCCAACCTAAGATGCAGTGGCTGTGGTTCCGGTGCTTGTCGCTTCGTGTTTGGGCCCCAGCGTATGCTGGACCATGTCCAGTACATGGGTTTCGTAAGCTGAAAGTGCTCGCTTGGTGCTCTGCTCTGCTCTGGTACCCCAGGGAGACCAGTAAGTAAAGTGCAACGTAGTGTGTGTGCGCTACAGTGCTATGCAGGAAAAAGGCAACTCCAGTGATGCGATGTAACGTGGCGTTGATCAGGTCGTGACCACATAGCTGCTGGCTACCGGATTCCAGTTGCAATGATACCGAGGCATCCTGCACTAGTTCTGCTGCGCTCGGCATCAAGAACGACGCATACTGGTACTGCGTATAAAGTCAGTCTTTTCTTTCCAGAGAAATGGGCGGGTCTAACAGTCCAGACAGGCAGCCACGTCATCAAAAAAAAAATCTGCACAAAGTTTGTTGTAAAAAACACGGCGCTAATTGCTGCTATTTCCAGGACAAATTAGTTGCAATAGCTAGTAGAGTAGCTTCTAGACGTAGAACGCAGCCCACTTAAGTCTTTCGATTGCCTTTGATCGCTGCAATTGCGCCGATGATTTCAAAGTTTGCGACCCCGGTTGAGCAACGGAAAGAAGACCGGCCTCTTCGGCCGGCGCATGTCAAAGCCAGTTGCTTTCATCACTCTCTGTCGTCGCGACACGGTCTTCCGCGCCGTGCCTCACACGGGTCGCACTCACTTGTAGTCTTCCATCCGGCGACCCGGCCGCTAGCTAGCCGCGGCATGGGCATACCACTACCGGCGACCAGAGCGCGATGCCGACATGGGCGCGCGCGGGGCCGCCCGATCGATCGCCCATGCCCTGGACGCGACATCGTGCAGCCTTGCCGCCGGTGACTCTGGAGACTGACTCCGACGTCGCAGACTGCAGCTCGGTACAGAGAAGAGCACAGTTTTATAATAAATTGACTGGTATGCCTTGGCGGGCTGACGAGATAGCGGACCCGCTGAAATTTGCAACGTACGTGTCCGTCGGTCGATTCACGGTTTTTCACTCTACGGTATGGTTTTTAGAATCTACTATCATATAAATTGTAATTCAGAATTTGTCACCTACACTAGATCTAATTCAGACTTTGTCATTTTTGCTTTTTTCCTAGTATTACCCCCTTTTCCTCTATTTTACCTCTTAGAGCAAGTTTAATAAGGCTGACTGTGCTAGCTACAAGGGAATCCATGTCAGCATAGTCCTATGTGGAGGGGAGAGAAAAGGAGAGAGAGAGAGCCAAGCCGACTCCCATGCAAGAGTCAGGCTATAGCACAGGAAAAGATGCATCATCCATGCATGTACCCATAGAACTAATTGCTATACCTATACATGTATTAAATTATCAATACCCATGTATGTATTAAATGATTGAGAGCTCTTGTGGAGACAACTTATAGCCAGCTTATTGTATGAGTTGACTGCATCATTATCTTTTGATAACATGGAAATGTATTGCAGGTAGCAGCTATCTGTACTATTAAACTTGCTCTTAGAGCGAGGCTAATAATACAATCTTCAGCTGGCTGTATAGACACTTACAGCCCACTTATCAGTCCATTTATATAGTAGTTTACAGCCAGCTGAAGGCTGTATGACCCACCCCTTTCTCTCATAAAGTTCTTGGTTCTTGTGCTTCAGCTGGCTGTAAACTTACAGTCCACCTCTCTTCTCTCTCCTCCTCTCTCTCCTCCACCTCAGCATACAGCCTACTAACAGCCTCTTAGCAAGTTTAATAAGGCTGACTGTGCTAGCTATAAAGGAATCTATGTCAGTATAATCCTATGTGGAGGGAAGAGAAAAGGAGAGAGAGAGAGCCAAGCCGACTCCCATGCAAGAGTCAGGCTATAGCACAGGAAAAGAGGCGTTATCCATGCATGTACCAATAGTACTAACTGTTATACCCATGCATGTATTAAATGATCACACTATTAAATGATTGAGAGCTCTTGTGAAGACAACTTATAGCCAGCTTATTGTATAAGTTGGCTGCATCATTATCTTTTGATGACATGGAAATGTATTGGAGGTAGCAGCTATCTATACTATTAAATTTGCTCTTATTATACTTGCTCTTAGGCAGGGGAGGGCACGCACACTCGCAGTCACGTATTTGCGGAACTTCAACCTGATTATGCTGCATAGTAATATATTCGTTAATTTTTAGTATCAATACTTTAACATAACTGATAACGATATGTGCTAATAAAGAAATAGTGATTGAAATACTTACCAAAATAGAAAAGCTTGATAATAATATTGTTTAATTGCACCAAGCTGAATGAACTAAGAGCGAAATTACATACAAAAGTTGATCAGCATTAGTAAAATACATCATCCGACCTTAATAGCTTATAAAAAGATAACAAAATTACTTAAAATTTTGAATAAAAAAAAGGTAGAATGATCAAAGTAAGTAAATGTATTAGCTTTTAGTATTTACGTCTTTTCAAGTTTATAAAGCGACGAACCAAAATATTATTGATAATTTTTCTTCAAATTTTGTTTTTCCACATAACAAATAAGTTTATTATTTATGAAACCATCACCAATTAATTGAAAAGATCAATTAAATATTTGTACGTTCAATAGTGCAAGAACAATATAATAGAAAAATACATTTAGTGGCTTACTTGACATTGTAGTCAAATACTACAATTTTGCCTTTATTTGCAACAAGTTAGGCTGGTATTCGAAAAACCTAAATTGAAACCATAAATCTTAACCCTACAATTCGATAAAAATCAACCAACAATAATCATATGGAAACCCTAACTCATAAATTTAGCCTATGTTCTTAAATCAAATTGAAAGAAATTTAAAGCAAAGTATGTACGATCAGGTGGGTCTAAATTTCCTTTGGCCGGCGAGGCGCGAGGCAACAGGAACCAGGTGGCACTATGGCGAGATGGCAGGCAAGGGCAGCCAGTGTCATCGATTTCTCCCGTTCTTTGGCGACCGGTCACTGCCTAGTTAGGCGCGGTTGCGCGGCAGGCGTGGTGCGCATTTCCTAGCCGACCGCACGAGATGAACAGGCGTCGAGAGCTGCTGCGAGGTGGCGCGTTTAAGGATCGATCAAATAGACGTCGTGGCCTAGTGATGTCCTCCCTATTGGGCTAGCTCAAGGGCTGGTTTGCCTGTTGCAGTTGCCTTATGGTCTGAGAGACAGCGAAGATTCTTCATGGACTATTCATAACTATTGAAAATTTATGCTGCTAGTGCTCTCTTTGTTGGATTTCAAGAAATAGATCGGATACACCAAGTTTAGCTGAGAGATTCACACATAAGTTAAAAATATTTATTTCTATTAAAAAAATTTTGAACCGATGAACTGTGACACCGGTGGGCTATCTTGGCTCCCACCCCCTGACGTATCAGCTCGATCTCTGAACATACGCAGTCGACGCGCTCGCGTAGGCCCACGACGAGCGCTGCACAGTTCCATCTGAATACGTCAGGCGGGTCGACGTGCGGTGCGCGTGCGCCATTAGCTCGCCCTCTCGCGCGGGCGTGTCAGCGCTCGGTAGGTCCCTTCGGCTCAACTGTTCGAGTCACCCTGCGTGCGATGTCGCGCGCCAAGCCGCCGAGGCTTCCCGAGCTTTTGCGCCATATGCATTGCATTGCATGCATCCCACTCGCAACGCCTGGTCAGGAGCGCAGTCTTTTGCACTGGCCGGGTTACGCTTGTCGTCGCACTTTAGGTTCAGATTCAGACTCCTCGCCTGTTCGGGTCTCACGCATCAGGGGTCGTCAGCGTATACAGTATTCCTCTACTGATCATCGACCTTTTGCACATACATATGTATCTTACCGTTACCGTGCCATGCCATTGTGTATAATGTAAGGATGCACATACATATGTATCTTACCGTTACCGTGCCATGCCTTTGTGTGCAATGTAAAGACAGAAATAGAGGTAGATATATTTGGTATGATTGCACAGGTCCTATAGCACATCCGGCAACGACCAAATTTTTCCTTGTGTGTATTTATCTCTTTCTGCCTCTTTCTCTTCTTGCCGTACAAAGATACAATTCCTTGTTTGTTGTAATCTCTGATGTATTCTGATTGATTGTATTATAAAGAGAATACCGAATCCAGAGAGGTTCATTGTGGCAGTTAATCCCATACGGTATCAGAGCTTGAAAGACACAATGTCGACCCAATCCTCTACTTCCTCTGCTTCCGTCATCGCATCATCTCCTTCCTCCGCTTCAGCCATGGCTAGTATCACCGTCGCAGCTCCTGTTAGCCATGTCGTGAATGTCAAGCTCGGCCACAACTATCTACCGTGGAAGGCTCAATTCCTTCCCTATCTTAGGAGTGATCAACTTCTTGGATATGTTGATGGCACCAATAATCGCCCGCCTGCGATATCCAGCGTATTAGACCTAGTTCTCTTAGGGCCAGCTCGTGCTTAGCGGCATCCTCTCCTCTCTGTCCGAGGAGATAATTGAGCATGTGATGCTTGCATCTACGGAGCACGAAGCATGGTCTAATTTCGAGAGGCTATCCGCGTCTAGCATGGTCTACTCAAGTGGTTGATAATACTAGTCCTCTTCAAGGACTATTCCATGTCAAACAAAATTACTCCTTGCTTAAAGTTTTTGGATGCGCATGTTGGCCACACTGACCTTACAATTAACACAAATTGCCCTTCCAGTCGAGACATGTAACAACCCCTATTTCTGGGAGCGTTAGGTTAACCTCGCAACTACCCAGGATTGTTCAGCTGCGAGTACTGTAGAAGAATGTGTACCATTGCCAAAGCATGCTTAAGCATAAAATCAAACTTTATTACAAAAGTAAAGCTTACAGCTAAGTTTTACATAAAGGGGGCGTAAAGCCCAAAGATACGTTACCAAAAGAAACTCCACAGGCAGGCCTGAGTGTAGAATAAACCCTAACACTCAGCGTCGTCTTCAGAAAACTCCTTCACCTTCTTATTAAGCATTATCTGGTAATGATTTTTGCAAGCATGAGTACAACCAACCGTACTCAACAAGTCACACGGAGGCTACCATTAACTGCATGTAGGGTACATCAAGTGATGGGGAAAAGTTCATTATCTTATGTGGATGCAGGTTTAGTTATAAACAAGTTTTAAACATAAAATCATAGCTTTCTATACACTTTAGGGGGTGTTTCAAGGTTCAATTACCAGACCACCAACATTACCAACTTCTTTCCAAATCTACTTATGCCTTGTTGCTGGATTCACCCATTAAACATAACTCCATTAACCGGAAGTACGGCGTATTCGAATACCATTAGTCATGACTTTGCAAAGCTGCCCTGCTTTACCCACAAGATTCCTTAACTCCCTCTAAAGAGTTAAGAAAACAAGGCTGTTCACTACTCAATTCTTTATATAGTCTCTACCTAGTAGACTTCCTCAACAAGCCCAGGCCGTAACCTCTGACTTACCTCAGTCTACTATTGTGTGGACACCCGATAATCAAATCAATAGTAAAAATGATAACTGTGCCAACTTCCATACGGCCCTTCTTAACTCCCTTCCGTATGTACTCACACTGTGCCTTCGCCCTGCGTCTGTAGAGGTTCAATCGAATTTGAGCAGTTACTAGACCAGGTTTGACGTATCAACACTTGTGGTTGGGCGATCACTATGTTCTTTACTCAGCACAAGGGTCTAGTCCTTGTATTTTCATCGGTGGCAGTTTCTTCCCCACAAATTCTTGTCCAGTGCCGTAACACTGTCACTGATTTGTGATACTTGCCTTTACCCGTGGTTAAAGTCACAGGATCCCACGATCCTCGCTTACCACTTCCCAAATAAATACCACTTCTTTCAGCAACAGAAGATATCAATTCTTTAAACTACCATGATTACATATTATTGCTATATTCAATATTACTATGTCTTGTCAAGGTGAATGTGGCCATCAAATTAGACTGGGCTTTTTCGGGTGGTAGGACATAACTAGTATCATATCATTCTAAACATTTATTGTACATAAAATAACAGAGCAAATAGCATAATGAAAATACAAGTAAATAAGTAATTTAGGAAATGTAGGATCAACATGTTCAAAAGTATGTGTGACTTGCCTTGCGGATTTACTATTTCGGTTAACTCGTAATCTTCGACGGGCTGGGCTTGGATGCGAGCTTCTCCCTTCCGCTCCTGTGAAACCTTGACTTCGGAAGCTATCGCAAAACCAACAAAATAAATCAATTCCATGCCCGAAGGGTTAGGCTAGGAATAAAGAAAATAAAATAAGAAAGAAAATCCGAAGAACTCCAATAAAATAGGGTTTTGGGCTTATAGGAGGGCTATACGGGGAAATGGGCCTTGGATTTGGGTTGGCGGGCTCGAAACGAATCCGGGGAGTATAAACTTGTATTTTTGGGTTTGGGCTAGTTACTATTCATTGGGCTCGGTACACTGTTCCTTGGGTTCGGATCCGACGCGGTTAAGCGGCTCAGCTCGACCGCGTGGCGCTGGGCTCGGTCGGAGGCATCGGGCGCGGGCGGGCGGGTCCGGTCGGGCGCGGCGACGGGGCTCGGTCCAGCCGGATCACGGGATGGCTCGGGTCGGGTGCGACGGGCGCGGGCGGGCGCGGGCGGGCGACGCGAGTGGGCGCGCCTGGCGCGGGCGGGTGCGGGGCGACGCGGTCGGCTGGCTTGGCCCAACCAAGTCGGGGCGGCGGGGTCGGATGAACAGTGCCCCGGGGCACTGTTCTTCTTCCTCCTCGCGTTCCCGCGCGCGCAGAGAAGCAGGGGCAACGGGCGGCGAGTGGCGGCGGAGCTCCGGTGATTTGCGACGCAAACCAAGGCCACCTACGGGTTCCTGGGAGTGAGAGGGGTCCATTTTGGATGGTTGGGGTCCCAGCGGATGCGGCGTTCGCCGGCGGCGAGGCCATCCCTTCCATGGCCGATTTTGAAAGTTGTGGCGACTGGGAGGCTCTTGAGGCAATTGGGCTGGTCCTAGAGCATCAGTGGGGGTTTGGTAAGCTAGGGGAGGGGTTGACCGAAGCTCAAGAAGCCTAGGTTGGTCTGGCCACGGTGGTCGTAGGCGGTGGAGAAGGGGTGATCGTTGCTAGGGCGATGGGGGCGTTGGGAGGCTAGGGCAACGGTTGGGGAAGGTTCCTAGGGCCTTGGAGATGCTACTGGCAAGTGGAATTTGAATGTAGAAGGCCGGGGATAGGACATTGCATTAGGGTTCCCGAATTGGGGTTTTCGACCATTACCAGCAATCGGGCGAGAGAGGGAGCTTGGGGTTGCTTGGAGAGCTTCGGGGGAGTGTGATGCTTCAATTGAGGGGGTCGGGCGGCTTTAAATAGGCCCGGCATGGCGGTTCACCGGGAGGGGAAAAATATCAGAGCGGCGGCCGCGGCTTCGGGAGAAACCGGGGCAGCTCGAGGTTTCTTGTGTGGCTGCAGCTGTCAGGGGGGTTGCAGAGCGGCGGTCAAAAGGTGCTGGCGACGCTCAGGTCGGCTGTGAGGAGAACGCGCGAGAAGGGGTAGAGGTGGGCGCGCACGGACGGCGGCGGCGCTTGCCACGCACAGGGGCCAGTCAGGGCGCATTTAATGCATGGTACGACGTCTGACAGAGGGGGCAAGAGCTGGCAGCGACGTGCAGGCGCGAGAAGGCGCGAAGGAGGTCGGCGGCGGGGCAAAAATCAGCGGCGGAGGTGATTTTTCAGACTTGCTACAGTGCCCGCGGGAAAAATCCCGTTTCTCCCGTTATGACGCCGTGATGACTGGGATTAAGGGGTGGTTTTGCTTTGAGATTCGTGTAGATTATGGCTGTGGAGGAGATGGAGCTCAAATCCAAAGCAATTCAACTCAATTTTGAATTTTGAAAAATTTTGGTTGTTTCAAGACAGTGTATTTTCCTAGGGTATAGATACCATCACAAAGGTTACAAGTGTCTTGATACATCTCCAGGGCGTGTATACATTTCTCGCGATGTTATTTTCAACGAGAATGTATTTCCCTTCTCTAAAAACCATGAGGTTTCCATGCAACATGATACATCAACTCCTTCGGTCTGGCTTCCAGCTCCTTCAGTTCCTCTTATTTCCGATAGTGGTATTTCTAGTTCTAATGATCAATAGACAAATGAGTTGTAATCAATTGCCCCTTCGCTTGAATCTGTGTTTGCAGGAGGTGTTGCTGTCTTTGTCCACATCACCATCAGTGGCCATGTTGCCCTCGGCCACGTCCACATCATCGTCATCGCTGCCACAACCGCCACCACAACCGCAAGGTGTGCAGACATGATTGCAAAAGGGCATTCGGTAGCCCAAGGTGCACACGGATGGCACAGTGGCATACTCAAGCACTCTTTCTATTGGTCATGAGGAAGAACCTACATCACATGTCACTACCCTGCAATAATCGAGATGGAAAGCCGCCATAGATGATGAGTTTCACGCTTTGCAAAAGAGTACAAGACTTGTCACTTGATCCCTCCTCAGAAAGCCTTGAACGTCATTGACTGCAAATAGGTGTTCAAGTTAAAACAGAAGGATGATGGCACAGTTGATCATCATAAAGCAAGGTTAGGTGCAAAAGGGTTCAAGCAACGATGTGGGACTTTCAATCCAATGGTAAAACCTACAACTATCCATGTACTTTGTCGCTTGCCATTTCCAAGGAACGGAGCTTGAAATAACTCAATGTATAGAATGCTTTCTTACTTGACATTCTTCACGAGGAGGTGTACATGTGACAAACTCTAGGCTATGAGGACTCAAATTATCCACACCATCTTTGCAAACAAGTTGTGTATGGACTGAAACAGACACCCAGGCTTGGTTTTCAAGGTTGAGCTCAAGGCTTCATGAGCTCGATTTTATCTCATCAAAGGCATATGTATTACTATTAATCTATAATCAAGGAGGTATGGTGATGTGTATGCTTATATATGTGGATGATATCATTGTTATTTGTGAGACCATGTAGATGTCACCCTATGATGTTGATGAGTATTTGATCTTGTTATGCAAATACTGTCAAAGTTTGAGTTTGGTTTTGAGAGTTTGCAATTTTCAGAGTTGTCATTAGGTTTTAACTAGCCTGGCAATGGTGGTCTGACCGATGGCTATGGAGTGGTCAGACTGGCCATATGCCTTTTGGAAGATAGACATCAAACACTTATGTAGATGTGTTTGAGGATGTCTCTACACTAGGCATCACTCAATTTAGAGTTTTGAGTTGAAACTGGATAGAATTTAACTAAAATTCCAGAGAGAGTGTTTTTTGTGTTCTTAAGCTGTCAAACAGATTAAGCTAGGCAATGGTGGTTAGACGGGCTTTTGGCGAATTCATGCTGAAATTATGTATGTTGGTTTGAGGTTTGATCCTAGGGTTAGGATCAGTGTACAAGCATTGCTGAGCATGTGCACGGCATAATTGCCAATGTTTTGTTGTGGTGTGTTGCATGATGTATTGTTTTGACTAATATGAGTCAAGTGCATAGAACTTGTGTTCAAGATGTTTGATTTTTGGATATGCAGGTGGCTTGGAGAACGTTAGCAGTCGATGGCAATGGACTGAGACTAGCCAGGGAAGCTGAGGTCCGAGTGGTCATATAAGTCCGGGTGAGGCTACTTGGTTCAAATGGGAAGCACAGAAAAGATAAAGATCATGAAGAGACAAGTTAGTGAATGTGGTTCACTAAGTAATGTGGCTGATGCACGTAGAGATGGTTTGGGGGGTCCGTGTCAGACCCGAAGCAACACCTCCAGATCCTCTATGTAAATCATACTAGTCCAAGATTAGCTAGTGTACACAGCGGACAAGAAAAATAAATATCAACCATAATGACATTTGTTAATTAACTGAATATGGGACTTAATGCCAAAGTTTACATCTACGGCCCATATGTCAAACTGAAATATAAGTAGCAGAAGATAAAGCTGAAATGAAAGAAGCCTATCTAATCTGCCCATAGGTAAACAATTGCGGGACGCTGCCTACTCGATCTGGTCATCACCGAAGTCGAAGCAGTCCCCCTCTAAGCAACATAATTAAGTAAGAATGAGCACAAAAATATACTCCGTAAGTTACACGAAAAATGCAATATTAATGCAAGGCTAACAAGTGAAGGCATAGTATGGTTATTTGAGCGTAAAGCCAAATTTGAATAAATACAGTAAGTAGGTGTAAATTGCTGAATTTAATATAATAAGTACAAAGCAATAATTTAATCAAATTAATATCTTTAGTGTAGATCTATCCCCTACACTAACATATCCATGGGTATCCTACCTAAACCATCTTTTCTAAAAGATCTCATATAGATTGCATCTATCCATAAGTCTTTTTATAAATTATTTTGAAAAATCAAAGTCTAATCCATAAAAAACTTTACTCGGCTTGCTCATTACCATAGGCACAACTATCCAAGATAGTTTATACACTCTGCAGAGGTGGTATAACTTTACTTACAAGAGATAATCAACTTATAATATCCGTCTTACACACTTTCAAAAGTGTACGACTAAGAGATTATCATAAAGCCTTTACAATACAAAGTCGTCAACCTAGTCACGCACCTGCTAAGGTTTCACTCTAAATAAAAGATCCACTAAATCAGGGCCCCTCTTGTGCCGTATGAGACTTCTTATGGCCTATGCCACGCCCATATTTAACCTATAGCAAGACTCAAGTTAGGACCCGCAAATTAGTTAATCAGGTCTGTCCCATACCAAACTTGTGGTAGTACAATGTGGCTTTATAACAGTAGCTCACAGATCAATCTTTAATTAACCTAAGCAAACTTTTCGCGTACCCCTTGTGCTAAGCACCCATGTTGTGCCATCAAATACCCACCACCTAACTATTTGCCTAAGTTCAAACCATACTTTTGTTTTGTTTTGCCAAATATTTCATAATCCTTCTTGACTCACCAAAGTCAAGAATATATTTTAAAACTCATCATTTTATGTGAAAAGATATTCCAAGCCTAAAATCTATATGCATATCTAAGCTTTGCTACAAAGTTTTCCACCTAATACTAATGTACTAACCAAAGTTTTATTCTAGGATGACAAGGTATTTAGGTGATCAATATCAAATGTGGTCATAACTAGTAGGTATTAACTAAGTTTTTAAAACTGGAATTGAAAAACATTGAATAAACATAAGCATGCAGAATAATTTGAAACAATATAATTTTATTTGTAAATTGGGATCAATATGGTCAAGTTGTGTAACTTGCCTTGCTCCGTGTATTAATGGTGAGAATTATCGATGAAGTAGTACTTCTTGGACACGTTGTAGTCTACATATGAAAATAACCAAAATAGACTAAATTCAAATAAACTCTAAAATTCACAAGGAAGGCTCAAATGGATAAATTGAAATTTTAGATAATTTTGGAAAAATAATGGGTTCGTTGGAGCTAGGACGGAGGAAAACGGGCTCTCGGAAGTTTAAAAATAAAAAAAGAGAAAGAAATAATTAATTAGGATTTATATCTTTATTTTCCTAAAGAAAAAGGAATTTATGATGCAATCATGAATTTCTAATTTTTGTGGAAATATTTTTCTAATGGAAAATCTGAATTAACGTGTTAAGATGATGTCATCAAGGAACAAAGATTTTTGGCTGATTTATTCCCTCTCTCAATTTTTCTCTCACAATCATCGAAGGAGGCAATGTGGTAGAACAAAAATCTAAAACCTAGAATCCTTAGATCTACCACCTTCTCTCCTCCTCTTTTAATAACCAGCAACAACTCTAATGGGCCTAACCCATTGAGCATACCAGGGAAACTGGTCAACCCACAAACACTGGTTTTACTCACTCAAACACGCTTTTAAAAATATTTACAAGACTCAACCCGCTAACCCTTTAGCGATCGATCCACTTGTCAATTTCAGCTCTCTTTAACCTAAATCACTTCTCCTTTGCACCATCTCTTGGCTCCGTTTTCACCTTCACCTCAAAATATTTTCACATGCTTTAACACGGTTTGTAGTGCCCACTGACTAGCCATCACGTCTTTACGCATTCAGACTCCCTCGAACCGTCTCTACATGCATCGACATCGTCACTTGGTGCACTACATGCACCAACTTGTCTATTCACAATCCTTGTCTTCTTTGTACTTCCCGCTTGAGCCACATAGCCTCACCTGGATTTACACGACTACTCAGACCTCAGCTCCCCCGTTTAGTCCCAGTCCATTGCCATCGACTGTCATGTTCTCTAAGCCACCACTTGCATATCTAAATACCAAGTAACCATCTTAAACATAAGTTTTGTGCACCTGACTCACATTAGTCAATGCCATGTATCATGCAATGCCACAGAACCAACCAACGACACATATGTTGTGCACACACTTATCCAACTCAAAACTATTTTCACTGTTCACTAACTGCACTCACCAGTCTGACCGCACTTCCCACGCTAGTCAGACCGTTGATCACTGTCCAGTCTGACCGCTTAACAACACCAGAAAAATGCCATATCTGGATTTTCAGTTAAACTCTATCTAATTTCAGCTTCAGTTCCCAATTCCAATAATACCAAGTGCAAACTCATCCTCAAACAAACCTACACAAATGTTTGGAGTTCAATTTCACAAAAGACCATGGCCGGTCCAATCGCTCGTCCCATGGCGGTCAAACCACCTGTTATCAGGCGGTTGGACCGCCGATCCCATGGCAGTCAAACAGCTAAACCTGATAGCATAATCTAAAATTTGAATTTTCTGAAACTTTTACAGAATTCAAGTTTAACTCAATAGAAGTGCTAATTGTTTATCACAAACATATTCTAGACCTTCACATAAACTCTCAAATGCCTTAAACAATACTCTAATATATATAGGCATGAGCCATGCATCGATCTAGCTCAGCATGAGTATATGTATCTGAACAATGATTTGGACGGCTTGAACTGGACCGTCCAATATACAGATCAGAGCTAGCCATCTCTAGATGCAGACGTACATCTCCTGTATGCATCCTGCGAAGAGAAACCACCCCTGATTGGTGAGGACAAGACTCTCCCTATGGACCCAAAAATTCTTGATCGATGCTCTCGTTTATAATAATATGGTCACTTGCTCCAAGAGCCATCAGCTAGCTAGATCCCCTGCACGCATTGACAAGGACAATGCATATATGCGCACGCATCCAGATTGAGGTCTTGCGTGTATACGCTGCTTCGCCTACATCCAACTTGCATTGGCTCTCCTGTAAAAAGCCATGGTTAGGCCGTCCGTCTCCAATGCTATACGTAAGCCATCCCTTTGAGGGAGCCACGTCAGATTTGAGCTGAGGTGGAGACGAGGGAGGAGCATATAGCCCGAGCTGTCAGAGATGCCATTGACAAGCACGATATGGCATGGAGTACGTGCGTGTGGATTAGTAATAGGCGTATCTTGCTCCAAATGGAGCCCGACACCGAAAACATCGTATATAGTTTTCTGATTTGGTAACGCCAGGCTTGCATTTTTTTTTATGGCCGTGTAGAGACGCCCCTGGTTTTGGCAACACCTGGTTAGTAGCTTGTAATGACATAGCCTTAATTAGTACTCCTTCCGTCCCGTCGCAACGTAAGTCCAACACATATAGTTAAGAGATACATTATTTAAATAATATTTAAAGAAATTGAATTGTATTTATCTCTAATAAAATAATAAGACTATGCTATCTAATAGAAACAACTATGGTTCAATTCTATTAAATATTATCAAAAGTTGACTTTGGATATAAGCGTATAGAACTTAACAATCCACGTACGAGAATTATGACATAAGAAGAAGGTTTAGGGGGTGGTATTTTAGACTCTCGGTTCAAATGGTAGGATATATGACTTAGAGTTTTAGTCTTATAGGTTTTATTATAAGACTCTCGTTTCTTTGACCTTGAGGATATTTTAGTCCTAGCCTACCCTAACTTGTTTGTGATAAAAGGTTTTATTGTTGCTGCTGCTACTTTCTAGGTATGTGTATCAGACTTACACCCTATTCATATTGACTTCTGCTTCTGGTTTTTACTTAGAAAAGTTAAAAGTCAATACGAACACCTGACTTCTCGAAGCGACTTCTCCACTCCTCTCGCTATCGTCTCACTCCAGAGATAAGTCAGGGGTCACAAGTGCATCACACACCATACTTCTCTTAATCCCGTCACGCGCACGCATCTCTCACTCACTTTATCCGCAGCTCATATCCTCTTTCTAAATACCACTTCATTCAAACACCACTATTCATTTCCAATCAAAAATCATAAGACATAACTAAATACCATTAGAAAAGGTCAATACAAACGCTCTCTTATATTGTGAGATTGTGTTAAATGGAGTAGCTATTTTAGTGACGAGTTGCAATGCGAGGCCGCGAGCTAGGATGGCTAGATGAAGCGTATGTGCCTCAGGTTAAGAGAACCATTATTTCTTAGATCCCTAGTATTAAACTTTAAATACTAGGTCTGGTTAAAATAGTTTTAAGTGACCAAAACGAATATGATTTGTGGTGTTCATGCGAGTCCCACCCCCTAGTATTAAACTTTAAATACTAGGTCTGGTTAAAATAGTTTTTAAGTGACCAAAACGAATATGATTTGTGGTGTTCATGCGAGTCCCACCCATTACACAACACGAGCATATAAAAAGGTATGGATGATGTTGAGATTAATGACATTCCATAATTTGGGAATCTGAGGTTACTGGTCCGGGAAGTTATACTTCTGCTTTAGGGCATGTATAATGATATGAACAATCGTTGTCTATAATATTCCTCATGTTACCTATAAATGACACTAATGATAGCTTATACAGTATGTTGTTGTTTTTGCATGTCTCTAAAGACAGCTTTGTTGGTGATATACCTTAGAGTCAATCAAGGAGATAGTTGTATTACTTCTATATTTATAATCTTTTGAATAATATATTATTTTGTCCCTTGAATAAATGTCTTTTATATTGATTAACAAATATTTGACTTGTTTGTGGAACATTTTATTTATGTTTTGATATTATTCTAAATTATCCCTGATCGCATGTCATTATGTAGAACAATTATGATTTACAGATCATCACATATATTGATTGATTATCATATTTCACGGATTATAGATATGAGATATCAAATTAATAATATGGACACATGTTAGAAAACATGGTGTTGAATTGATCCACCATAAGACACTGCAAGAATTATTATATTCTTAAGTGTCATTAGTTGACCTCATACATAGTGTATGTAGGATCCTTAAACCTGAGATCGTCATTATTTCTTACATATTTAATAGTTTCCTTAGGGTTGTCAAATACTACTCCACAACTGAGTGGTCATAAAGATAGCTTTTGGATTTACTATGAAATATACGGATGAATATGAGCAATCAAGATGAAATTTGCCCCTCCTATATAACGGGAGAGTTATCTCTATGTCCCTCGATGTAGTTGGATTAAGAAAGTGCATGGACATGCCGGATTAAGAAAGTGCATGGACATGCCGAATATGGTTGAGGAGTCAATCACAACTGAGTAATCCACTACAAGTTCGAGTGAATGATCAAACTATCATAGGATGGCACACTTATCACCTTGAGTTCGATTTGGTATAATGAGGCAAAAAAAATCGGTACATAAGCACTATATAGGTTTGTCCGATATGATTTTTATGTATGTTTGAGAGTCATTATGTTTTGCTAGGGACTACTATCGACTTATGGATTGAAAAGGAGTTTTCGGCCCATACCCAAATATACATGAACCAACATGGTCACACACTTAACGAGCTGGAACGATAATGGTCCGGATGATAGTCTCTGAGTGAGGATATGATCTCTACTCATATTGGATAAAGATTCAACCTGAGACTTTCCGAGTTGGATACGATATCTGATCGTATTAGATAAGAATCCAATTGGAGGCTATATAAAGATATGTGCGATGGCTGAGAGAGGTATCCTTGAAACACACCCATTGAAACACTAGCCGCCACCTCTCATAACCTTTGCTGTGCGCGCTGGTGCTAGCACTCCGATGCATAGTGTTCTATCCCTAGACATGTGGATCTCGGTAGAGACGCTGTAGCGATTGCGGCCCTAATCAAGACGATTGCGAGGAGGAGATGGTTGGCCAAAAGACGATCGACTACTTCCGCTACACCGACACGCTCTTCGTTGAATCGACCACTTCAACTCAACTTCCGCTGCACTACGCGTCTAGTAGTAACGATCTGTGATCTCTTACTCGCATGGCTTTCTGATTTATGCAGTAGAAAATTTTAGTCTGTGCTAGTGTAACCTGCCTGTATCCCAACAAACTTCTCTATGATATAATGTATCTTGTTTATCGTGTTATAGTCAACTACTGCATGAGAGATGACCTAATTCTCTATGCTTCCTCTTTCTTCTCTATATCATTTCGTGTCCTACGTGGTAAGATTTATAGATAACTGACATCATACCATTGTACATGGCCTTACCATTTAATTCAAATGCAATGTATTAATATTGTCACTTTTGTGCAGATGCAAAAGGTAATCGTTTTGTTTAGAGAAGTACTCCAGTACAAGTGAAATAGTAATCCATATATATAACTATAATAAACATCGACACCTCGGCGACAGCTTGAGGTTAGTGGAATTAACATCATTATGTTTGTGGAGGTCTTATTTTTATTATCTAGTGTAGAGTACAACGCAAAATGTTGTGGTGCGCCCTACCGTGCCAAATGGTGAATTGATGGAACAAGTTGACTCTCTAAAACTCTATCACCGTGTACAATTTTATATTACGAGGCCTGCAACCCTACTCTGTCAACGCATAAAGAACCCCTCAAAAAGATCCAAGTAGGGGTTGACTTGTGATATATGTTCATGTTAATTAAGGTAAAGCAAATACGGTCTCCTGTAGATTGATGTCAACCTATGGAAACAAATTCTCCGACTATTTCAAGGCTCTATTTGGGACGTGGAAATCCTATAGGGATTTAATTTGTAGAAAACGAGACATTGATACTTCATTGAATGTGGAATATTGTACGAGATTTTTGTAAGAATCGTACGTTCCAAATGAAACCTAAACATGGAATTAGCACACGGCTAGGTAAACCACTTCCACGTGAATCATTCTGGGCTTTACTTTTGAGCAAGACCCCTTTAATACGCCAGAAAAGGACAATTTGGTCATCGAAATCACGGTGATACGGAGTAGATTACACTAGTACAAATTAAAATTTCTACCATATAAACCAGGAAACCATATTAGTGAGAGATCATGGATCGTTACCACTAGATGTGCAGTGCAATAGAAGAAAAGTTGAAGTAGCCCAGTTCAACGTAATACGCGTCGATGTAGTAGAAATAGTCAATTGTCTGACGTCCCATCAGCGTCCTCAAAAGGCGATCGTCCTCAAGTTATAGTCAGTCTCCACGAACCAATTGTGTCTTCTCCTCAGATCGTCCCGATCAGCACTGTAGTTGTAGCAGTGCCTCTAACAAAATCCACACGTCTAGGGATAGAACCCCGTGCGCCAGTGTGCTAGCACCAGCTCACACAATAGGGCATGTAAGACAGGCGGCTAGAGTTTCGGTGGCTGTGTATTTCTCAGGATCTTGCCACCTTACCCATAGCCCAAGGCACCATCTTTATATAGAATCTTCAACTGGATCCATATCCAATACGATTAGAGACTGTATCCTACTTGGAAATCATATGATCGAATCCTTATTTAATACGAGTAAAGATCGTATCTCACTTGGGTTCTATTATCCGGACCTTTACTGTTACAACCTGTTAAGTGTGTAACCCTGTAGGTTCCTGTACATTTGGTTGTAATCTGGAAATACCTTTCTGATCATTGGTCGGTAGCGGTGATTAGCAGAACATATTGACCTTCAAATATCAGAAAGATGAATCTAGACGAATCTTATGCAATATGATCTGCAACCAAGTTCTATTCGCTCATGATCAGTTCATAACTCCTTATGACTAGATTGTATCTAGTTACGACCAGTCTGTATCCCCATATGACCAGTTCACAAATCTGTTTGTGATATATCCGACTAGCTCACATCCAGTCAGTATACCCATACTACCAGTTCGTATCTGATTGGACTAAACGACCTACTTGCGTATTCTTCTTTTTCCTCACGATATCCAACGAATTCCATGTGAAAAATGTGTCATCTATGGATTATTTGATCTTTTTTCAATCTAGTGATAGATAACTTCATGTGGTCAACTCTTCGACCACTTGTGATATAGCCATACACTTTCTTTATCTGACCACATCGAGAGACGCAGAGATATCTCTCAAGTTTTGTAGGAAGGGCAAATCTCATATCTGATCAATCATATTCTTCCGCATGTTTCATAACATGCCCAAAAACTATCTTTATAACTTCCCAATTATGGTGTAACGTTTGACAATACATAAGTGCACTGTTACATATGTAGAAAACTATGATAATTTTGGGTACAAGTGTAATATATTACAATTTATTAAGACCAACTGATGACATGTAAAACGTAACAATTTCAACAGTATCTCAAAGTGGGTCAATCAAATACCATGTTCTCTAACATGTGTTTATATTATTGATTTGATATCTCTATATTTATGACCGGTGAAACGTGGTCATCAATCAATATATGTATTGGTTTATATGTCACTAGTGTCCCAACCAATGACATCCTATCAGAGATCTTTTATAATGATATCATGTAACAAATAAAGAGTTTTACGAATAAGTCATATACTTGCGAACCTTTATAAATGATAAGTTATTCAAGCAACGTAATAGCATTTACTTAAAAAATCGTAAATATAAAAATAATACAATTATCTTCATCATTGTATCTGTGACAATCCATTCCCCGGCCGCACTCGCATCATGTCCGGCAGATCGATCGAGCCGGGCCGAAAATTGCCACCCACGCTTGAAGCACTAAACCATTTTCTGATCACCATCGTCACACACCAACCACCGCCACTAACAAGGCTTACCCTACCCTTGCAATCTTTTTTCTTTGCATAAAGATCAAACGGTAAGGTGTTTAAGTAGCAGCAGCAGCAGCAGCAGTAGTATGTAACAATTTTGTAGTGTTGCAAACCGGAAAAATCACAATTGCATCGTGCGGATTGGCGGAGCGTGCCCTGAAAGAAAGACGGGAAAAAAGCACTAACCTGCTGTTGTTGAACTCTCGTGTGTCCCTTGCTAAAAGCAAAGAAGCCGAAATTGCAAAGTCGTCACTCGTCAGCCCAGCCAATTGAAGGACAAGACCAACCCAAAACTCGATTGAAACGAGAGAAAGGTCTAATTGTGGATTTTTTTGGCTAATGATTTATGGGTTATAACTTAAATATTTAAATTATGGCTGTTCGCAAGAGGCATTATACAGAGAAAAATAATCATATGCGATTTTGGTCGATACAACTGAACTTATTATATTTTTTACTATAATTCTTTTATTAACTTTGCCTTAAAAAATAAATAGTGTTCTTTAAGTTAAAAACTGTTTGCTTTTGGCTTTTGATACAGTACCTAACTTTCAAATGGAGTATTTTCTCAAGATGGAGTCTACAAATTAAACGATCTACACGTTAAAAGCCCTACATCTGTACCAGCTAAAATCGTGAGTATCTGTCTCTCTGTAATCTGTACCGTAAACAGGCAAAATTTAAAATTTTCAACCAAAAATCATAAACCGCAGCCGAAAAGAACAGACCAATAAACCAACTTTAAACTTAAAAGAACACATCCAAAAGTTCGCGCGATCCATGCCCACCCTTCCTCCTCCCTGTATAAACCCCCACCGCGCGCCCATCCCCTTGCACCGCGCAGCTCCTCTCACCACCAAGCAAAGCGCAAAAATTTATTCATTCTTTTGTCCGACAATTCCTCTGCCCTTCGGGAAGCGAGCACAGCGCCGCTTGCCTCCGCGCCGGAGACAGCGCCCTGTGCGTTTCGGAACTCGCGTGGGAGGGAGGGCCGATCCAGAAAATTAACCGGCCGGCTCACGGAACGCCCCTCTCCCTCCAAAACGTTCATTCCTCTGTTTCGCGTGGCTATGTCGTCGTTCTGCTGCGACGCCACGGCGGCGTGCCGAGTTGGCTCCGGTGCGGGCGATGACCTCACGCTCACGGCCTCCTTGCTCCCCAAGGCGGAGGTCGTCGTACCCGTGGAGGAGCTGCCGCCGGTGCTCACGTGCAGGCCGCCGGGCCGGTTAGGCAGAGCGGTGAAGGAAGCCTGGTCCGTTTCTTTGTCCGTCACATTTCCCATGATGCCATCGATGTCGGCCGGCGCTGGGGTGGAGGCAAGGTCCCTACTGGGCCTCGCGCTGCCGATGATCCTGACGGGGCTGTTGCTTTACCTCCGGTCGATGATCTCGATGCTCTTCCTCGGCCGCCTCGGGGGCCTGGCGCTCGCCGGCGGCTCCCTCGCCATCGGCTTCGCGAACATCACTGGATACTCCGTGCTGTCTGGCCTCGCCATGGGCATGGAGCCCATCTGCGGGCAGGCCTTCGGCGCGGGGCATTACGAACTCCTCGGTGTGACCACGCAGCGCACCGTGCTGCTGCTCGTTGCAGCCGCCGTCCCAGTCGGTGGGTTGTGGGTGTACATGCGACCTCTGCTCCTGCTCTGCGGCCAGGACGTCGGCATCGCGGCGGTCGCCGAGACCTACATTCTTGCCTCCCTCCCGGACCTACTCCTCCAGGCGTTCCTCCACCCCGTCCGCATCTACCTACGGACACAATCCATCAACCTGCCGCTCACCGTGTGCGCCGCGCTCGCCATTGCACTCCACCTGCCTATCAACTACGTGCTCGTCTCCGTCCTCGAACTCGGCATCAGGGGGGTGGCTTTGGCCTCTGTACTGGCCAACTTAAACCTCCTCCTCTTCCTCTTTGGTTACATATTGTTCAAGGGCGTGCACAAGCGCACCGGCGGCTTCGTGCTCTCGGCCGAGAGCTTCCGAGGCTGGGGCGAGCTCGTCAGCCTCGCCCTGCCGAGCTGCGTCAGTGTCTGCCTGGAGTGGTGGTGGTACGAGATCGTGATCCTCCTGTGCGGCCTGCTCGCCAACCCGCAGGCCACAGTGGCCTCCATGGGCATCCTGATTCAGACGACGTCGCTCATCTACATCTTCCCTTCCTCGCTTGGCTTCGGCGTGTCCACCCGCGTCAGCAACGAGCTTGGCGCGAACCGGCCCGAGCACGCGGGCCGCGCCGCCACGGTGGGCCTCATGCTCGGGTTCGCATTCGGCGGCGTGGCGTCCGCGTTCGCGTACCTCGTGCGGGGCGCGTGGGCCACCATGTTCACTGCCGACCCGGCGATCGTCGCGCTCACCTCGTCCGTGCTGCCGATCCTGGGAGCGTGCGAGCTCGGCAACTGCCCGCAGACGGCGGGGTGCGGCGTGCTGCGGGGTAGCGCCCGTCCCAAGGACGCGGCCAGCATCAACCTACGGTCGTTCTACCTCGTCGGCACGCCCGTGGCGCTCGTCCTCGCGTTCTGGTACCACTACGACTTCAAGGGCCTGTGGCTCGGCCTCCTCGCGGCGCAGGCTGCCTGCGCGGTGCGCATGCTGCTGGTGATCGGACGGACGGATTGGGCCGCGGAGGCCAAGCGCGCGCAGCAGCTCACCGCAGCAGGCGTGGTGACAGCAGCGGTGGACGCAAAAGAGAGCAGCGGCAAAGGCGGTCACGTCGTTGAAGTCGCGGCGGACGGCGGAGAGGAGAAGACGGGGCTGCCTATCGAGGTTGTGATCGAGCAACCAAATGATCAGTTCTGACAGCTACGGCCTGTTCATTCCGTTCGACATTACGGGCCACTCTTCCTCTTTTCTTTTCTTTTTTAGCAGTATTTTTGGCGGGAGAGGAATCAGAGGCTGACAGAGTGACAATTTTGTTACCCATTGGTAATCTGTAAAGATTTTTTCTGATGGTTATTACAGAACATGAGAAGTTTCGCTGGAAATATCAAAGATTTTTCCTTCTGACAAAACAGCCTTCCTCACAGCATTTTGCTTTCGCAGCCACCCCTAGTCAAAGCGAGCATGGGCGGCTAATGTTTGCAGTTGCACCCCCATGATCTGAAACGCTGACTGAACAAGAGAAAAACGGAGTTGTTTTAACTTTGATGCATCATGTATCCTCAAAGTAACAAATCATGGTGTATTAATACCCTACGGCAATTAGTATAATGATATAGAATCGTGAAAAGGAAATACTATTCCATATGAGGCATTACAACGAGCTACACGCATTTGATGCGAAATATGAATTCTGAATTTGTGAGCAAAATTTTGACCGTGTGTCAGAATTTGACATACCAAATAGGATTATAACCTTCAAAGGTAAGAGTTCAAGTCGAATTCAATCAGATTTGCTGTTTGCGTTACACTAACGCGTTCTATGATACATTGGCAGTGAAACCTACACACAAGTAACCCACTCTCTAAGGTGTTTCAGGATATGCTAATATGTAAGTTGCAGATCAATATGCGTACACTTCCAATCAGTGGGTTTATGATTCAGATTCCATCACACACTTCTATGAATCAACAATGATCCAGGTGGATCCGCCTGTCCCGCGCATAATTATACCGGACCCCGTACAATGATTCCGGTGGCTAACTCGTGGGCGTGACGGCTACCGGCACCGGCACGGCACGGGTGACCTACGTTGTATAAAAGAACTCTCGCTGGGCTTCTTCGAACTCCGAGAAGGTAACAATGTTTGGATGGCCCCAAGAGCCAGTATAAAATGTAATGTATAAAGTACAGTAAATTAACAGTTTGCCAATGTCCAGATTGAAGTGAAGTTTAATTGCAATCACGCTCGTCATGCCTTGGAGTTGTGGGTGTATAACTTGTCGTAAAAACTATGTATCCGTATGCGGGTTAGCAGTGAATTTTGGGTCTGGTATACGTTGCGATTTGGCCCTGTTCGGTTGGGCTGAAAAGCTGTGTCTTATGGCTGAAATTTTACTGTAGCTGAAGGTGATTTATTTAGCGTAATTAAATTTAAAAATAGAAAAAATATGTTAGTTCATCTCGGACAACGCAAACGAATATAGGAAAAAAGAACCAGCAAAAAAACTAAAAAAGCGAAAAAAATCAGAAAAAGACGAAATTTATGAATAGTAAAAAATAAGCTAGGAGCTGAAACTAAAAAGCGGGACATTTAGCTCGGTTACAATCTGGCGTTAGCGTGGAAGAAATTACCTCTCCCAGCTTGAATCAACAGTCTATGTTTGGTATAAGGATATAGTCTATCTCAGATGATTCGCGGTTGTGTAATTCAAGTCATATTATCTTTCTCAATTTGGTCACTACAACTAATCAAGTGGAATTTGATCACATCTCTCTGAGGGCTCGAGAGTTAATGCAAGCCTAAATGGTTGGAGGCCTGTAGCCATCTATCGACTTAGCCGGCTTAGCCGGAAAGCGAAATCATTTGTTCGCGGCAAAGTCAATAGCTGAGCAATTCGGTGATTTCCATTTTGTGGCTGGTATTTAAGATAAAGCTTACTAGATCTAGTTTAATACATAAAGATACGCAATTATTTTTAGGGAAATACTAGTGCCCGGACATCCAATCTGGGCTGCTAGCTCCGGACGCTCGACTGCAATATTTTTCGCCCATATTTATAATATTTTTCGCTCATATTTGCAATATTTTTAGTCCATGCTTTTGTTGCAACATTTTCTATTTTGTATACGCAACATCGACTTTTCTATCACACATTTTTGTTGCATACAGTGATTAAAATTGTTATACATATTATTTAAGAATGTTGCATCGGAGCGTACGATACGAATACTTACATCGTTCTTTGTTTTTTGTTCGAACATTTTGATTTCATGTATGCAACATTGAGATTTTTATTTGATTTCATGTGTGCAACCTTTTCTATTTCCTATGTGCAACATATTTATTTCATGTATACAATATTTCAATTTTATGTGTGTAATATTTCGATTTAATGTATGCAATATTGAGAAAATATTGCAGATGAGAATACTCACATCGTTCTTTTTTTGTTTGAATATTTTGATTTTATGTGTGCAACTTTTTGATTTAATATGTATAACTTTTCTATTTCGTATCTGCAACATTTTTATTTCATGTATGCAATATTTCATCTACATGTGTGCAACATTAAGATTTTTATCAATTTTTTTGCATATATAAAATTGAAATATTATATATATGGTTAGAAAATATTGCAATCGAGCGAACAGAGCTAACGTCTGGATTGGACTTTTCGGCGCTAGCATGTCCCTTATTTTTGTCATAGATGTAGCCGTGCATGTAGGCTCTTTAGTTCTACTTAATGCTTAAGCTGTTTTGCATTGAGTATAAACATTCTTTAATTAGTGCTCCAAATTTAAAATCATGCACATTGGATACATTATTTGGTTTCTTTCCTCCACATTGACTTTGAAGTAGAAGGCATCGATAAATCACTGAATTTCTTGTTCACTGTAGCGGAGCTAGGAGTTTTCTAGAGTTTAAGCAAGCCAAACTACAGCGAGCATTTGTTTGAAATAATACTATCTTTAACTCCACTAATTATAGAAAAATTCTACTACGCTTTCGCCAGCGAGTGCGAGCAACCGTCCAAGATCACCGGACAGTGGCTCCGCCACTGCTTGTTCGTCAGCTCGATCCCAATCAATTTACCAAGACAAGGGTACTCGATATTTGTCCCTTAGGACATGATTCTTGATCCAAGTTTAAGGCCCTTTCGAGCTGCAGCGTCCTTCGTTTCTTCGAAATAGAGGTCTATATCTCTATGAATCAGCTTGTACTAAAAAATATCAACTGTACAATCGTAATCATGCACAATCTCATGGCCTCAACATTTTTAGCTACATACCTGGATGTTTTTTTAAGGATGGCTTGGCGCATTGGTGGAGTCTCTCTACTGTGCACTGAAGATCGCAAGTTCGAATCAGCCTATCTGTAAAACAGGAGAAAGCTGCTTAGAAAACCCTTTTCCCTAGACACTCACATAGTATGAAAGCTTCAGTACTAGGTACGTCCTTTTACCTGGATATTTTTTAGTCATTAGTGTCAGATCCGCATGATGTAAAGCATGATTGGCTTCCTCTTTCTTCCCGTTTACATCACCCAGTTAGTTTTCAACACTTTTATACGTCATTTGCGACGTCCATCTTATTTTTAAAACTCATCTCAACCGACATTTGCGTGGAAATTTTCAAGTGGAACTACCAGGCCGCAATATAATCTTGCAATTTTGACAGATAATGGAGATCACCAGCGATTAGTCTGTTCCCCTATATAAAAAAAACTACTAGTCTGTGCTAGCTCATTACATGGTACTACTGTGATTTTTACGTACGTAAGACCGTAAGTAGGAGTTCCTTGGGGAAGAAAAGAAGGCAACAAACCAACAGCCCCTTGCAATCATAGCGCTGCCCTTGATTACCAAGCAAAGTGTCACACAGTCATCAAACCCAATCAACGACTTGTAAAGCTACAGTGATCGAATGATCGATCCTTGGTGTCGACACTCAACTCTCCGTCTGAAAACTGGAAACAACTGAAACAGTTGCATTTCGTCCTTGAACTCAACTCTCCGGCCGGCCCGGACCACCTCCAGAAACAGACGCCAACCTAAACCGATCTAAGTGTCATGATCACTCCTAGATATATAGTACGCTTAACGATCTTGTAAGTACCTTTCCCGGCCTGCCTCCGATTCATTTCAAACATTTGTTCACGGTTCGTACCTAACACCACAGGCCGGGAGGGACCAGGAACAACTAGAGTGGATAGATGGAACAGTACATGTGGAACAGGCCAATGCAGCAATCCCAATCCATCGAGCTTCCTATAGTACTACTCCACTAGCAGCACTAGTTCCAGTGACGTGCCAGCCCAACACTACAATCCCGCTCGTGGATTAACTGTCCTTTCGAAGTACACGTCCATTCCAATCCGGCCGTCGCAAACAGGCGAGGGTGTTGGATATGGATTTTATCAATCAAAGTTCTTAATAACTGTATCGTGTTATTCACTGAATTAGTAAATAATATTTATAAATACAATACTAAACATCAAATTCATATCTTACGGAAACGTAAACATAATGATGAACTTACTCATAGCTGCTAAAATAATTTTACCAATGGGTAGCGAGAGTAAGGATGGAGAATAGATTTTTACCAATATAATGTTTTCAGGATAAAAATTCGAAGGTCATTTTTAAAAGAAGCCCTTTTCGGCAAAAACTCTGAGAATTAACTTCGCTTTGACTGTTTGAGAAGATGAAAACAAATTTTGGTTTTGGGGTAATCTGGGAAGAAATTGACCTATTTGAAAGAAGTCCTTTTTTAAAGACTTTTGGGAAACAGGTTTGTTTTGACTACTTGCGAAACCAAAATGGACTTTTGGAACACGTTTGGTAAGAAGTTATATTTTGGAAACCCCTCATAAGATCAGGTTCGTTGGAAAGAGTTCAAAATTGAGTTTTGCGAATGAATTTTGCAAACCATTAGGTCAGCGAACTTCTAGGGATAAAACAACATTTTTGTGAAAATAAGTTTCAAGGTTAAGCTTTGTATTTTGGCCCAAAATAGATTTTCAAGATGACTTCAAAGAAGCATTTACAGAAGTCCTAAAAATTTGTCATTTTGAATTTCGGGGTAAGAAATCTATGAAGTTCAAATTGTTGGAGCAAGGTAGAGGTGAGAGGAGAACATTTAGGAGGGATGAGACGGAGCAATAATACTTATATTTTGGGAATATATTAGAAAAATAATTCTAGTTATGAAACTAATGGCCATGATAACTAAGGTCACGACCTATAATTGATAAGATTTGTCGGATCTAGATTTTGCCGATCCAAAATTTTCTGTAATTCCACTGCACTATTCCCTAGATTAGTAGATAGTACTCATAAATACAGTATTGAACATCAAATCCATATCTTGTGAAAACGCAAATATAATGGTGGACTTATTCATGGGCCGATCAGGCCGAAATCATTAAAAAGCAGCAACGGAAACGAAAACTTCACACAAGTGAAACCCTAAGGACATGCCCCACAAGCAGCCAACTGAGGTTCACGACCTAGTTCTTAGCCTCATTGTCTTCTAGCTCTGCCGACTCCTTCAGATGACCATACGGCTTGGCTTTCTCCTTCTTACTTATTGAATAATAGTAATTGAGCAAGAATAAGTACAGAGGTACTAAGCAAGCAACCACACAGAATACAGTAATAATAGATGCAATGCTATCAAACGAAGGCTTGAGATCCTTTTATTTGCTAAATGCATCATTTTGAAAGTTACAATAAATAGGAAATTCCTTGAGACTTAGTAGTTTAAACTAAACCATGTTTTTAAAGATTGTAAGAATATATAATAGTAGTAGTAGTAGTACAAATTCCATCCACCTATTACAGAGCATGGTTCCATCCACCTTATGCTAGTTTTGTTACCAGAATTACATCCACCCATTAATATCAATGGGTTACATCCACCTAGGGCAATCCAAATCCAGAGTTATATCCACCCGACAGGTTTTTTGTCCCACCCATAAAGTTTTTACAAATAGATACTAACTCGAGTTTTCACTATGTAGAAATTGTACATTTTACCCATAAGATATAATCAACTTGTTATATTTTACACATTTGGTTATACATGTGAATCAAAAAGATCACCACAATGCCTTTACAATGCATCATCCAGTGTAAATTACACCCGCTAAAGTTTTATCTTATTGATGTTACATCCACCACACCAAGATCCCCTCTTGTGTGACCGCTTAAATCCAGTGACACGACCCGTGTCCACGATGGGTTATAACCAGCAACACGACTCGTGGGTCACTCTAATAGTGTAACTCGCACGGGTGGATGCAAATTAGTTAGCTAGGTCATACCCATTATAAACTTGTGGTTGTACTATTTTACATTAGGAAGTCATCACAAGATTCAGCACTTAGTGTTATCTGGGTGATATTACCACAAACCAAACATTCTCATGCTACATCTGCACCAATACCTCTTACTATTTGCACAGATAAGTAAAGAAAGTTTTAGGATTTTGAGAAACATAAAACTAAGTTATTTCAACATACAACCATTTCCCTGCAATGGCTGCTCAAAACCAGTTTCATGTTTGAAATTGATCACATGACAATTTAATGTCTCGGGTATCTAAGCAATACTAAGCATGGCGCTTAGATACGGACTTATATCTAATATGTTTACTATTAATTTTAGGGCAGCAAGGGTTTATGTTCAAAGCTAAGGAGTGGAATATAATTAAGCAATTATCCATAGGAAATTAACTATGAACAAGTATGAATATAATTTGCATAACAAAGTAAAGTATGCAATTTGATATTTTGAAATAAAATAATTTGCATTCAAAAGATAGGTGTGATATGATCAAAATAATGACTTGCCTTGCTTAATTTACTGTAGCCTTGATCTTACTCAAAGCCTTCTCGTTTGATGGTCTTGCAACTCTTGATTTTCGTCTGTATCCGAATCTCAATCTCGCTCGATCTGTCGCCTCTTCGAGACTCTAACTACTAATTACAAGATAAACGGTTGAAATCCAAATAAATCAAAAGAACTTCTAAGTCCAAATAAATTCAACTAAGCTTATTTAAGTTTTGCTATGATTGAGGATATGAGAGAAGATTTAGTGAATTGTGGGATGCTTGAGTGCTTGACAACATCAAACGAAGTTTGAGTGAAAGAGGGAATGGTGGAAAACTCTGCTAGGAAGGAAAACAAGGAGGGATCAATGATGAAGGAATATTCTGCTTCTGGTTCAAAGATGGCAAGACATGGCCGATTGTACAATACCAGGGCATGATCTTTAATTTAATAGTTTTTTCTTATTATTTTATATTTATTAAGAAAGTTCCATGAGTTAAATTAGACTTATGATAGATATAAGAGTCCACCCAGGTACAACATCTTATTTGACGAGTGAGATAACTTGAGGGTTAGCGTCGTGAATTGTGGGTACATTAGTTATTCTTAATTACTATTGGCAATTTAAATACGGAGATAATGATAGGATGATTATTATTTAGGCAAGATTGTATTTTTATCAAGAATTTTTAATTTAAATTGCAAATTTTAATTTAAGTGACAAAGACATATTGGTTAATTACCTTTTCTTTAACTTAATTTGTCATTTACACAAAGTTATAAATATCAACAATGTCCTTGATTAGTAATTGGAATTTGAGATAAATATTAATGATACCATAATTATTTTGAGAATCATTTAATTATTTTTCAAGGAAATCTATAATTGAATTAGTATACTTACAATTTAATACCAGTGGATTAACATTCAAATTAATGCCCTAAATTGATTAAGTACTATTTGAAGAAGGGTCCTAATGGTTTTTGAGACATGCAAATAACAATTATTGCTTTTACATGGCTAAATTTTACACCAATTATTTTATATGATCATTAATTTACTAAACCATGCAATTGACAAATATTAAGTCTCTAATATTTGTATTTTGCATGGACATTTATTTTAGTTTCTTGATTCAAATTTCTTCCTATTTTTGTTTTATAAATTATACTTCATCAAAATTTCAATTGATTATTTCTTAAACATTGAATTCAAAATTGATCACATGTGAAAGTGGGATACTAGAGACACCAGAGACATACTAATGTATTGCCTGTCACTTGCTGGAGTTGGGCCCACATGTCATAAGAAGCAGAGAGACAGAGGGCAACAAAGAAAACAGAGGAGAGGGGTTGAACCAGACGGAGGGATGCAGAGGTGGTGGTGCACGGCCTTGGCGGCGGTGGTGGTGAGGGATGGATGGAGGAGACATCGATGACTGCAAAAATGGAACCCTGGGGAGGGTGGAGGGCCAAGGGAAGTGGTGCCGTGGTCGGGGCAACGTTGAGATGGCGGACAGCGGCACTCAGCGACCTGAGGTGGGGCCAAACATGACAGCAGCGGCCAAGAGGGAGAAAGGGGAAGAAGAGGGGAGCACGAGCACGAGAGAGGTGGTAGGAAGCTTATCAAGCAAGCCATGGAGGTGGAGGAGCACCAGAGAAGGCCGATGACGTAAAGCCGAGGCGGCGCAGGGAGGCTGGCGTGGGGGTGGTGCTTGGGCGATGGAGGGCTACAACCGACTGTTGGGAAAGGTCAAGGATGTCGAGCAGAAGCTCTAGCTAGGAGGAATCGATGGGAGGAGCTCCAGGGAGAGGATGTGAGTGGTGGTGGTGTGTTTCAGCCAGAACCAAGGAAGAAAGACGTTCCGGTGAGCTCCACGTGAGGAATTCTAATTAAATTGGAGGGAGGGATTAAGAGGCTCAGGAATATGGGATGACACGCTTGAATTGCGAAGAATCTCACTGAGGTGGGTGGCCAGCACGAGCACGGTGGTGACTCGGCTTGGGGAGAAAGAGGGAGAAGAAGGGGGGCACAACTCGGCTTAAATAGGCATGGGGCACTGTGGCGTTGTTGAGCTCCCATAGTGGTGGGCGGCGCACCCCGGGGGCGGCACAGCGCGACAGGCAGCACAGGCAGCGTACGGTGTGGAGGGCGTCGGGCCAAGCAACGCATGCAGGTGTCGGGCAGCGTAGGCGTGCACGCGTATCGGGACTTTGTCTGACACCAAAAGCAAAACTGAGAGGAAGAATATGAAGAAAGAAGAGAGAAGGAAAGGGGGTGGGGCCACGGTAGAGGGAGAAAGAGAAGAGAGAGGGAAAAAGCTAGCAAGATTTGGTGATTGACTTTTGCCTTTGAATTTTATTTCTGAGTTCGAAAATGTATTTGAATTCAAATTCAGAAACTTGGCTCAGAATTTGGATACGAATTTTAACATTGCTTTGCCTTGGGTTTTGATTAATTTGATATCAAATTTTGTTTTCTGATTTGAATTTAAATTTTCAACTTTTGCTTAATTTAGTTTCCAATCATTTTTGCTCTTAATCTAAAGTTTTATCTTTATTTTTTTGAATTATTTTGGCAAAACCAAATCAAAGTTCTCAAATAAATGCCAAAGAATTCGACTAACACTGTAATGCAAAAAAAATTAAAACTTACATAATTTCAATAATTCTCAAATTTAGGAGCCGAATCTTTACACAGGCCGAGGCACGGGCGGGCGGGCGTGCGCGACCCGGCAGGTTGCAGCACCCGGCCCGCACGGAGGGACGACCTGGGCACCGATGGTCCGGGCGGGGCACTGCAGGGTGGGTTCGTCGTGTGCCGGTGGAAGTCGTGCACGCGCGCGCATCGCACCACATCGCCACTCGCCGCTCGGCAGGCGCGCGCGCGGACCTGGCGAGACGTGGATCGAACGTCTGGCAACTAGCACGCACGCGCGTGCAGGTAAGCGCGCGGGCATTGGCTGGGCTGAGCCAGCGCACGCGCGGCGGTGGCGAGTCGGGCACGCGGTCATCGGCCACGGCAAGCCGTTGAAGGCCGCGTGCGCGTGCGGCGCAACCGCAAGGACCAGTTAAGGAGTGCTAGTCGGGTCTTTTCCAACGGTGCACGGACCCGAGTCGTGTCCACTAGACGACAGTGTCGCCCTGCTTGGGTAGTTGGGCACCCAGATGATGATGTGTATTCACGTTTGTGTGACTTGCGTCTAGAACGACAAAGTGGGCTGGCTCGGGCTCTGCCCTACAATGAAATTGAACATTTCAACGTCACAACAACATAACAAATTCACAGAAGACATCGTAGGGTATGGCATACGGCAATGCTATACAGATCTTCTATTTGTTCACGGGAATGGTGCATGGGAATGCAATTCTACAGCACTTACAGAAGACTATGATACGCATACAGAGAAAAAAGTCTCTAAAGAAAAAAATTGTTAAAGAGTTGATGTACTCAATGTGAGCATGTACCAATAATGGACCTCAAAACTGAAGCCCATCGGAGCACGTTGACAGGGTAGGCTGGTTTCAGGAAATAGCGAAAGGGAGTTCGTTAATTATATGCAGTTGCCATATCGAATTCAAGTGGTTGAACCTTCTTTTTTCAAACGAAAGTGGATGCATTTTCTGGAAGCTGGCCTTCAGCGTGTCAACTCAAGTTGCAGCCAAATGAACGAGTTTAACCCATAATGTAAAGTCCGATTTGAGACGTTGTTTACATCATCATGCACGCTTTGTCATATACTAATGGCACAGGAGAAGAGATGGGGTGATACCTTTCTCTCTCTCTTTTTTCTGATTTCTCGTACTTTCTGAAGATGCATGTCTGTTAAGCTGGAGACCATCAGGCTCTGCGACAAAAGTTGAGGAAAATTAGCCTTGAAGAGATAAGTTTCTGTATAATATCTGCAGTTAATAAAGCCACTCCACTCTATGATACTGGCTAGCTAAGTGCGTAATGAATTGGTATGGATAAACTAGTAAAACTAATCACTTCAATCATGGCTTCATCCTAGGAAACAAACAAGGTCTCAGTTACTGCAACCCTGCAAGAATGGAACTCTAGTCTTGTATAGTGACAAGAAAATAAATAAGGGCTAAAAGGGCGGTCATAAAAATAGTGGAATCATGAGAGGTGGCACGTTAACTATTAGTGGTGTGCAGCAATAGTTTAGTCATGTACTGATGTACATTTCAAATGCTTGGAACCAGAACTGATTATGTTCGGAATTTCAGATAGGTGTTGTTTAATGGCAATTTGTTGTGATCAGTTCTCAGATACGAATTTGTGTCAAGAATGTCGGTTGTAAATTCTATTCAGTTGTATAGGAAATGACACTTATACCCTTAACACTAAGAAGCATTCAATATCATTTCTCGAGAAGTTTGATTGGAGATTGATCAAGCATCAGTAGCCAATGACATTTGCCCGATTGAGGTCACAGAATCTTTTAAGTCCATATTGCATGAACTAGCCTTATACCTAAACCAGAACGGACAAAAGAGATCCGGTTGTAAGAGATCATCTGGCTGTAGGAAAGAAATTTACATTGAAACAAATATGCACATTATGTATTCCATGGTGCCCATTTCCCTCCAAATGTATGACCACAGCCTGCACTAGCAGGATCACAAAGGCTACTTAAGCACAGAAAAGGATGGATTTGGCATAAAGACGATTACAGCTTATAAAAAAAATGGTTCAATTCTTGCATTATCAGCTAGCTGTATTACCTTCTTGATGCATAGGGAAACTCCTGAAAGGCATGGGGAATAATGGAGAAATAATGCAATGAAGTCAACAAATGTTAACAGCTGAACATGCAACCAGCTAAGCAGTGTAAGCCAATCACATTAAATCTGGTCTAATCACAGAAAATGTATCAGATAATACTGAAAAGGGACAAATTGAACAGTTATAGTGGAATATGCTTACATTCTCCTTTTAACATTGGACATGTAGTAGATTTCCAGTGCTTGATGGATCGAAGAACAACTACTAGCTTCAGCCATCAGTGAAGACAGAACATGTAATAAGTGAGCAAGTTTCCATTTAGACAGAAATATACAGGCCTATATATAAACAAAAAATAAGGAGCAAGCACTTAAATACAGAATACAGCAGTTAAGCATGAAGAACTTCAGCCTATTTTCAAAAAGCTTAAAGAACTTCAGTGAAATAGAATACTTTGGATAAAGAGTGCCTCACCAGAAATGAGCCAGACTGAAATCTTGCCTGCACAAAGCGCTACAAGGGCGAGGTGCAGGAGTACAGGACAACCATGAAATAGAATAATTTAGTGACTTATTCGCTTGCATTCTTTAGGAGCTGATTTTGATAATATGATATTTCTTCATGATCCGTTTAAGTAATGACTACATTTACAGTTGATGTTGAGGAACAAATAATATAAACTTTATAACGTCAATGCATATAATATATTAGATAACAAACTGCAGCATGCGATTGACAATTCTGACAGCTATGTTAACAGCATTTTAATGGCAAAAATTGCAAAATGTCAAACTGGAGTTGCAAAGGACTGGAAGGCTTTAAGTCGACCTCTATTTCTTTGAGTTGTTTTCAAGTTGACCACTCCTAGGAAAGGTAGCTTTCTAGCCAATGGTATTCAAGCCTTAGTGGTGCATCAGTTTCTTGCTTAAGTTATCACTCAAGTAATGAAAGTTCTTTTCGTCAGTACCTGCAAGGTTGTCACGGCGCTCCGGCAAGTCGAGACGAGGCCGAGGCGCCCGCCATGGCGACAGTTAGACGATAGTAGTTAGACGATAAATAATACCTTATATGACTAAAAATTAAATAACCATGCAATATAATAACACAAATTATCCAAATAATCATGTCTTAGGAGGTCTAAATTAGGAGGTCTAAATTAGAATAAATCCATTAAAAGAGGGATTTGTTGTAATTTTTAGGATTGCTGAGGACTTAATCACAAAAATCCTTTTCTTAACCGGCAGCTGCCCGACGGCCCCGACCGACTCCTCTCTCTCACTCTCGCGATTCCTCGCTCTCGCGACTCCTCTCCTCCCCTCTCCCACCGCCTCCTCTCCCCGCCAGATGCCTCCCAAGCTCCCCCCGTCGCCTCCCCTCCCCGCTGCCTCCTCCCCCCGCCCGGCGCCTCCCCCTGCCGCCGCCTCCTCCCGCCCGGCACCTCCCCCCGTCTCTTTCATGCCAAGAGCTACCAGATCGGCCAGATCCGGAGACGACCGATGCAGCTGGAGGTGAGGTACGGCTCGGGAAGAGGATGGAGGAGGCTACGGCTCCAGATCCGACCGATGCGGCTTGGGTAGAGGCGGTGCGACTTCAGATCCGGACGACGGTGGCTTCGGATGGAGGAGCGACGGGACTCGGGACTGCGAGCGTGGCGGCTGCTGCTGTGTGAGACCTCGGCGTCAAGCTCCTACCTCAGTAAGTTGGGCGATAGACCTTGGCGTCGGGCTCTAGGCGACTGGACGCCTAGTCGTCGCCTTGGCGACAACTAGGCGACGCCGTAACAACCTTGAGTACATGAGCTATGGAGATCAGGATTAGAATACAAGACCAAAGCAAGAAACTCAAAAATCCGAGAGCCGAAGAACTCACAGCCCTGGTGGGCTGACCGTTGCCTATAGGCCAGTCTGACCGGGCTCTTGGCAGTCTGACTACTGGGGGTGGCGGTCTGACCGCTCCCCTTACTCAGGATTTCAAGAACCTATTCCATTCAAAGATCGCATGAATCCTTATCAAAGTTCAGACCTTTCTCAAGAACAAACGAGATTGCACCAAAACCGGGCAAAAACCAAAAACTCGGAATATGACTTACTCGTGGGTGGAGGATGGTCAAGATGGCTCTAGATGTATTTCTACATGTCACAGCAAGCAAGAACTCCCAAAGATTTGAGGCAAAAACATTGGATCAATAAATCTCCCAAGAAGGTCAAATCCAAAGAAAACTGGGCAACTTTAAGAACTTGCAAGACATGATACCTAGATGGATAGGAATTGATCTTAATGAGTCATGCCAATCACTTACACGTCATCGGCACACAGTAAGATCAAGAAGAGGAGAGAAAATCAAAACCAACAAGGTAATCAACCAAAGCAAGAGGACTCTATGAGAGATAAACAAAATTGATATATTGCTACTTGAGAATGAAAGTTTTACGGTCACTTCACGTGGAGGACAAGAGAGTACACTACAGCACTCACACCTCTCAAACCTTAACCCGAGAACACTTGGCTAAAATGATAAATGGTTGGATGGTTAACTAGCAAGTCTCCATCCTAACCAGTTAAATAGATGGGGCAACTAGACCACATCTAATCCTAATGGATATTATCCACAACACAAATGGGAAAACCCGTTAACCCAATATAATACGGCTTTTACTTACACACTTAAACTCATACACGCTTTTCAAAGCGTATAACCTTGAATCCACTAAGCTCTTAGCCTTTGATCTAACTTGATCTTCTCAACTTCTTCTTGACTTAAACCGTTTTTTCAAGCACCATGGTATTGATCCAAGGTAGTTTATAGTATTTTGACTAACTTACCCAAATACCCTTTTTGACCCGGTCTTCATCTTCCTTACAAGCAATCGTCATACTTGCCACATGTAGGTGCACCACTGGCTTGCTATGCGTCGGCAAGTCTCTCCCGTTTTGATTCCACCGGACCACATGTCATTTAAACTGACTAAGCCACATAGTGCAACTCGTCGCTTAGACCTTCCCTTCAACATTTTTCGTCTTTCTTGTGCTATGCTTAAGCTCAGCCATGTCACCTAGTATCATTGATCGTTTTGGGCCTCAGCTCCTCCATGAGCGTAGCCCCGATCCTCGCTATTGACCATGATTGATTCCAAATCTCCTTGCACATCCAAAGACAAAAAAGTGTTTTCGGACGCAAATTCTTCACACCTTAATCCACGTTAGCTAAAATATGCTTCATACAACACAAATGCACTGAACTAACATAATTCAAATCACCCTATGACCAAATTTCCCAAATTCACAAAATCCAACTGAAACCAAAACACCTGGCCGGTCAGACCACTTACCACACCCAGTCAGACCGCTTGAGTCATCTGGTCTGACCGGTAGCCAGTTTGATCGTCTCCTCTGGCCGGTCAGACCGCCAGGTCAGCAAGATGATCTGAAAAACTGCAAATTTGCAAAATCCAAATCCCAATTCCTTCAATTTGGTAATAGTTCATCACAACAAAAACTTGGACCCTCTTACATGGTCCTTCAGCAAGCAAATTAACTATAGCAACCTTGAATTGGGAGTCAAGGAATCATTCAAAAAAGGGAGGGGTGGTCAAGGACATCTATCATGGTTCATATGACATAAGAAACAAACTAGCCTCAATAGAAAGAACCGATTCTCTGTAAGCCTTTTCTTCAGGCCTATTCGTCATATAATAGCAGAACTTCACCACAAATGCCATGATAAGAAATTGGCCATACATATCTTGTATAAGATCAATGGCAATGTGACAATGTCTTTCGATACAAATAGCTATCTAAGCATGAATAAGAAAACCGGCAACACTCCTGCTGCTAAATCTGAACAGTGCGAATTACATTCTAGGATGCTTATTGTACATAAAAACTACTATTTGATAAGTAATGAATAAAGACAACGTTTCTCTGTTGTACTAAATCTGAGAGAGCAAACTGAATTCTACAATACTAACTATACCTACTATTTGGTAACTAATGAACAAAGACTACGATGATAAATAGTATCAAAGAAACATCAAGGACAGACATTTCTATCATTCTACAGGATTGGCGTGCCTTTCTCATCTTTTTCCAAGTTCATAGACATAACCAAGGTTTTTCCCCTAACCAACCCTACATCACAACGAAGCATTCGGTAAAGCAAGTAAGATATCAAATCAGGCTTTAGATTTCGTTCACTCATACGCAGAAGCATTTCAACAAGCACCTGCCGTGCGTGGCCCTTGGTACCACGTAATCAGGTGGGAGCAATTTTCCTGCCAAAAGCTAGCAGATGCAGAACCTGACCTCACCATCTCGCAGAAGGCGCCAAAAGCAAATCCCCTCTTGAAGCAAGGAACGAACGATGCGAAGGCTGATCGGTTTGTGGAACTCGGCGTCGGCGCCTTCCGAAATTTTTTTTTTTTTGAAACCGCAAGAGTGCAAGTGCAAGTAGCACCAATTTCGTACGTTCATTGGCGTGATGTCTGCGTTATGAGTTGCGCGCACTTGGGCCGTGGGTAGATTCTTGAATGGGCCGGGCCGTAGCCTCGTGGGAGTACCATATGATGGGCCAAAGTGAACTGGTCTAATACCCATGAAATTCCAAAATTGGCCACTTTGCAGTTTACTATCAGGTGCACCTTGCACTGCCCCACGTTCGGTACGACTTGAGCAACAAAAAAGAAAGGTGGACTTGCCATCTTGTTGACGTGAACACTAACAGATCCGCGGTTGTTCACGAACACAGGCAGTGACGTATCGCCGATCGGGATAGTTCATGGTACCATCCCGGTATCTCACAAGACATCGTAGCCATCTTTTATTCCGGAGAAAGCTTTGTTTCTTTGTTTAAGGAAAAGTCCGTACCACCTAGCAGATCATAGTCTCATGCTCGTAGCTCCCCTCTCCCAGCAAGGAGGATTATCCGACGTTGAGAAGAGAGTAAACGGTGCTATGACTTTGAATGATTATAGATTTGATATGAGATAGATGAATTAGATTAGATGCTGCGAAACAATTCTATAATACAGAACAGTACTGATGCTATAACAAATTTTGCTACGGTGCTTATAAATCTTGGGCTATTCCCCGGCGCGCATCTCCTCCTTTCCCCGCCCACGCCGTCGCGGCGGGCCCCGCGCGCTCCCCACCAGTCAAAAAACCGGCTCCGGTCACCGCAGCCAACGCCTTGTGAATGACGTCTGACCCCAGCGCGGCACAGGCCCCGCGCGTCAGCGTGCGGCAGTGCAGATCCGCTCGGCGCAGGGAGCTAGCTAGGTTCTAAGTGGGTAGCTAGGCAAGGCAGGCACCCCCACCCTCACAAGTCACAGGAAGGTACTCCTCATTCCTCACGGCTCGGCTCACCAACTCCCGGATTCCATTTCCGCCCGCCGCCGGCCCGCCCGCGGCGCATCATTCCTTGCTAGCGACCCACGCAAAATCACAAATCCCAAACCCCGCGCCGATGGACACCCTGCCCGACCCCAGCCGCGCCGCTGTTATACGCCGCAGCGGCAGCCGCCTAATAACGAACCCACTTGATCTGTGCTAATTTGCGTGTGTTTGTGTGGGGCGGGCGGCGGTGGGGAAGGTGGCCTTGTTGGCGGAGGGGGCGGGGAGATGCTGGGGTCGGGGCTGAATCTGGTGACCACGGTGATCGGCTTCGGCATGAGCGCCACCTTCATCGTCTTCGTCTGCGCGCGCCTCATCTGCGGACGCGCCGCGCGGGCCGAGGCCGAGGCCGACGCGGGCGCCGCCGCGGCCGCCCGAGCCATGGCGCCGTTCGACTTCGACATCGAGTTCCGCACCGCGGATCTCGACCGCACGGTGAGCTTCAATGGTAACCCGGTAGCTTGCCTCACTAGCATAGTATTGTATCTCATTGGTAGGGAACGTGTCCAATGGAGATTGTTGTGCGCATTGCTGTGTTGTAGTGAATCGATGATCTGACCCGTTGGTATTGGCTTGCAGCCATGCCGCATTTATTTTAGGGAAAATTTGTTCAGTAGCACTGAAAGATGATCACTTTCGGAAAATACCACTAAAAAATCAGGGTTCCGAAAATTACACCGAAAAATACATTTTTCTTCGGGATTTAGCACTTTGGACAAAATTACCCCTCTCCCTCCCCTCCCTCACCTTCCTCTCCCTCCTGCGCCGCCCCGTCTACCTCCCTCTTCCCCCACCGCTTCGCCGCCGGCCTCCCCGCCTCTCCCTCCTCACGCCGCTCGCCTCCTCCCTCTCCGCGCGCCCCATCCCCGCCGCCGTTGCCTACCTCCGCCCCCACCTCCCTGCGCCTCCTCCTCCTTTCCCCGCTCCCCCGCGTCCGGCCGAACCCCGCGTGGTATGGTGCGGCGGCGCCGGCGTGGAGGGAGGAAGGAAAGTAGGGAAGCACGAGCTGGAGGAAGATACTAGGATTCTCACCGTGCAGCTGGCCGGGCCGGAGGTGTGCCGAGGTGGGCCGACGGCGGGGACCAAGGGCGGCGCGAGGAGGTCCGTGGCGCCGGCGGCCTGGGGCGGAAGGTAGCTCCGGGCGGAGGTTGGGAGAGCTTCGGGCCGTCGAGGTGATGCTCTCCGCGCAAGGAATCGAGGGGAGATCGCCTGAGGAAGAGGTGGCGCTGGCGGCGGCGGGGTTCGGCCGGACGCGGGGGAGCGGGGAAAGGAGGAGGAGGCGCAGGGAGGTGGGGGCGGAGGTAGGCAACGGCGGCGGGGATGGGGCGCGCGGAGAGGGAGGAGGCGAGCGGCGTGAGGAGGGAGAGGCGGGGAGGCCGGCGGCGAAGCGGTGGGGGAAGAGGGAGGCAGACGGGGCGGCGCAGGAGGGAGAGGAAGGTGAGGGAGGGGAGGGAGAGGGGTAATTTTGTCCAAAGTGCTAAATCCCGAAGAAAAATGCATTTTTCGGTGGTAATTTTCGGAACCCCGATTTTTTAGTGGTATTTTTCGAAAGTGGTCATCTTTCAGTGCTACTGAACAAATTTTCCCTTTATTTTAACTTAGGTGACAAGTCCTCGTCTGCAGTACTCCAGTGTAGTGAAGCAGTCGACTGAATCAAATAGTCGCATTGTTTTGATCCAGCAGTAGTAGTTTCGTATAATGGATGGTTCCTCCATTTAATTTCGTTTTGCCTGGATCAAATTATTGCACAGTTCAAGCTGTTTAGTTATCCATGCGTAGGGGTGGATATTGAGCCTAATCCTCTTCTTATCAAGTTTTTCTCAAAATTGACACAGTTTGATTTAATATCATTTTACGTATAATTTGAAAATATTTTTAGAAACAAGTCGAGTCGAGCTAGAGTAAAATTCAAATTCATTTAAAATCAACTCATTTCAATTTTTAACCAATTAACGAATATAATTGAAGTAATTTTGAACCGAGTCAATGAGCAGCGTAAGCTTTTCTTTTCTGTACTCACTCACTCCATGAAGTTGCAAGCTCACAAACTTTACCAAACATCTTAATCAGGGAAAAAGCTTCACTAATCATATTCTCAAAAATATTGTTCTTCTCTGTTTCCAAAACAAATGCAATCCTTAATTCCTTATTGGCCAAATAGTACTGCCCAAGATTGGCATTTTTTTTATCAAATTAGCCATTACTAATATGAACTTATTGCCATTATATTCAAGGTGTTGTTCTTATAATGTTCACAGTCGCATTATCTAGTTAGATTCTCAGTTTAAAGCATGGTATTTTTTGCCCCTTAATTCTCCACGATGTGTCGATGTGAGTCTATGGCAACATGGGATTATTGTCACGTGCTGGAATTACTATTCACGTGCACTGATTATGCACGTGAACAGTACACTCTGTACTGTAGCATCCGAGTATGACAGCATTTGATTAGTTAGGGTTGGAATAAGATTAGTTGTTTGGCATCATATCTATTAGTTAAGAAAGATATTATTTAAATTGACCTTATCCATAATTGTTAGGAGAGCTCTCGATATAAGGAGGCATATTGTAATCATTATTCTAGAGCAATGAAGCAATGAAGAAGAATTAATCTAGTCTCTCTCCCAATGTTCTCTCTCCTCTATAGTCTGCCCCTCATTCCAATCAAACCAGCGCCACCCGGCTATCCTCCTGGCGATGTTTACCCTGTAATGATCTAAGGATCACCATATCATGGTCAGTGTGGTGATTTTGCATTGTAAACATGAATCATGGACGATATTTTCCCTTTCATAGCTGAGGTGTCATGTATGATTTCTTCTGTAGGTTGTTGTGAAAATGTCTGACTTACTTTTTTCTCCAATTGATTTCAAGACATCGCCTTTTTTTGTATATGACTATATATCAATAGATATGTTGGTAGACATGTGCGTGATCTGTCTCAACCGTGAATATGATGCGTATAAAGTGTCTTGTGAATTGCTTAGAGAAGTTAGAACCAGATTCTTGCCAGTATGGTGTCCTTTTAAATATAAAACCTTTACAATCATGCACTCATGCTAACTTTCCATTTGTAAATGACAGTATGTAAATGCAAGGATTAGCCTTTTGAGAAGCTAATTATGCACACAACATCTTTTATGTGTCTATTGTCAAAACATTATATCCAAATTTTGCTATCTTTGCCCTGCTTTCATTTCAGCAGGTATTGGTATGAGTTTACTTTTGCATTTGCAAAGTTCTATTTAGAATTATATGCGCAAGACATTATGCATGTTCCTACATTTTCCTCCACAGTTGATGCTTGATTATTACTCATTAGAGTACTGATCTAAATTCTCCGCAGAAAATAATATATGACTGGGGGTACTTTAGTTTCCCTCAAAAACAGGAATGTAATAAGTTGAGCATACCATTCATTGACAGTCTGGAGTCACTTGATAACCCTTCAAGTTCCTACTATAAAGGCACTCTAAGATGCTTTTGATGTTTCTTGGGCATTTGTTACATGTTTACATACACTTTGATAAACCTGTTTTGCTTTATATTACTTGTTCCGTCATTTCAAAAAGGAAAAGCAATGCTTCAGATGACTAAACAATTGAGGGCTTTAAATTACTAAATGTATGCTCATCATAAGAATTATGTTTATGCTTTGTGATTCTCCGGGTCAGTTTACTTACAGACAGCAGATTTTGCGTTTGGGAATTAACATCGTTCCTTTTTTTTTTTGTTCATTAGATTGAGCATACCCGCAGCGGGTTGGAACCTTTTGTTGTTGCTGCAATTCCTACAATGAAGTATAGCTGTGAGGCCTTCCATTCAAAAGATGATGCCCAGTAAGTATACTGTATAATCTAGAGTTAATTTAGTTCAGTGCTTTCTGCTCCTATCTATCCTGTTTGCCTGCTCCTGGCCTCCTGTTATGGCCAATAGATAGGCTTCGCAAATGTCCTTTTCCCCACATCAAAGTCTCTTTTTTCAGTAGGAATACTTGTACAGTTATCTTTGTTATGATTGTCAGTGAAATTCAATACTAAGCACGTGCAAGATCCCAGTTAGCATGCACGAGATGCCAATGTGTAAGCAGAACAGCTGCAAATTGTTCTGTTGAAATAGAGACAACCCGATGCTCGAATCTCAAACATTGTTAATATTTAATATTGGGTAGCTTATGAGTTGTGGAGCATGTAGACAGCTGACCAAATGGCTTGTCAGTGGAAACTGAAGATGCTAGAACTGAATGAAAATGCACCTCATTGGACTAGCTTTGGAAGCATAGTATATAAGCTATTTAGCATAACAATACTATTATGTTTTCTGGAACAAGAATTACAAGAGCTATCCCCTTTTTCAATGAAGGAAAGGAAAATTTTTCAGGCCTGATTATTGAAGAAAGGAAATGATCAGGCCTGATTATTTTGGTGCTCCGGGATATCAACTTATGCTCCCGACTTGTTTTCGTGTTGTCCCTGCAATACTTGAAGACGTGAGGAGTAGAGGAGCTGCGCATCGAAAGTACTCGTACTCGAAGTATCGAGTACTCGCTAACCGTTCGAAGTTTACGAGTGAAGGTGTTTGTGGTCGAAGTGGAGCGTGGTCGTTACAAGGTGCACAACAACAAAGGAGTGGTCGTAACTAGCTGAGTGGTCATAGCCATTAGTATGGTCGTAACCAATAGACAACGTAGTCGTAAACGACTTTGAGTGGTCGTAAACAACAGCTGGGCCAAAAAGCAAGTAACGGATTTCATGTTTTTATTTTAACAGGTGCTCCATATGTTTAGGTGAATACAAAGAGAAAGAGATACTGCGCATCATGCCTACATGCCGTCATAATTTTCATCTTTCCTGTATAGATGTATGGTTACGGAAGCAAACGACTTGTCCGATATGCCGGATCTCGTTGAAGGACCTACCCAGTGGAAAAGCTACTGCGTCCCCTGCTCGTAGCCTCCCTCAACTATTCGGCCACCCTGAGAGCTCTGTCAATAGATCACCTCATTGGATACTTCCTCTTCATCGTGATCGTACTGGAGGTAGAGGGAACAGCCCAGCCTCACAAGAATCATTAGAAGTGGTCATTGAAATACAACCAGAAAGGCAATGAGGACATGGATATAGAGGCGAAATCAAGAGAAATTGGTGAAACTAAATTGCTTCCTGTCGAACATCGAAGACATCCGCTATTGCAGAAATCCCGCGCATTCCTCCAGCAGCACAATACTTGGGTGCAAGATTGTAAGGAATTTATTTGCAGGCCTTGTGTTTAGGCATTGTTTTTGTTTGTGCATCTCGGGTTATAGATTAGCGAGTTGCCTTTTGCCACTACGTGGCTCTTTGGATGTTCTTTTTGATGTGTTGTTGTATATTGTAAAAGGAAGTAGCAATAATACTGATCAGATTCGGAGCTGAGAAAAATATTTGTAGCTGCACCGTTCGTTAAGAAATCGCCAGTGCTGTCTTTCAGAACTGGCTCCGGAACCTGCAGAACCGCATGCTGCATATCCTACTTGAGACTTTCCAGCTTCTATTACTCTTCAGTCTGAGAGACGATCGAAAATAAAAGCAGAGACTGTTCTTCCGTGATCATGCGCAGCCTCTCTTTCAATGCGAAAGGAACAAATCGCATCCTGTGGTAACCACTTACGGTTCCCTCCGTTTCCACACTGAGCATGGCTGTTACTCCTGTATCGGCAGCCGTGACATTTCATCAACGATGACGAGGACACCAACATTTCATCAACGATGACGAGGACAACTTGTATCGCCCTCCCTGTCCCCCCTGTTCCTGCACTGTGAGCGACTGTAAGGACACATCATCGTCCACGAACGGTTGTTGCGACACTTCATTGTCGCAGCCAGCGATACAGAGTCGCAGCTCAGCCTGTCCAGTGATTCAACGCTCGGTGTAACCGTGTTAGGGAAACGCGAAAAGAGATCCCGTGTCACTGTAATTCTGTAAAGCTGCGTCCTCGTAAGGTAAGGCTGCGCGAACCGCGAGCAGGAACCAGTACTGTGGCGACGCTGCCCGGCAGATGAGCACGTCAGATCGGTAGTCTCATGCGCCCCTGCAAGTTGCCGGCGCGAGGCAGCGTCACAGGTCGCGCCGGTTCGCGATCCCAGGAGCGCTCACCAGCTTTACACGCGGCTTACCTTACTGCGTGCAGCGAATCCGCCGGATTTGACGTCCGCCGACAGGGGGGGTTTCTTGAGCCGACTTCGGTTGCGCCATCATATGTATACCAGGATGCTCTCCGCCGGTTTTCGCCACGGTCATAGGCGACGTAGACGGATCGAACATCCAAATAGAGCAGTGAACAGGGGGGGTTTACACGTACATCCTTTTGACTCAGACGGGTTATCTCCGTGCTCAGCCAGGGGACACCGGCAAGAATCATACATGAGTTCCAGTAAAACACTCTTAGAACATATAAATTTTACAGAAACGGCTCCATAATTTGATTTCTACGAAGAATCCTTTGTTTCAAATTGATGAGCCTACTGTAGTCGTAGATATTTCAGCAGTGGACCGGATTACGCCGGGGTGACGTGCCTTGCCTCGCTCTGCCGCGATTACGACTTGACTCCTTAAGACTGGAGAGGCGACGCGCGCGCCCGCCCGCCCGACCCCAACTCACGTCCAGGCCCGGCCGGGCTGGCCCAGGACGCACCACGCTCGGATTAAATTGCTTGCGTCGTGTACATGGAGCGGATAGGAAAAGGCAACTGAACAACGGACGCGAGACGTGGACAACGCTGCCTGCCGCCTGCTCGCTTTTACACGCTTTTAAGGTGCCATGGGGTGGCCGGTTCGTGTTGGGTTGGGTCCCTATTCCTATATGTGTTGCTTCGTGCTCTCTACCCTTGTAGTTCAGCAGCAACTGTTTAATCGTACGTGCAGTGGCTATCTCTTGATTCGTCAGAGAATCCACCACTTGACTGGATCTGCTAGTGTGGACCGATCGGACCAATAATTGCAGGCTGGGACTCTTGCATCTCGCTACAGGAATAGCATATGTTGATGACTAGTGGGTGTCGGTTTAGAACCTATTTTTCCGTGCGCTTCGTCGTCGTTTGCACCCTACCATAAAAGGGGACACTTTGTCACAGCATAGCCGTCCTACTAGATCTTGGATCCGCGTAGAATCTCCTCTCCAATCGGACTCTGATTAATTAAGCTGATGTTTATTGAACCATTTCCCACGTACGTAGCACATTAGAATGGTAAATTGGTATTGGGGAGTTAGGAATGATTCCAAAGGCTCGCAGCATACAGCACGTAGAATAACAAATGCGATGCGTGTGCACACGGTAGCATTACGTTAATGCCTTCAAATTGTCATGTAGTACTGTTGAACATGACATTTAAAATTAGTAGACTGAGGTCAGGTACTGTGTTGCCAGGGCCTGCAATCCAACTTTTAAATTGCTAGAAGATCATAAGGGCCAGAATAAAAAACAGTTGTGAAAAAAATATCGGTATGTTTGGCAAATCAGGTTATAGTTTAACAAGCAGTTACTCTCTTCACGGTTTTTTCTTGGCTAACTACTTCCTTTATTTAGAATGCAATAACATCCCTGTTTGTAGCGTAATTTAGATTAAAAAAGCTAGCCAAACACAATAATATTTTAAAACGTTTAATCAAACGATATTACATATATAACCCACTGCAATATCTAACAGAGCTTAAGCCCTCCCTACGTATGTATGGGTGTAGTTAATTAAAGTAGGTATTTACATCTTAAGGGAAATTACGCTCCTCTTTCCATATCAGGCCGTACTAATTTAATATGATCTGCGGTGAGAGTGACGCCATACCAAAATTTCCTCTTTAACGGTTTTTTCTTATCCAACTACTTTGATGTCTTCCTTTATTTAGAATGCAAAAATATCTCTTATCTGTAGCGTGGTTTAGAAAAAACAGCTATCCAAACACTATAATATGTGTAAACGGTTTCGGTCAGATGAAACGAGATTACATATATATAGTCCTGCAATCTCTAACAGAGATTACACCCTCCCTACATATGTATGGGTGTAGTTAATTAAAATAGGTATTTACATTTTGGGAGTGTCTAGGTATCACCCGAGTATTTTCTTTTTAACTACCATCCAAATTTATGACTCTTGAATTAGAGATCAAAAGGACTCTTATTTTTGAAAAGGGGAGATTTTTTCAAGCAGGAGGGGGTAGAATTCAAGGGGGAGGGGGTGAATTCATGGTCATTGGATCTCTAATCCAACAGTTCTAAATCTGAATAATGGTTAGAAAGGAAACATCCAGATGATATTTAACAAAATCTTTACATTTTTGGGGAAATTACGCTCCTTATCCTATTAGACCCTACTAATATGATCTTAGATGACAGTGACGCCGTCCCCATATAAACCGCAGTATGCACCAAACAGCAGCCAGCTAGCTTGCATCTCCGAGACATATACAAGTAGCTTTCACGGTGGTAATTACGGGCCTAATCCGCGCATGTCTGTCGTTGGAGACGTGCTAATAACATCAGGCATGCACCTGCTTGCTTAACGAATAATTCAGATTGGATACGCGCGCCGTACGCTCATCACGTGGTCAAAACCTGCGCGTCCATACGACAATACGTTGCGTGGACGCCGCGCGCGCGGCGGACAAGAGGCGAACGCTCGTGCGACTCCGTATCGCGCGTCTCCAGCCAATGGGATCCGGAGCCGCGCGACAAGTCGTCGCGGGAGGCATGGGTGAGGAGCTACAGGCCGTGACGGACTGCACCGACCTGCGCGCGGCGGCGGCGGCGGCGGATCGATCACCGGCCGGGTGAGTGGACGCGCGCGCGTACGTTTTCCTTCGTACCAAAGCAAGTCGATCGATTCCCACCGCAGCTTGCTCGGCTCGTGCATGCATGAGTATCCGAGCATGTACCCCCGTAGATGGAAATTAGCTAGGGAAGGCATACGTGTAATACAGATGACAGATGCTTATCTTAAAAAGGTGTTTAAATGCAGGTACTGTAATTGAGAAAGCGGTACGTGCTCCATATACTTGTGCAATACATACACTAAGCTAAAAATTAAGAGCCACTGAGTAAAATAGTGATGTGTTAAGGAGAGTTAACATCACCGAGGCTGACATACGGGTGAGATTAGGGGTGGCACGTCAATTCTGAAAGTCTGTATACTCTTGCTCCAAAAAAAAAAAAAAAGAGTAAAAAAACAACTCCTTATCGGCCCATATATACAACTTGTACTTACTTGTTTCAAAAAAATATAAAAAATATATATATATAAACTTGTAAAAAAATAATAGCCTTATTTCTCGGATATTCTTATCCACTAGTTTATTTGACTTCTAATTTGAAATACTATAAGTATCCTAACTAGTTATTCAAAAGGAAACTAACAGTCAAAAGCTGAATATCTTTGTAATATATCGATGGAATGCTGATTCAACTGATAACCTTACAGAATATATAGCTTTGTACCATATGTTTTGTATATCGGGCACCAACCCCCCAGGTGCATGCATGTGTTGCTCAGTCCAACAGAAGCAGAAGATATTTGTCAAAGCCGGGTCTGAAACTAACAAGGCGCCGATATCCCCGAGAACGCATTAAGGCTTATTAGCCAGCCGCCCTCCGTGTCCAACAAACAGCTGCGTGCGACCACGACAAGCTTGGGAGAAGCAGCCAAACATATGGGCAACGCGAAGAAAAAGCTAGCTGCTGCTGCTTCTGCCGCTAATTAAAAAGGCCCCACTTGGCAGGGCACCACCCGTCAGCCGCATAGCTACCCCACCCGTCTCGTCCCTCGTCAGCCAACGCGAAATTACCACCAATCACGTACACTTGCGGTCACCGGGCGGGCAAAAAACGCGCTGGGCCATTGGAAAGGCGGACAGCGACGGCGCCGTCTCGCTCCCGCGAAGAAGATAAGACGAAGCAGCCAGGGGATCTAAGCTGCGCTAGCAAGTGGTTTTAACCATCCTCCGAGCTAGCTTAGTTAGGTGGTCTTGTGCGCTTTGCTCCCCAGGCACCAGCTCATCGCAAGCCAAACGCACACATGCATCAATCCTCCGCTCAAATTACGCGTCTACCACCTCAGCTGCGCAGCGCGCCTCCTCTCCTCCCCTCTCCTCCTCTCGAGACATCTTTTCACCATGGCGCCCCGCACGCTTCTCTCCCGCTTCTTTACCACCCCTTATATACCCCCTTCCCCCCTCGTGCATTTCTTGACACCTAGCTCAGCTCGCTCGACATCTCTCCTATCCTCTCCTGCTTCTATGCGCACGGCAGTGACAGCACACGCACGCACACTTGCAGCAAGCTCAAGCTTCGAGCGCGCACACATCTCGAGACTGTATACCTGCGCACGCCATAGCTAGGTGCATAGGTGCACTGCAGCCTAGGCACATGTCCGCAGGTATATATATGGATGGGTGTGCCCTAATTGTACATGGCTGAGAAGACGTCTGCTCCTCCTCAGGTACAAGCTGCTGGCCTGTCGACCGCCCGTTCTCCGGGCCCTGCCTCGCCTCATTCTCCGGCGCAGCTAGGCGACACGGCGGGGGTAGCAACGGCGCCGGCACCGGCGACAAGCTCCGGGGAGCCGTCGCCACGGTCCTCGGGGAAGCACGCCTTCTACCGCGGCATCCGTTGCAGGAGCGGCAAGTGGGTCTCGGAGATCCGCGAGCCGCGCAAGACGCGGCGGATATGGCTCGGCACGTACCCGACCGCCGAGATGGCCGCCGCGGCCTACGACGTGGCCGCCCGCGCGCTGCGCGGGCCCGACGCCGTGCTCAACTTCCCGGCAGCCACCGCCTCGCGCCCGGCCCCAGCGTCCGCGTCCCCCGCGGACATACGCGCGGCAGCCGCGGCAGCCGCGGCCGCCCTGCAGCTTGAGCGGACGCATGGTGGCGAGGCTCCTGACACCACCACCGCGCCTCCCGCAGCTGTTGCCGCCGCAGCGGAGCAGCAGCAACAGCACGGCATGAGCAGTGGCAGTGCAGCCTCTGATGATGTGGCAAGCTGCATGCCTCAGCACGAAATCGGCAATGATGAGTTCATGGACGAAGAGGCAATCTTCGAGATGCCGCAGCTGCTGCGCAACATGGCGGCGGGCATGATGATGAGCCCGCCAAGGCTGAGCCCCACCACCTCCGACGAGTCGCCGGACCCGTCGGAGGCCGGGGAGAGCCTGTGGAGCTACCGTGACCCGTAGCAGCTAGATTGCGTTGGTTTTTGTCATGGTGAGCTGGGTGGTACTAAAAACTAAGTACTACTACTAGTAGCAAAACCGAATTAATCATGGCAAGATAAGGAGAGGTACAAATATGGACCCCGTGCCGCCGTGCGGCGTAGCGTCCTCTTATCTGGTAATACATGTCTACGCCATAAGCGTGGTGTGTGATATATATGCTAGCTAGCTAGCTAGTACACTCCTCGCCAGCTACATTAATTAGCTTCGATTTTAAGTGCTACCTTTCCGTTTTTCTCTTCTTTTCCTGCCCTTCGTTTTCCTAGTTATTTCTTCCTCTCTGAAGTGATTCGGTGTGATTAAGCAAAGCCCACTTGTTGATTCGCTTCTCTTATTGCTCGTTTTAGTATAAGAGCAAGCACGCCTTTTGTTTTTTTGCTTAGTGTCGAGTGGATCACAGGGAGACTTTGCTGGCTATATATGTGGGCGCCATTGTAACTGTAGACCAGAAAAATATTTGATGGTGGATAAGCGAAGAGGGGTGCGACATTCATGGCTCCACTTTCCTTTTTTAATGATGTGTGATTTTTTGTGTAGTTTATGTGCAGATTGGGATGTTGGCAGTTGAAAAGATCAAAAGAGCAAGGAGTTAGGTGGGCAATCTGTTGGTTGTATACTAGCAGTACATATATAGACAGTGTGCTGTTGACTGAAAGATGTGATACATTACTTTTTCGATAAATTAAATCGGTTCAAAAATTTATGAAATTTAGGGGAAATGAAATTTGGGCTGGCTGTTTGTAATATATTTAGAGTTGAGTTTTAAAATGAGTATGCAAAACATTGTTGGGTAAATGATTCTAAAAAACCAGTTGGGTAAATCAGTTGCATATATTTTATACTTGTCAATTGCTATGGGTCCATTAGTTGTGTGTGCGCGTGGGTGATGAGAACAGTGCGTGTTGAGTGTGTGCGTCTGTCTTGTACTCTCTCAAAAAAAATTGCTAAGGGTCTATCTTGTCTTTGCTTTTTTACTTACTTTTATGAGGAAACCATTTCGTCAACTGTACAATAAATTTCAACAAGTTCGAAGGCACATTTTACAGGTTCTAAAAACAGGACACATTTTACAGCTATTCTTGACCTTCCTAGATAGGATGGTGGCTCTGGAACTAGTATCAATTTTTCCTGAAATTAAGAAGGTTTTTGGCTGCTGCTCAACCTAGACTCTGAACCCAGGCCAAGCACTTTGGTACTCCCTAGGTTCCACCACTCAGAAGGCTGGAACACATTGACTGTGGCCTGAAACTATCAATTTTATTATGTACTACTTTCGAACACAAATCAGTATCATTTATTAGTTAATATTTTTTTGTACAATGATATTCAGATGTCCAAATCTCAGAGGGAACAGTGAAAATCCCATATGATTCTGAGTTTTTCCTAATATGTATTTCAATCACTATTGAAGTTTAAATCAAAGAGTGTCTTTCAGTAGTCTTCTCTCCTGCACTATAAAAGATTGTCACCTCCACATTTGCGGGGGCACCTATGATTGGATCCCGGGATCGAACAATTTTTGTCACCTTCTCTGTGATGAAACTTATGCATGTCTCCTAGCTAATGATGCAGCCGTTTCAGAGATTAAATCTTGCTTACATGCCAAGTTGGGAGACATAAATCAAGGGTCTGATGCAATTGGTCAGATTTTGAGCGTAATATATATAGAGAGAAAGAGATCCTTCGCTTGTACAAGACAAACTGAAGTCGATCAACACAACCCACGATAATGTAAACAGTGAACAGTGAAAGGCAAGTCGAAACAATCCAGCCAAATGCTCTCAAGAGATCTCATAATCAAACTGTTGAACAGCAGTAAATACTAGCTTCTTTAAGAAGGACAAGCCTCTGACATAGGATTAAGGTACAAAAGAGCAGGTCCACGATTTATGTTCATAGCTGCTTGCTGCAAGTACTGCCTAATAAACAGTCACCATCACCTTGGTGTAAATAGTCAGCTTTTCCTGCTAAAGTATCACAGACGAGTAGTGCTTCTATATTTTCTCTCCATAGCACTAATCTTAAAATACATGAAAAGATAAGTAACAATTATCCCTCGTTCAACATACTTTAAAAATTATGTAAATCACTATTAAAAAAGTATAGAAGCACAGCTCATCACTAATAGCCCCGCTCAGTTAGGCTGAAAAATAGTAGCTTATGGCTGAAATTGCACTGTAGCTGACTGAAATTACACTATAGCTGAAGGTGGCTTATTTGGCGTAATTAAATTTTAAAAAATTAAAAATAGAAAAAATATATTAGCTCATCATGGACAACGCAAACGAATACGAAAAAAAGAACCGGCAAAAAAACCAAAAGTTCAGAAAAAGATGAAATTTATAAATAGTGAAAAATAAGCCAAAAGTTAAGCCAAAATGAGCGAGGCGTTGGTCTAGCTGTTGATTGTAGGTCATGATTTTTCTGTTCACTGCCACCATTACACGCATGCGTGCATATATACTTTCAGTGAGCATATGTATGTTGGCACTTAGCATCGTCTAGTGGCATTCTTTAAGGTCCGATGAATGAATGAACCTATAGGTTCTTCAAGGATTTTGTTAGCATGAGGCAGTGGAGGTCCTGTCAGGATTTGAACAGGCATCAAAGTCAAAGGCCACCGCGTGTGGTTCGCTGTATGACATTCCTCAAAACATCTAAATCAGCTAGATGTCGGCTTTCTCTTTGTCAACTTCCGTTTACTTGGGCATGCGCTTAATCAAGAGTGCAAGTTCTTCGTTCCCAGTAAATTATTTCAGAACTTACACACACACACACACACACACACACACACACACACACACACACTAGAATTGTGAAAACGTCGAACGAACTGCATGAAAACATATTAACTTGAATAGTACTGAAAATGCAGTGATAACTCAGCTTGAATAATGAACTAAAAAATAGCTAGCTCTGAGTAATGGACTCAGAAAATACTGAGATTCTAATTACTTAGAAAAAAGGACACATACTTTATTTGGATTTTCCCGTTAGCAACATTAGTTAGTAAAGGACTATATTCGCCACACTGAATCTAATAATGGTATATGATCTTTTTATCTTAAGATGGGGATAGAGACAAGATTCTCTTTACCGTACGTGCTGAGGCAAAGAACAAACTAAATTCAGTCCATGTTCTATGTTTTTTCGAGTTGTACTAATATACACTGGGATCTCTGCATGGAATTGTCCCCTTGAAAAGATATAGAATTGATCAAACTTATCAACAATACTAACCTAAGATATATCTTCGATGTTTTAGGCATCAACTTATTAACGGTATCGGGGAAATATCATATGGAAACCCCAAATTGAGTGTAAACTCCATGGAAATCAGGTGTACAAGTTTCCAAAAATTCTAAAAAAAACATTTTCGGATGTAGTGGAGAGGGTATTCTACAACCATATAGATATTAAAAGGATCAATTCTGCATGAATAGTGATTTTCAGTGTTCATCGATCAGTATTCCTTTCGCTTCTTGTCCATTCCATATCTTTCAAGTGTGATATCTTGAAATTTTACATTATTATAGAATGCCTCCTCCCCTACACCTAGAATTTCTTGGAGAGTTTTTTTTATGACTTTTACACCTAGTTTCCACAGAGTTTACACAAAAGGAGTAATGTTTCCACATGATATAGGCATTACTCCATTGAATCTAAGGGAATTATAGAACCATCAACATATTAGTGGTATTAGCTCAATTTAATATTTTAATTAATAATAAAATTATAGCAGTCATGCATGCATGTTACAAATTACGAACTTCAATAACACGTTCTATACTTTCAATTTTAACCTTTTTTGAGATGTTCAACTTTTGATCATTTACATATGTACTTGGTGTAATTTTAACATTTATTGTTTAAAATTTGGTACCCTCATCTTACATTGAGGAAATTATACTCTCGTACGAATCGATGAAATATTATCTTAACTAATCGGGCTTCACCCATTACGTTAGCAACAACATATATAATTTGGAAAGCCAACTAGAAAAGTTTATTTTAGATTAACTACAAATTAAATAATAGTATAGGACTATCCGGTTCATGCTTAATTCGGTAGCAACGGGTGGTGCACATATTGACATAGAGTACAATGTTTGCTATTGGTGCAGACCATATCATGTGCGGATGCCGTGTAGCAGCACGACAGTGTGCACATAACTCTGGGATAGGACAGAGAGACAACAAAAACTGAAAAGTGAAACAGATCTAGGAGCAATTTGCCATGCATCGGAAGCAATTATACATAACTGTGCACTTTCTGAACAGTGACGGAGCCAGGATTTTATAGGTAGAGTTAAAATGGTGTAAAAATACATTGAAGAGTTTAGATATACATATTAGAGTTTAGATACACGTATTAGGATCAAAGCTAGAATGTCTAGCATCAATAAAAACGGGATGATTCATTCACGCAATCTCACGACATAAACTGAATTTTCTTGCGAGATTGAATGCAAGATGTGAGACAGTTGGGGTTCAAAATCGTATGTATAATCATTTGTCTTCCATAGTTGATAGACTACCTTGGTGGTAATCATGGATTCATGTGATAGGATCGATTAAAACATCCAATTTATCACACGGATGAAGTTCTTGACCAGATAAATCTATCAAGTTGATCAAATTGACTAGCTCAAAACGACAAAAAAGGTAATCATCATGGCCAACAACACACAGCAGCACATGCACACACAGTGCAATTTGGCCTCATCGCCGGACGCCCGTTGGCAACAAACCCCAGCACGGGAGAGAAACTGGACATGACTGCATGATCGAGCAAGTGAGGTGACGTGACCCGCGACAAGTACCGATCAGTCGAGACCCTTTTGCTGCCGGCCGGCGAGCGCATGGGCTGGCCCGTACACCACCGCACGTACAGTTGGCGGCCGGCCACGGCGCGGAGGCACGGACGGGGATCGTGGGACGCCCATGGATGGATGTGTGTGGGCTAGCCATTATGCGTGGAGAAACGACGGATCCAAGGGCGCGACAGGCCCCATCGCCGGGGGCACGGCACGACTGTCGCGTCGGGATCATGCGTCCCTGTACGGCGGAAGGCGACGAGGCCCTGGCAGGGCGGCGGTGGGCCGCCGGCCGGAGGAATTATAGCCCCCACGTCACGGACGTGCGGACCATGCGTGCCGTGTGCCTGTAGTCGTGCAGCTCTCTGCGAATCACGCACGAGCACGACTCAAGGTCGCATACGCTGGGAGGAAAATATCCAGCGTGAACACTTGGGATCAAAGTGGCGCGGGACTTCGAGGCACTTTCTTTTGAGATTGCTTTGGTAGATGTGCGGCGTGTGCACCTCAATCATATGCCCGTGAGTACGTCTGTAACACACACGGAGAATTGCAAGGCCGAGATAAATCCGTATCCTCGTTGATAACGTAAGTGTCCACTTAGGCACACCCAGGCAACCAGGATTTGAAACCTACAGAATAGGTTGCAAAAAGATCTAAATCAATTAGTCTCACTAAGTGCACTAGTAACCTAAGTCCACATTAAGTTTTACAATCCAAGCAGGACGATAAGCTAATAATTTAATTCTAAAAATGTAAATTGTACAAGGTAAATCACAAGAGAGCAAACCAACACAAGGTGATACGATCTCTTTTTACCGTGGTGTTTGACCACTTTTACCAGTCTTGGTATTTGGTTGGAAGACCGAATTGCTAGTATAGGTTACCATACTATTAAGAGAGGTCATGTTTAGTAGTTTGAGTCTCATCATGTGTTGATAGCTCAACCTCACCTCGTATATCTCATCTTGGCATGAAGCTTGCATTTGCGAATGTGTTTTGCAAATAGTTAAAGCTCATGTGGTGAATCCTTGTAACATGGGACTATACATTGCAAATATGTTTTGCAAGTACTTGAAATCCATGTTTCCATTCTTTGTGATATAAGGTTCATATTTGCAAATGTATTTTGCAAATGGTTTAAGCTCATATATGATCCTTGTAGCATGTGACTTAGGTTTACGAATATGTTTTGCAAATGTGAGGAGTCCATGCACATATTCATTGTGTCATGATTTTAAAAGTATGCAAATGTGTTTTGCAATTTATTGGGAATCATGTTTGATCCTTGTGTGCATAATGCTATAATTTGCAAATGTGATTTGCAAAATCTGTTGAGATATCTACACCTGTCAGGAAAATTAGAACTACCGACTCTATGTGAGCGATACTATCGAACATCAGAAGTACCGACATGTGTTGCGCGATACTACCAGGTGTGAGTGGTATGATTGGCTCTATGTGAGCAGCTCGTCCTGCCGCCAGAAGTACCGACTCTGTGTGAGCGGTACTACCGGAAGGTGCGAAAGTACTGGCGTGTGTTGCGCGGTACCACCGAACTTCAGAAGCTACGGATTTTCCTACGGTACGTTTTTTCCAGAGAGTGACTCTACTGATTTTTCTGAAAGCGGTCTAACTGGTGCATTGCGGTCAGACTAGTCCTTGTGTGGGCTGTCTGACCGGTTTTCCAGACTAACGGTTAGTTTTGTAGCCGTTGGGAGGGCGGAAATACTGGCCATATGTTGGTAGTAGTTCCGGCCCTCGGGCTGATTCCTATCTTTGTCTCACTCCAACGGCTAGTTTTTGAGGGAAGTATATAAATACCTCCTCAAGAGTTGTTGTGACAAGGTTGCTAGTGCTATTCTTCCATTCCTTGAGCTAGTGTGAGGCTCTCCACTCAAAAGTGCATGTGTTGCATTTTGTGAGCAAGGAGAAGGGATCTAGATTGCATGTGTTACATCTAGAGGTGGACTTTGTATCCAATTGAGTTTGTGCATTTGTTGCACGTGGTAAGAGTCAAGCGAGGGGTTTGATTTATTACTCTTAGAGTTTGCCAACTCCTAAACGGCGTTGGAGGCGTCATGCACGGTGATCTTCTCAAAGAAAATTGTGAGAAGACCTGATAAAATTGTGAAGGTTAAAGCTCGCCTACCCGGAGTGGGAAAGAGCTATCACTAATGGATTTGAGGTGGAAGGTTTAATTCATGGAGCCGATCCAATTAGTTTGGGCTTACCTCAATGTGGACTAGGGGAGACGGGCAAATCTCTGATCACCACGGTAAAAAGAGACCGTGTCATTTATGGTTTGTTTCCTTTTGCTCAATTTATATTCAAGTAAATTACATACATAGGCATTGTTTGTGCTAAACCAAATTGATTTTAGCTTCCGCATTATATACTTGGTTTAAAAAAATAGAAAGGGTCTTTAAATTGCTATTAATAATTAGAAGAGATTTTAAGGCCGTCTATTCACCTCTCTCTAGTCGGCCTCCTCGATTTTACACTGTTGAAAATTAAAGACCCAAACAAATACCACTTCTAAAAAAAGTAGCCACCAACTAGAAATCGGTAGCACTAGACTTTATATAGATGTAGCACCAAAAAAATTGTTAGCATCGGAAACTACAAGGCAATAGAACTGCTGGCACAAAGGGCAGTTAGACCACAGGCAAAAAGGCGGTAGCATTAGTCTTATTTTTCAACATAGCCAACACTCAAAAAATGGTTATAACTTTTGACTCTGATATCTGGATTGAGTGATCTTAGACTCTATAGTAATCTTATTCAAAAGACTACACAACCAACCTGTTTGCATGATTTCAAACATATTAGATCAATACATAAAGTACATGTAAGAGACCCAGATATTAACATCCGGATTCCTCTGTGATTACTGCACTATTCCCTGGATCAGTAGATAGTGCTCACAGTTACAGTAATGAATATCAAAATACATATCATGCGGAAGCGTAAAATTTAATAGTAAACTTACTCATGGGCCGATGAGGCCGAAATCTTTAAATTGCAGCAGCGGAAGAACGAAGCACACAGGTGAGACCTTCAGGACATGCCCATAGGCAGCCAACTGGAGGTTCGCGACCTAGCCCTTGACATCTTCATCTTCTCTGCCAGCTTGTCCAATCTTGTTGCTGAGGCGCAGTGATTTGATTCCTGATTCTGAATTTTGTCGCAAAAGCGAGCGTGAGCACTCCGACCCCGTGCTCCGCGAGCCAATACACAGAATGCAAATAAATAGTATGCATAACTTAACAAAGGAGAGACTCGGGCTATTTTATTTTGCGTAGAGTGCTTTTGAATACAATTAATTAAAAAAATCCTATGACTTAGCAATTTTGGAACAAATCATAATGTACGAAGAAATGCATTATTAATATCGATTCAGATTCCATCCACCGTTACATGGCATCTGCACCATATAGCAATTTCTTCAGCGTTATAGCCGCTTAAATTACCACTGGGACGACACCCAGGACAACTCCAAACTAGGGCCTTTCACTGCCCTCCACTTTTCCATCCCACCCACAAAACATTTTGAAATAGAACTATATCTGATTAAGTTCCCATGTCCGCCCTTAACCATGGGCACGGCTATTCGAATAGTTTTGACTCTGCAGAGTTTGTACACTTTCACCACAAGAGACAATCAACTCATTGCCCCACACGATTCCTTAGAAGTGTGGTTGAGCAGACCATCACAGTGACTTTTCAAAGTATCTAGCCCTTTTTCTCATCTCACTTTATGGGCTTCTCCCACTTGCGGTGGGTCCCATCTATGCGCGGGATGTTCCCCACAGCCACTAACGCAGCCGGGCTCCCCTCCCCGCAACGTTAGGACAGCTGGGCAAACTTCACCCTCCACTGGTGTCCCTTCAGGCCCCCTTGCCATAGCTTAACACTTCTATCCTCTACCGGTGAGATGAGTCCGGGGTTTCGATAAGTCTACTTAGCCAAGTTGTATTTTACAGACTTGTGGTTGTACTGTTTTACATGGGTTGACAAGACAAGATTCGGTCCTTAGTGGTATCTGGGCGGTTCTACCACAAACCACACTCTCGTGCACACCTGCACCATACCCCCGAACCATCCGCCCAGATAATTAAGCAATTCGAGGTTTTTGGGAATATAAAATAACTATATCCAACATACACCAGTCATTACCACCATGACTGCCCAACTAATTTTTCTCAGGATTAAAAGTGATGCTTGGGCGCTTTCGCGCCCATGAGACTCTAAACAATGCTAAGCATGGCATATAATTACAGACTTACTTTCGAAAGGTTACTAATATAAATTTTTGCTAGGGCGACAAGGTTCACACATTCAAATATTCCAAATGAAGGATAATATTATTCAATGTAAACAGTAGGCATATAACTAGGAGATTAAACTAAACATGTATTTGCATATAAAGTAACAGCATGCAATTTGATAATTTAAACCAAAGTAATTTGCAGAAAATGTAGGTTCGAAATGATCAAAGTATTGACTCGCCTGGCGCGGTTTATCGCGGTCTTGAGCTCACACAATGCTTTCTCAATTGAGATCCTTAGTCTTTATCTTCATCTTGTTCTTGATCACGCTTGATCCCTTGAATCTTCACGACTTCCAATTTCTAATTACGCGGCAAATGACTGAATCCAAATAAAAGCAAATTCTCAAAAGATCCAAATAAATCCGAATGAATTCAATTTTAGTTTTGTTATGAGTTATTAGGTGATTTGAGGCAAGGCCGGCAGTAGAAAACGATGACTCGATCTATTATTAACAGTTTCTTTTATTATTTTTATATTTATCAAGGAATTTCCATGAGTCGGATTAGATCTACAGGTAGATGTGAGATTTTTGCTAAAGACACCCTTTTGATTAAAGGTTGCTATCATTTTATGTATCTTTAGTTGTTTTTAGTGCAGAGTAATCTTTAAAGAAAAAGATCGTATATAAGTATATTTAGGTGATGGCCTGGCTTGCTATTTATAGCTACATTTCTCTATCATTACCAACTAGACCTACAGCTAAGATTCAAAGTACCAACGGCATGCTAAATATTTAGGCATATATGGCAATTGGGAGTGATCTTTATTTTTACGCTTTGTATTTATAAAAGGGAATCTTTTACTTAGTTTCACATACTTGATTTTTAACATTACTAGCCATTGGTTCTATGTCGATTATATGCCCTCTGAGAATAGATCATATATATTCTCGCTTTAGCTGTACATGAGGATTAATGTAATAATCTTAACTGGCACAACATGAACCATCGTTAAGTTTTTAATTTAAATGCATACATCTTCCTCATTAGGAAATTTATAAGTAATCTCCTTACTCTTATTCTTAGTCACCATGTGTCTTTACATGTAATTAATCAAACTTAAATTTGTAATTTCATTTCATACCCCTTTTTGTTTAATCACACAATCAGATTTTTATTCCCATTTTCATTTACAATTCACCTTCTAAGACTGCTCCATGAAGTGAATTGAGAGAATGCAGGTGATATCCATTAGGCAGATGCTAATCTGTAGTGGGGCCCACATGTCATACGCAGAGAGAGACAGAGAAATGGGGTGACTTCGGCTGGCTGAGAGCAAAGCAGAGCAAGGGCGGCAGGAATAGAGGAGCTGGGGTGGCATCGGGGCCGCGCGACGTCGCCGGCGAGGAGTGTCTAGGAAGGCAATGGTGATCATCAAAATGAGCTGTGCCGGCGACGAGGAACCTCGGGGAGGTGGCGGCTTCGGCTGAGACGGTGCCCCAGCAAGCTGACGGCGGCGTTTGGCGGCTGGTGAGGAGGGGGAAAAGGGCGCCGGCGGTCGGATGAGAGAGCGAGGGGGAATGGGTGCGTGCAAGCAAGAGGAGGAGACCTAGAACTCACCTGAGCGGTTGAACGGTTCGGAGGGAGGCCGAGGCGGGCCGGCGACGTGCTTGGGCGGCGGCGCGGAGGGGCTCCCGTGGCCGGCTCACTGCGGGGGAGGAGAACACCGGCCGGTGGTCGGAGGAGCTCACGCGCACCGAGAAGAAGCCCCCAGCGCAAGGAACCGGCCCGGGGCAGTCCGAGGAGGGGGCGGCGGCGAAGACGGTGGCGGTCGGCCGGAAGCGGAGAAGGAGCGGGCGCGGCGGATTCCTGTGACGGTTTTCCAATTCAATGCGCGGGGAGGCCGGAGACAACCAGAGGCTTGAGGTGACACCGTCGATTGGTGGAGGGGGTGGCCGGAGCGGCGGAAATCGACGCGAAGTGGCGGCGGCCGGTGCGCAAGGAGGCTTCGGGGAAAAGGGAGGAGACGCAGGAAGAAATGGGGGTATCATGCCTCTTATAGCCGGGAAAGAGGGGGATTTGCAGAGGAACTGTAGCCGACGGAAGCAGCACGCAGTGGAGGACGGCAGGGGCGATGGCGACGTGCGGCGACACAAGCGGCATGGCGCACGGGCGTGGGAGTGCTTGAGCTCGGGCTGGGCAAGGAGAGAAGGGGATAAGGCCGGGTAAGAGAAGTGGTATCGACAGGGTCCTTATAGCCGCAAGGAGGAGGAGAATGCCGTGCGGTCACGTCGGGGTGGCGTTGCAAGCGGCGGGTGCAGGCGGCGTGGCAGGCGGCGGAGGTGACCGGACGGGCTGCGAGATCTTTAGGGGGCGATTCGGTCGCTAGCTTGGCAGGGGCGACAGCTTTTGCGCCGCGCACGCAAGCGGACGCGACCGGGCAAGAGGCAGCGGCGACGCGGATGGAGCTCATCCACAAGAAATGAAAGGCGGAGGAAGGAGGAGGTGAAAGAAATAGGAGGCGCGGGGAAAGGAGCGGGGAGAGGGGTTGGGCTGGCCTTCGGCCGGCCTGACCTCTCCATTTTTTTTGTTGTTGTTTAGTTAGTGTGTATATATACACATAGATACCAGTGTATATATATATTATTTATTTCTATATTTGTTTATGCGCATATATATTCATTTTATTTATGTATATTTATACATGCATTTATCCCTTTTTATTTATTTAGTTGCACCCTCATTTTATATATATACACCTGGATATATTTTCTTCATGCCCTTTTTTTTGTATAACTACATTTTATGTCTTGCACATCTTTCTAATCCCTTTGTATACATACTTGTATAGTTTCTGTTTATTTTTGTTTTCCCTTTATACTATTATCGTCAAAATGATATTTTGTATTTTATTAACTCAGGTTTCTCTTTTCTTATACTGGATCATCTTCTCAGATTCATATTTAAAAATTTAGTGTTTCCATTATTTGCATATTCTCTTTATGACACTTCTAATTTTTGTTTGTCGATCTCCATTTTTTTTCAATTTTTGGAAATCTCGACCAAATTTTCAGAAAAATGTCACGAACTCCAAAAGCAAATAAATTATATTGCAAAAATAATTTAGAAGCTTCCCATTTTTCAAATTTAAATTTTTGGGATGTTACAGTACAAGAACTCCAAAGAGTTACTACCATGGTCTAAGTCCAAGAAAATAGTACCAAAGCAATCTTAGACCATGATGCCAAGGAAAAATACATGAACTCTAATAATTTGTAAAACACATTTGTAAAATTAGATCATGCAACAAGGAATAGATATATGGACTTCAACCATTTGCAAAACACATTTGCAAAGTGAGACACCATGTACTAGGTCTAGTATACATTTGTGATGAACAATTGGCACTTTGGTTGAGTTAAACTTGGATTTTACAAAAGTTTCAGAAAATTCAGTTTTCAGTTTGTGATGTTAGGGTTTAGTCAGTCTGACCGCCATGGGGCCGACGGTGACCACCATGGGGCGAGCGGTTAGACCGACCATGGACTTTTGCGGAATTAAACACCAAATTCTTGTATAGGCATGTTTGGGGATGAGTTTACACTTGATGCCACTAGAATTGGAAACTAAGGCCCCGTTTGGCACAGCTCTAGCTCCGAGATCTATGCTGGATCTATAGTTTGTTGACAAATTAAAGTGATTTAAATATTTTTATTTAATATATAATATAAATGAAATGAGTCATGTAAATGCACTTAACATGCCTGCAACTCTAGATCCAGGATTTCCTAGAGCTACAGATGACCAGCTCTAGGAAAGCTACAGATTTCCTAGAGCTAGAGCTCTGCCAAACGGGGCCTAAAGCTGAAACTAGATAGAGTTTAAACAAAATTCCACAGAGAGTGTTTTTTGATGCAGTTAAGTAGTCAAACTGGCCAGTTAGCTGTGGTCTTATTGACATGGTGTCGGCGATTAGACCAACCCCAGTGGTCTGACTGGCCTAGTAATGGCAGTCATATCGGCTGTTGGCGAATTGATTTGGTCAAGTTACGATCAGTGGTGATTGAGTGTGTGCATAGGATGGGTGCCATGGGTTGTTTGCACTACAAGGGAGGCAATTTTCGCCAACAGCCCTACACAATTCCAACAATCTTGACATATAAAGTTAAATAGTTCTTGGTAGTCCTATTGGCGTATGCACAGCCAATAGCACTCTTGGAGACGATTGTGCTGTATGCAATAGCATTGTCACTTAAGGTAGTTAGGGCCACATAAATCAACATAACATTTATTTTGTATGATTGATAAAATATTTTTTTGGTTGGTCTCTTTCTACGTGCGATAGTCCGGTCACTGGTGATTGGCTCAATGTGAAGAAGGTTGTTGGTGCTTCAATAACGAAACTGAAATATGTTTTTTAGACCATAATGAAGCTGAAATATGTGTACGTATTAAAATTTATCTCAGGTTAGCATATCTAAATTGGGAGATATAATTAACTTAAATATTAATCAGTTTTACATAATCTAGATACTGATTTACTGGCGAGACCTTCTAGATGTAGATTGTGCAATATTAGGTTCCAATTAAGATTTTTTGCGAGGACTGGTAAAATAGTATGACATAACCATATTTAAAAATAGTATTACATAACCATATTTAACACAACATTGTTTTGTGATTATTTATTTAAACAGTAACCACAAATACATATGAAATAACACTTACCCAAAAGTGTTGTAATCTTTTGTGATTATTTTATTGGCCAAAAAAATACACGACAACCATCTTGGAACTTGGAGATTGGAAGGCCAAAAGCTAGCCCAACATCACATAAAGCTCCAATTACTCGGCCAATATGTTTTACTCTAATTAACCACCTCTTACTACATACCTATATAAGTACATAACCCTGTAACCCTATCTCATACACTGCCTACTTGTGAAACCTCTCAGCGCCGCCGCTTTGCACATCCCTTTTCCTAATCATAGCTGTATTAGAACCGGGGGACTCCCCGCGCGGAGAGCCCCGCCACGTCGCCCCTGCGCGCGCTCCGGCCGGCGCGTGGCGGGGGAAATTTGCGTACAGTCGGGTGCCGTTTTTTGCGAAAAAGCCCCTACATTTTTCTGAAATTACGTAAAGATCCTCTGTTATCGCAAAAAGGTCCCTGGATTTTTCAAAAAAACCATGCGCATATTTATTTTTCGTTGATACCGATCCGTAGTTTCCGAAATTACGTACATGCCCTCGGTTCTTTCAAAACAGTCCTTGATTTTTACGAAAAAACCCCTCTGGTCTCCTTTTATTGCGAAAAGCCCCTCGCTTTTTTTTTGAAAAAACCCTACGCTTTCCTTTAGCTACGAATTTTCGTCTTTTTTACTTCGGTACACACGGTGGCTGGCGCGGCGTGCCGCCGCGCCTATGAGGCTAGTTATTATATATCAATGGCAGTACCATGCTTCATTGGTGAGCCAACGTCTAGCAATGCATGTTGATGAGGATATGTTGTGGTGCACCTCAAGAATCTACGATGTTCTAGGAGTTCTACCCCACACGTCCCTGGCATCGTCGGTGATTTTGATCAACATGGTGAAGTCTGGTGTGCAATACTGCAGTGTGTGTCTCTTGGACTAACGCCAAGAGATTCATCCACCATCATATGTAAGCAGGATGATAGGATTAACTAATCCTCTCCCCACCTATCCTCTTAACTGAAAAGCCCCAAAATTTCAAACCAAAAATTTTCTTTGTTTTACTGGTTTTTGGGTGAAATTCGGGAGACTTTCCCTTTTTGGAAATTCTTCCCCGATTCCGCTTTCCTCATTTGGCCGGGCGCCTTCCTCTCTCGCTGGCGCCCTCCTCCTTTCTGTTTTCTCCCTCCCCAGGCGCCTCCCTCATTCCTCTCTCCGCTGGCGCCTCTGCTCCTCCCCGCCTTCTTTCGCACCCGGGCGCCTCTCCCCGCCCCTCTCCGCTAGCGCCTCCGCACCGCCTCTCTGCGCCCCGGATTCCCCGCCTGCGCCACGCGTCGCCTCCCTCCGTGCCCCGACCCCACCTGTCAGCCGCCGCTTGTCCCCTCCGCCACGCGGGAGCGCGCCCTCGCCCATGCCCGAGCTCACCTGCTCCCGTGCCGTCGCCTCGTCATTACTCCGGCTGTCAGCGCCCGGTCACTACTCCATCCCGCGGAGGAGACGCCCTACCTGCCCCTGATGACCCCGGAGTCCCGCCCGTTCCTTCTCCCTGAAGGCTCCGCCTCCCTCCGCCGGGTATAAAAACCCTCACTTCATCTCCCGCATACTCCTTTGCTTCCCAAGTCACTCCACCACCCTCACCACCTTCCTGCCACTCCAGAGCACCTCCACGCGCCACCGATTGGAACCCCTCCGCTCCGAACGCCACCATTCCCCTCCCCTGCGCCGGCGACCCCCGTAGCCCAATCTCCCTCTCCCTTCCTCTGTTTCTCAATTACTTTCGCCCATAGCTTCTCCTCGGTGTACTAATCATTGTGGTGCATCCCCTGGATAGGTGATCGCCCGTGCACCCTCGCCGCCGAAGCTTCCTCCCGGCCGCCGCACCCTCCCCGTGGCCAGCTCTTCTGGAAACTCCCCGGCCGCACCCACCACCACCAATGTGAGCGTCACGTTTCCGATATCGTGAAACCGCCCCCGATTCGACCTCTTTCGGCTCCGGTGATCCCCTCCACCGTCGGGGAACCATCCCCTCCCCTTCGGTTTCCTGCCCTCCCCGATGACCCTCTCACCTTACCAACCCCAAAAACGAGATCCCCTTGCTGCACTCTATCCGATGGAACCTTTCCCGACCCCCAGAGGCCTTTGCCCTCGCCGGAGAGTGGAGGCGCCGCCCTCTCCGCCCCTCTGGCGCGCGAGCACGGCGAGAGGAGGAAGACGAAGACGTGGCCCCATCGCATCCGCCCGTTCCTCCCGTTGACGTTTAGCGTCGGCCATTGGATGAAGTTTCGTCGCAGCCGTCCGATCTTCATAATCGCACCCCTCCGCCTCCGTCCGATCCCTCCCATACCTCTTCGCCCCGCCTCATCCTGGCCACACCACCGGGACGCGCGTCGTCCATCCGGACTGCGTAGGCTCGTGGGAGCGGGCCGTCTCTCGGGCCGAGCCACGCTGTAGCCATGGGGCCGGCCCACTACTGTTCCAAATATTTTCCCCGAATTATTAATTTTCAGAAACCAGAAAAATCCAAATAAATTCTAGAAAATCACAGAAAATCCCAAAAATTCCCAAATTTCACCACTTTGCTCCAATAATGTCCTGAACCCATTTTTGACCTCTATTCCTTCAGTTTCATCCCAGATAAATTCCAAAAATTCCCCATTTGAGGATTTATGCATTTTACTCCTTTTTGAATAGTTTATTTTCCCTCGCTTGATTAGGCTCAAGCTGGATTTAATTATTTTATGTGTTTGCGTTAGTTTCAGAGATCCCGGAAGTTCAAGTGCAGTCTCAGGATCCAGGTGCTTCTACGTTCGAGCTAGTTGAGATCATCCGGATTGATGGCAAGTCCCAAATCCTTTGATCATATTGTATTCCATGATGTTTAATTATGTTATTTGCATTAAGCTAGTTCTGAAATGTTAGTTCAAAATTAAAATAAAATGTTTAGAATGACATGATATGTAGTTAAACCTACCACCGACAAATGCCATGTTAAACTTGTAGCCATGCCTTTGTTAATCTAGAAATAATTATCTGGTAATCTAGATAATTGTAGGTTATTATTATCATGCAAGTCTTATACTAATAAGGTTGTGGCTGCGGGCCAATAGGATTTGTAAACCCGACTCTAGGGTAGGGTGGTATGGGACACCGTGCCCTAGAGCGGAGAGTGCCGGCGTGCACAAGGTAGGGTAAGGGTTGGGGAAGAGCTGGCGAGTTAGTCTTCGCCCATCTCTTACCCTAGGAATGAAGTTAGGGTTAGGGTGTTGTGGGGTGTCGCAAGACGTCTTTCGCCCACCGCTTACCCTAGGTTGGGTCGTGGGCCTGGCGAGGTTGCGGACCATGTGAAAATATAAGGACTAAAACCCTTACGCTGAGCAAATGTCATGGTGATCGCTCAACCACAGGAGTTGACTTGTCAACACTGGTTTAGTAGCTGCTCAACTCGATTGAAACTCTACAGATGTTGAGAAAGCTTGGTGTTGAGACAAGCGAGGTTAGGTAGGCCGTGCTGCGGATGCCTAACAACGGTAGAGTTCACTCGAAGCGGACGGGAGTTTTATTGTGCCAGACCCGAGTGAATTCTACCGGGTAGAGTCTATATAAAGAATTGAGCAGTGAAACGACCTGGCTTTCTTAACCCGGACGCGGAAGTTAAGAAATCGTGTGGGTAAAGCTGAGCAAACTCTGCAGAGTCAAAATAAATGGTATTCGAATACGCCATGCTCCCGGTTAATGGAGCTGTGTCACTTGGGTGATTCCATCAGCGAAGCTTAAGTAGTTTTGTACATGCTTTAACTTGATTAGTTGGTTAATTGAATTTTCATGAAAAAACCCTGAGATCTTAAGAAGTAGTTTTGGGTCCGTTTTATCAAAACGTTTGCAAATAAAACTGCATCCACTCAAAGTTAATAAATCAAGTATACTCCCTTCCTTTGTTGATCCGTGCAAGTAGTAAGTTAGGGTTTCCCTTGTGATTTGCTGAGTACGGGGTTGGAGTACTCAGACTTGCAAAATTCCACAGATACCAGAAGAAAAGAAGGCAATTCAAGTTTTCGTGTTAGGAAGGTCTCCCCATCGAGGACGCCCCGAAGGATCTCTTCTTCGACGAGGACTCGTGGCTTTAGGTCTTGGCCGCGCTCAAGCGGATCTTGGAGTTTTTGTAATGTAAGTATACTTTGGGCTTGCACGCCCCGCTGTTAAAAACTGGATGTTAATCCTTATGTGAAGTATATGCTGGACTTTTGTTGTAAGCATGCAATGGTATACTCTTGCGCGACACTCCATAACTGTTCATGCGTGAATAGTTGCGGAATGCCGTGTCCGTACGCGCCCCTGGAAACGGGGGCGTTACATTAACTCACTAATCGGTTCAACTTTTGCAGAATCAATCAAATTTGGTACATATGCAGGTGTTTGTTCATATACTATTCCAAGGCAATCAATTTGGCCTCCCAACCGATATGCGTGGTTGTGACTACATATTAATGCTACATGATGGTTAGAAGTACTAGTATTTAGTTAGGCAGTGATATGTGTTATATCATATTGCAAAGAAATTATTGTAGAGTTTGTACTTCCAATTTGTATCTCTAACTTTGTGCCTTCTTTCCAATAAATATAATGTGATGGTTCAGAATTCATGGATCCAAAAAATGTGGATGCATACAAATTAAACATTATCCATAGATGAATGTGCACTAATGCCTATTGTTTTTATTGCCAATAAATTAAATATATTTTCCTAATTTATTTGTTTATAAACATTTATCATATATTAAAAATAAACTAGGCAATAGCACCATAACTGATATTATTGTCACAAATGATGGTGCTGGCTGTGTTCAATCCAACAACACATTTCTCTGATAGTGTACACTGTCGGCAAAAGAATAAACCAACAATGTTGTTGGCAGTGTATGTCCATCCCTGACACAACAAACCCAATTGGAAATCTCTAATAGCCGACCGTTAGTAAAACATTTATCCGATAGTTTTCATGGCTTTGTCAATAGTATCTAGCTGTTGGAGTTGATGTAATCTAGTGTAGTGTTGTGTTGCATTGTATGATGTATGTTTTTTATTAATGTAGGTCAAGTGTATGGAACTTATGCTCGATATGGTTACGTAGTCTTGGATGTGCAGGAGGCTTGGAGAACATTAGTGGTCGATGGCTATGAATAGGGCCTAGTTAGGGGAGCTGCGGTCCAAGTGGTCGTGTAAGTTGGATAAGGCTACGTGGTTCAAGCGGGAAGTATAGAGAAGATAATAATCATGAATAGGCGAGTTAGTGTATGTGGTGTGCGAAGTGACGAGACCGATGAACGTAGAGACAGTTCGAAGAAGTCCAAATGCGTAAAGATGTAACAGCTAGTCATTGGACACTACGGATTATGTGTAAAAGCGTGTGGAGATACTTTGAGGTGAAGGTTGAGATAGAGTCAAGAGAAGGTGCCTGGAAGATTCGTCGAGGATATTTTAGTAGTTGGTCAAATACCGGGTTGGTACCTTGATCAAAACTATGGCACGGAGAGATGCAATGGAGAAGTGATTTAGGTTAAGAAAAGCTGAAATTGACAAGTGGATCAATCGCTAAAGAATTAACGGGTTGATTCTTGTAAATGCTTTAAAAAGCATGCATGAGTGTGTAAAACCTGTGTCAGTGTAGTTGATGGGTTTCTATGGTAGGTTTAATGGGTTGAACCCATTAGGGTTGTTGCTGGTTATTTAGAGGGGAGGAAAGGAGGTGGTAGATCCAAGAATTCTATATTTTAGTTTTTGTTCTACCACCTTATCTCCTTCCATAGTTATATGAAAGAGAAAAGAGTGGTACTTTGGCCACACCTTGTAATTATGCATGGGTATGTAAACCTCATCCTCCACTGACATAGATCAAAGTTTTATCTTAATCATGTTCTTGTTTGTGTTCTTACTTAGTTTTGCTTGTCCTTGAGGTAGATTTGTGATTTCAAGTTCATGGGAGTTTTAGTCCAATCTCTTGCTTAAATTATCTTGCTAGGATATGCAAGAACAGATCTAAAAGGCCTTATGCCTTAGATTCTCACAAACAAGAAGTAATTTGACTATTAGGGTTTTGGGTGTTGTGAATTAGATTTGATTATCTTTAATTTGGTGAACTTGAGCACAATAATCTTGTAATTCTTGATTGGTTTAAATTCTTATTGCCTTAAACAAGTCTCATGCAAAACTTGGAAGTGTTGGATTAGAGTTAGATAAGTTTTTGAGATTTGAGCCTTTGACCCGAGAGGTTTTAAGGTTTGAGAATAGGAGACCGATCAGTCTGGCCTGCCGATCAGACCTATCACAGGTTGGCGGTTAGACCGACCCCTCAATGGCAGTCTATCTAGACTTGTACAGTAGGCTACTAATTTTGTTAGTTCTTATCTTTAGCTTTGTTTTATTTAGCCTAGTTGATGTGATCTGAACTTAGTGATTATCATAGTTACTTGAGTGAAGATTTTGAATACCCTAAGGTGACAAAGTTTTGGAAATCATTCACCCCCTGATTGCCGGTATTGGTCCTACACTAAGTATAGTCTTATGCTACAAGGAGAGATGTATGTGCTATAACTATTTGCAACATACATTCACAAATAACATCATGCTATAGAGAGTTAGAGCAATCGAGATTAAGCTATCAATATATGATGAGACTCAACCTACTAAACAAGATCTTTCTTAATAGTACAGTAACCTAAGCTAGCGATCTAGTCTCCTAAACAAATATCAAGACCGGTAAAATAATAGAAACACACCTTTAGCCTATTATAATTATATCTTTGTCTTGTGCATCCACTTGGAGGTTTCACTCGATGACAATAATCTTTTCTCCAAGTCCAGATCCGTGACTTGTTCATCTATACATGATGAACTCACTTGATGTCGGGATCTTAACTTAGTGACCATCAACATATGATGCTATCCATCATCCCAAATCTTGACTTAATGACTATCAATATATGACGCCATATAAAGTCTTCATCATTATGGGACTTAACCTATTTCACCAACTGATAAAAAAATATTAGTCCAACACATCTGATTATCATTAATCACCAAAACGCGTCATTAATATAAGATGGAGGGACTAGATTCTTCAGCGGTGAACCCATCGGCGGCGATGGCGCCACCCTCGTTGGCCATCGTGCGAGATCGAGATTGAGCAAGCGAGCAAGGAAGTGAGCAAGAGATAGAAGAAGTTGTGGATAGTATACCATCAATTACTCGCTAGATGCATGTTTAAAACCTTACGCGATGGTTACGAGATGCCCGAATGACCCCACAGTTAGGGATCTTATTCCCACTGAGAGCCACCAAGGGCGCACATTTGTCCCATCTCATCTCTTACATGAATGGATGACTTTCGGAATGTTCCGTTGCTCCAGAATATCCTTCTCCCAAAAGAATAAGGGCGGGTTCAGGAGGACTTTTGCTTATGGCTTATGTTATTTGCTACAGTACCTCGCTTTTAAACGATACGTTTTTTTAAGACGGTGTCTACAGGTAAATTGTAGTAAAAACTGTACCGAGTTTAGCTGTATTAGCCAAAATCACGTGTGGCTATTTCTCTCTATGTACCGTCTCTTACGAATAGCATAGAATTTAAAAAGATTAACTATAAGTTATAAACCATAGTCTAAATGAATCATCCATAAACCATGTACGGCTCCTAGCAAGAGTGGAACAGCAATAAGGTCAATAATGCGTGTGAATCTGACCCTTTGCCAGATCCTCAAGAGGACTTGTGCTCAAGGCTGTGTCCTCTTGTGCACACTTCGTCAGGTTCTGAATCTCTCTAAACCCAACACAACTATACGTGAGATGTCCAGAGCCAACCGCCATGGGGATGGGGTGATGGGCTTTAGCCCTAGCTCTGAACCTCTGAGCAATGACAAGGGAACAGTGTTCCACATGCTTCTTCCCTGTCACGGCGAAAAGTCAAGAACTAGGATGGCTACTTCGCCCTGTACTCGGGTTTGTACGCTGACGATTGGGCTCCGCGCGTCAGCCCCGGTCGGAGCCGTCGATTCGATGATCAATGGTTTTAGAAACGTACTGGGGCGCCGGTGCGGTGCCGCGTGCATCATGGGGAGGCCCGGCTGCTCCCTGCGGAAAGTGGCAAACAGCAACACGTGCACGGCGCACTGCTCTATGTACAAGCTTCAGGGACGAGGCCAGGATTTTGTCATAGGACCGAGAACAAAAAATGAATTTACTACTGCAATTCTATCATAATACCTTGTGATAATTGAGGCCCCGACTTTCATAATAGTATAGCAACCAAATATAAATAGTGATCATTGTGATGGAGTTTGGCGTACACTTACGCTTCATAGTCACCCAGTGCTGCAGCTTGTGTATACATACATATTTACATATCACCGAGACAATCAACGACGAGACAAAAACTAGATATGCTATCATGCCCTAAACGTATAGAGATATGAAATATTATGCACCTTTGAGGGAAATTAGGGAAATATTGCTCACTTGTGCTATTATGCTGTACAAATTAGACGCGATGGCAACTTGAAGTGTTTGGTAAAAATTAAATAAAATTTGGATATTGGCTCATGAACATAAATTAACTCATGTGCTTTTTAGGGCTTGTTCATATTGGGTTTTACTGATAGCTTTTGGCTTTGGCTTATGAATAGTAATAGATTTAGATAAGCAGTACGGAGAGAGAGTTGTGTGCGATTTTAACCGATATAAGTCACTACAGTGTCTACTATAATAGATTAGTAGACCCCGTCTTTAAAAAGCACTCTATTTGAAAATTAGGTATTATAAAAATGTTATTTACTATAAAAAACAGATTTTAGAAGACAATATAAATATTGTAGGGGCACCAAGCCCTACGACTGGTTCTCTGATGCATCATGTATGCATGCGTCACGTTACTCACGTATGACTTCCTTAATCTCCGGCTTCTCTGTTTCGGCTAGTACAACTTGAAGTGGCGATCGAGGTATACCTACATTGGGAGCTTGCTTGGCTTATTTAGGTGCCGTTACGTTGGGCTGAAAAAATGGCTTATGTTTGAAATTTCACTGTAGCTGGTTGAAATTACACTATAGTTGATAGTAGTTTATTTGGCCTAACTAAATTTTAAAAAATTAAAAATAGAAAAAACAGGTTAACCCATCACGGATAATGTAAACGAATACGATAAAAAGGAATCGGCAAAAAAGCTCAAAAAAAACCAAAAGTCAGAAAAGATGAAATTTATAAATAGTGAAAAATAAACTAGAATCTCAAGCTAAAATGAGTAGGGCCTTTTAGACACTTCTCCGTAGGCACGTGTGAAGTAGTACGAGTACACACCGTGTGAGTGTGTGACGAAAGCAAAAAACAGTAGAACACACCGTGGTATTGCCTAATTGTTACTGGGGTCGACTCCTAAGCTATAGGTTGAGTTTTTTTTATTTACGTCTTATGAATTATGGGTTATGTTAGAGTCAAATGATATGTTTTTTAAGACAAGGTCAACAGAAAGATTATAGTAAAAAGCAAATTAAATTTAGCTATACCAGTCAAAATTATATGTGACTATTTTTTCTACATAATACCTCTCATGAATAACTAGAATTTAAAATTTAAGTCATAAACTACAAGGAAAAAACCACCCATTATCATAGAGAAACTTCGATTTTTTTTTCCTTTGTCTCGAACATGGTGAAGAACTCCATCTATCTCTCCAACAAAAAAGTGGGGCCGCGCCCGACGCGTACGTACCTTAATGCAGATTTGAGACCGTACGCTATACAAAGGAACTATTAGGCAGAGACTAGATTTGACGTAGCGTGTGTGAACAAGGAACAATTGCGGCGTATTGGTCGGTTGCTTTTTCCCGGTTTCTCCATCGCGGCCACGATCAGCTTTCGTGCTCTCGGGACGTCTCAACGTTCTGATGGGGATGATTCATTGCGAGAGGGATAGGTTAACACGCATACGTACTAGTATTAGGGTTATTCTTTTAACCCTTTAATTTATAGCTTTTGACTAAATGTTATAATTTTTAAGTTATTCGTAAAAAATAGTACGAATTAATAAAAACTTACGTATAATTTTTATCAATATAAATGAAATCACTGTAATGTATAATACAAGTAACTTATAAACTATATCTTTAAAGGATCCTTATATTTAAAAGCTAGGTACTTAAAAAATAAAAAAACAAACCATAGAAGTTAAAAAGAAAAGGAGCTTAATAAGCGAGCCGGTGAAAGAAACTCAAGATGATGAACAGTGGAACCGCCACACGTGCGGATGTCCGTAGACAGGCAGCAGACAAGAAGTCGTTAGCACGATCTTAGGTTGGATATCCCGACCCCACGGCCACGGAAAGCGTGGGCCCCACTTGCCCGTTCTACCACATCATGCGCTCACGTAATCGGGTCGCTCGGGTTTTCGTTTGGGGCTCGTACTCCAACATGTTGGGTCGGGGTTATTTTTTTTTCTTTAGCTCGTGGGATCTTTTCTCAAGAAAGCACAAAGCTTATCAAGGCATTCTTTACGTGCGTACGATGCCTTACTTGTACTGGTTAGCATAAACAGCATCAGTGCATAGTACCATTTGAAACCTCGGGAGGTTTTTTTTCTTGTGTTACGTCTAGAGATGGCAATGGGTATCCGAAATCCGATACCCGGTGGGTTTTTACTCTATTATGGCATGGGTCTGAGTCAATTTCCTAACTCATGGGTCTCTTAATGGGCAAAAAGCCCAACCCATCGGGTCTACCGGGTTCGGGTACGTTCGTATAGTACCCAAACCCGTAAACCCATGGGTAATATAAACCCGATCCATAGGAGTTATAATCCCGGGCTCCCAGCCTCCCAGGCAAACCAGCCCAGCCTATAGCCCATTAGCCATTTAGCCCCAAGCCCCAAATCCAATGCGGCAATGCCCCATTACCCATACGGCTAACCCTAGCTAGTACTCACCACGGTCACTACTCACTCCTCCCCAGTCCCCACCCTGATTCAACAGCCGCCGCAGCGGCGGCGCATCTGGCGCTCCGCGCTCGGTCTCCGGCAGTCTCCACGCTCGCCCTCCCGTCCCGCAGCTCCCGCTCCTGCTCCCGCCACTCTTGCCGCACTCGTCCTCCTGCACGCCCTCGCCGTCGCCTCGCCTTCTAGTTCAGCCTGCCACCCCCACGACGACAGCCTGCCGCCCCCACGCCGCAACCAACGCGCATCACAGCAGTAGGCCCTTGGCCATGGCGCTGCCCTCCGGCTCCAACGAAGATGGCTGGTGAACTTCTTCCTCCTCTCCATTAACCATTGTTGCAGCTCGCATTACTGACCCGACGGGCGACCCATGGGTACCCGTTAACCCAGTGGGTATGGGTCTGGGCAAAAATTTGCACCCGTCACGGGCATGTGTTTTTTAGCGGGCACGTCCAACTTTCATGGGCACGGGTTTGGGATAGCAAAACCCAGCGGGTTTATGCCCGTTGCCATCTCTAGTTACGTCAAAAATGAACTATTTTATATAAAAAATTTATAAAATTATGGGAAAGTCTTGCGTCTCAAATACAGTCAACCACCTATATGATAGAAGTTGATAAAATGACGTGTATGAACAATCCAATTAGGTACACGTGTTGTGCCAAATATCTATTTAATTGACTGTAACACCCTAGGGTCCAAACCGACTCAAATCTAACCACATTTTGGATAGGTCACGCACATGTATCAACCCGCTTGCACTTTTGTCCTCGCTTCACGCAAAACGATTAATCGGGGATGCTACCTTTGGAACTGCTATGCTTATATGTAAGTGCTTCTCAAGGTAAGCTAGTAAGGTGGGACTAACCCAGAAATTCATGTGCACACACACATGGGCCAACATGGGCCGGAGTGTCACATACACCCCCCCCTCAAAGGACCCGACGTCCTCGTCGGACCAACATACCCATACTGGGGCAAATGATAAGGATCTCCCCTCTTGGCACATGTCCGTGCGTTCAGTGCCAGCACATATGCCATATCGTGTGTCCACTCCGGACCCACATGCGCCATATGCCCGCGCCCCTGACCCGCATGCGCCCATGTAACCATGAGAGTCGGCTCTGATACCATTTGTAACGCCCTAGGGTCCAAACCGGCTCAGACTTAACCGCATTCTGGATAGGCCACGCACATGTAGCAACCTGCTTGCACTTTCGTCCTCGCTTCGCGCAAAACGGTTAACCGGGGGTGCTACCTTTGGAAATGCTAGGCTTATATGTAAGTGCTTCTCAAGGTAAACTAGTAAGGTGGGACTAACCCAGAAATTTATGTGCACACATACATGGACCAACATGGGCCGGGGTGTCACATTGACCGAGCGAGATATTCGTATAAATTCTTGTTGAATAAAATATATAAGTAAAAGATGTTATGAGTGGGACACAACTTGGCAACGGCCAACAAGAGATTAGGTATCCCTTCCATAACGGATTTCATCTTGTACCCTAATCTTACCAACTATAGTGGGTGGCTGTCCAAGAACGATGACAACATAACGAATTGGGTTTTGGATGGTAAGGCGTCGAAGACCATGGGGTGGGAGGGCAAGGATGGGTGATGAGTGTATCGGTGTCTGCTACCTTCGTTGCATTAAACAGCGGAGTGGCACCAAATACATTTTCTATGTTAAACTGGTGGGATTTTTTTTCTCTCTTTGCAATGAAATTAAATGCAGCTCGTTTGCGTCCTCTTCAGAAACTGTAAGCAATCTTCATATTGGTGCGTGAAACTTAATAGCTAGTGTTATTACGTCAGCTCGGATGTACGGAGACATGTATCTTTTCTTTCGGTTTTCGTTAATAGATAGTAGTGAACAGTAGAATTTTATTGGGAAGGATAGGTTTTGACTTGGAAAATGACAAAGTTGCAACTATTCTGTTTGCTATACGGACTGAAGACAGACTTCCTTATCTCCTTTTCAACTGCTCTTTCGATGTCACATGTTGTCAGTTTCTGGACACTTCATGGAGGAACAACACGAAGGTGGTCTGATAGGCAGGCTTTCTTTGGCGAAAGGAGATATTTCAAAGGGTGATTATTGCGACCATTTGAACCAGTGGCTGAGCTTTGAGAAAAACACAGAGAAAGTTAATTTAACAGTATACATTTAGATAACTTAGGAAGGGGGGCTAGTTTAATGCTATATGGCTATTTAAGCAGTAAAATTAAGCATTTTTTAGTGATTTTTCTGGGGAGAGCGTTATGGCCCCCTTTGGTTCTAGCTTTAGAGGTGGATATCGAGCCGGCTCGGCTCGGTTAGGCTCGTTAGGGAGGAGGTTCGGCCCGGCTCGTTAGATGAAATATGTAAATTGACTTTTCTGAAAAGCTCGAGCTCTACTCGTTAGGTGGAATATGCAAATTGACTTTTCTGAAAAGCTTCAGCTCGACTCGTTAGGCTCGTTTTGACTTTTGAGTGCCTTTAACCTTTCTTTTTATGTTTCAGATTTGTTTTTCTGAATGATAAGTTTTATGGTTTCCTTTCCATATATGAAATTAACAGAGAAAAGAGTAACATGTACTTTAATAATACCTCTCAGTGATAAAAGAGGTGCGAAAATTGGCATGCATACATACATACTACTACTGTCATACTGAGCTGTTCACACGTGATGGGCCGGAGAAGCTGCCGAGTTGAGCCGACCGAGCCTAGCGAGCAGCTTGCGAGCCGGCTCGGCTCGGCTCGTTAACGGATCGTGCTAAAATCCTGACTCGGCTCGGCTCGTTTGTGCCGCGAGCCGAGCTGAGCTAAGCTAGCTTACGAGCCTCGAGCTTTTTTGTCACCCCTACCTAGCTTCATGGTCGAAGAAGTTTGCCTCCTCCATCGCTTCTTTGGTTGTCTCGCCGGTGCTCTTCTACCGTCGCCGTGAGAGGAGCCACACTGAGTTTTGAAATCCTATGAATTTTTACTTGAGTTGTTGTCTAGTAGATCCAATATTTTCATCTGTGTGCTAAGTATGGCTACTAACATAGTGGACCTGCAGGCTGTGGAGACAACGGCAGTGCTTGTGCCGAAGGAGGCGGAATGGTGACGCCGAAGGCGTCGCCGATCTAGTAGCTCACGTAGCAACTGTACCCCTTAGACGGCACCCCCCGTGTTGTTAGGGCGCGATCTCAGACAACTCTCCAACCGAGTATTCAAGCGTCTAGGCTATGCTCAATATGGCTTTTTTTGAGTGGCTTATGACTGAAAGCACTGTAGCTGACTGAAAAAATAATGTAGCTGACAGAGGCTTATTTAGCATAATTAAATTTAAAAATAGAAAAATCATATTAGCCCATCACGTATAATACAAACAAATACGGGAAAAAAGAACCAGCAAAAAAGATAAAAAAATCAAAAGTAAAAAAAACAAAATTTATAAATAGTAAAAAATAAGACATAATCTAGAAATTAAAACCGAAACGAGCTGGGCTTACACACTCGCTTGTCGGCAGTTCCCTGCGAGTTGGTGTACGGCAGGCTCGCCACCCGCAGCTTGGAGTTGCGAGCCACAACATCACCTGCCACCGCGTGGCCTTCATGTCGGCCACGTCGTTGATGAAGGAGCCAGGCGGCTACTCGTAGAAGGCGACGGTGAGGTCGGCGACGAAGAAGTATGCGTTCGAGTACCGAGCAGGCACACGTCGTAGTGACACACATCTGTACCTTGGAGAAAAACATAGAGGCGGCTAATTTAACAGCACACACTTCTTTAGCAACTGTTTTAGCAACATAGATAACTTAGGAAGATGGAGCTAGTTTAGTGCCATATTGGCATTTAAGTAGTACTACACACTTCTTTAGCAACTGTTTTAGAGAAGAGGAGGACCATAGCCCCGTTTGTCCCTTGAAAAGCTTCGCCCCTGCTTTGAACATACTTCTCTGGACTTTCCAACATGGAGAGTTAAAGCCTTGTCTCTGCTAGCATGTCGGACCCTTCTCTCGTGTAGGTCTTGTCCTGACTCTTCTTGGCAGTTGGTAAATTTCTCTATTTTTTTCAGGCTTCTTAGGGCATCTCCAACAGTATGAGCTAGTTACTAGCTCTAAGATAACTTCTCCAATAGTACTAACTTTAGCACATAGCTCATAACATAAATAGCCTCACATGACACTCTCACATAATCTTGGAATGTGTGTATGAGACTAGCTCTTGATCAAGAGATAGCTTTTCTCTCTCTTCTATTAAAATATGAAATAATATGCTTAGAGCTAGCTCATAAGTCACTGTTGGAGATGCTCTTAGGGCATCTCCAATGGTTATAGCTAGCAACTAACTATAAGACTTCCACATCATCTATATAGTACACACTAAAGTTAGCATTCTAAAGAACTATCTATAAGGATAGCTATTCGATACTTACATGCACACACAGAATTTATGGAGGCTGCCTCGTTTGGCGCTATAGACTATCTCTAGAGCTGTAGAGAGCTGCGTTCTCTTTCTTCATTTAATATCTTCCACGTAGGATAGTTGATGACATGGACTCTCTTGTAGATAGCTGCTATAGACCCATTGGAGATGCCCTTAGCCCGTGAGTCCATGACGAACTTATTCCTAGACTCGTAACTTCAACTGTGCCTTCCAGCTGGTTTCTTTGTAAACCAGAAAAAAAACAACTACGTACTAATTAATATCTGCTCAATCGATGCATCTAATTAAACTGCAAATTAATACAAATCACTTTATTTTTTCTGATAGCCAGGCTAGGCTGAGCCAAAACAAACAGTACATGGGCCACCATCCTATGTGGTGAGGTATGACGGCCGCCCAAGCTCACCTCCACCTAGAAACCCCCTCCCCTAAGCAAGGACATGCCATAGAAGCGAGGAACCAAGGTAGACCAAGAAAGAACAGGAGGAGTCATTTCTTTCAGTCGTTTGGGGGATGTATGGGCTTGTTCCTTCATTTATTTGGGTTGGCCAGTATAAGAATGAACAAGATACTAAGAGGAGGCGGTCACCGATCCCATTTGGCCATTTCCCATGCCTTCTCCTCGTAACCCTAGAAAGGCAGCGAGGCAACGACCGAAGCGGTGTGATGCGTCCAGGGCGGTCGCGACTGCGCGGCGGCTAGGGCGTGGGCATGCGGCGAGCCGACGACAATGGAGTGGACTATGTGCGGCGGAGCGAAATGTGTGGTGGAGCGCGGCGAGCGGCGGAGCGAGCACTAGAGCGGGCCGGGGCATGGCAGCCAAGTGGCATGGCGAAGAGGCAAGAGTAGAGGAACAATCTTATTAGGTAAAACAAGGGTTTTCTTACTCATGTTATTTTGGATAATAGCCCTACATGAGATGCAATCTCGTTAAATCTGTTATGGTAGATACATTGATTAGTACTTGCAATATGTTATATTAGGCTATGAGATGTGAATGCGTTAATTCATATGAGATTGTTATTTCTGATGTGCAAGCTTGTTAGATCATTGTTTCTGATAATCTAGTGCGCAAGTTTGTTAGATTGTTGTTTCTGATGCGTTAATTCATATGAAGTGCAACCTCATTGTATGATTACTTGTGTGGTTACAATTAGGTGAACGATGCTATATAAATATGTTAGGTTTGCTGGTTGATTGCACTATTGAACAAAATCTTATGTTTTTAGTGAAGTTTTGTGACATCATGATAAGCTAATATAATTTGTTAGATAGATGCACAAAAAGTATGCAAAAACATATGATTGTAATATAGTTTGCGTATATATTTCTTTGCTATCAGATAATACTCTTAGAGCATCTCCAAGAGATACTCTATATGGCTCTTAATATTTAAATTTTAGAGTTGAAGGGTAAAAAGTAGCTCCAACAGATTCCCAAATAGACTCCCAAAAATAGAACACACCCAAAAAATGGGCTCTCACTCTCTACTTATAGAGGATGATCTAAGCTCCCAATACTGTTTTTCTGGTTTAGGGTATCTGTTGGAGGGAATGATTATTTTGGGACCTTATATCGTGATTAGGATCTGTAAAAAGAGATTTAGGGTGTGAATTTATTGGGCATTTCTTGGAGATGCTCTTAGTTCGCACCGACCGATGGGCGCCGCTATCGTGGTACCTAAAATTTTATGGTGAGCCCACCATTGAAGCAGTAACAGCATGTCATCTCTGTGCCAGCAAAACGGACGGCAAGATCGCTTTCGGATATTATCCCAAACGCAGGAAAAAGTTGCCACGAGGAGCGCGGACACGAAACCTGTGGGCCGAGCCTCGTTCTCGCAGGACCGGAGGAGGAGGTTTCAGATGCCACTCCTCCCGCCCGAGAAAATAGAAAAAGATAGCGAGGAGTCGGCGGCCGCAACGGCAAAACATACATAGCAGCACGCGCACTGAAAACAGCACATATCGAAGTGTCCATGGACCCTGTCTACGCTACGCATGCGCTGTTTTCTCCGGACGACATGTACGCATGCACTCGACCTATGCGCCCGAATCAGCCGAAAGGTGTATGTCCCCCCTCTCACGTCGCCCTCCCCGTCGAAGAAAAAAATTCGCCGCACGTACGTGGGCACCGGTCTACGAGGGATTCGGGCCCGCCGGAAAAGGCAGCGTCTGAATGTGATGGGACGCGTGAGTACAAGGGGGAAAAGAGAAAGGAAAAGAAAACGAGGCTCAACAGTGGTAAAGCACTCGGTCATCAGTTAGGGCGCTCTAGTCTCTAGAGGTTCCCTGTTTTACCCCTCGATAAATTATGTTACGCCCGTTTGGCTTCAAGCTATTGGCTCTAGGATTATGGAACTGAAATTTAATTTTAAGAATGTAGTTGTTTAGCTGCCACCTAGAATAGAATTGATGATTTTAAAGCCAATTTCAAGAGGCATGATAGAGTTATAAGCAACTCTTAACTTATATATGTCATTTATCTAAAATTCATTATACAAAAATTAAGTAAAAGTTCGGTATCTGAAATTTCAACATCGCATTTACACTATAAAATTTTTACAAAATTAAATTAAATTTATTGGAGATGATTCGGTGTGTAAAGAAGCTAATTTATGCACATTGCGGGTCTAGGTGCACATGTGACCCCACAGCCTTGTAAACAATGATTTCATAAAAGTTCAGATTTGAAATTTCAATCTCACATTCACACTATAATTTTAATTTTTCTCATAAAATTATCTAAAATTTGTTGGAGATAATTTATATGTAGATAAACTATTTTGTTTATATTGGTGGAACTAGGTGCACACAAGTAGGCCCCATTGTCTCGTAGAATCACAAATGACATCCAAACAGGAAATTAGAGTTTGAATTGGCTTGAATCAAATTTAAATTCAATTAGAATACAATTTGAAATCTAATTAAATGAATTAAATTTAATTCTAGACAACCAAATAGGGTGAATAGATTTTGTGTTGGGTCTTCGTCTGATTCGACTAAACCATTGTTTAGGAAGAGTTGCCTTTTTTTAAGCTTTTGGAAAGTGCAGTGTAGTGTAGGTCGGCAAATGTAAGAAATACTTATATTTGAATATTTTTAGTCGACCGTCTGCTTTTTTAGCTAGAGGACCGTAGTATATTCAGATGATTGGATCAAGAGTCAACGACTAATCTAGATCGAATATGCTAATGAATTGAATTTCGTTTCTTAATTTCTACCCGTGATGCCCTGCTATAAGTGGCTTCAGCTTCTAGTTTCTGGCTTCCACTTAGAGCACGTCGGCTTTTTAATTTTAGTTTTTTTTTGCCTTTTTTAGTATTGTTTGTGGAGATATAATGATGTTTTTTTTTGCTTTTTTCTCATTTTTCTTTAATTGGATAACTTAGAAAAGTTAACAATTGTTACAGTATAATTTCAACCAACAACAAAAAAGTGTAGCTAGAAACCATAACCATAAGTCGGATGGAGCGGCCCCTTAATCTAAATGTAGTTTAAGGGACTGATAGCTCTCATCCACCACAATCACCACATGTTCCTGAGATTATGGCGAGGCGTCCATTGTGGCTATTTAATTTTGTGCTTGTGCGTTGAACACCTGCTGCCCAGAAAGGGATATATGGTGCGTGCATGCTTAAAGTTTTGTTTGTCGATTTAATGGTCCACGTGACACGATCAGCTGAACAAACAATTGGGTGAATCGTGTTTATATGCACATTGTGGTTGCGACGCATGAATAGCGGCGTTGCTTTGACCAATCATTGGAGACGCCAAACCAATGGAAAGTATTAGCCAGTGGGGCTCAGTGTCGCTAATTAGTTTGTGAAGGGCAAAAGGGCGACGTAGCATAGTTCTTGGCCACTTGCATCGATCGCACATCTAGCAGACGCACCTTTTGTTTTGCGATAAAGCATACTCACTTTTAAACTGGGCTATTTGGCCGGTCCGTACCTTTTCAGTTCAGATATCTTTGGGATGATATACTGTTTGAATTTCTAACACTATGAGTTTCGTTCATAAGATTTGTTTTCGTCGATTTTACTCCTACAAACTCACTTTATACATGTAATACCCTAGACCAACAATTCTTGGATCAAGAGTAAACAAAAATGTAGTATGCTGAGTGAGCACCGTTGGATTTACGTTCTATTTTGTACTGTGTACTAGGGCGGTGAAAATGGTCGAATCAGTTAGGCAGTAGCAAGAAAAGTATTGACTACGACACCCCCTCATAAAAAAAAATTGACTATGAAAGGGAAGCTTCGCAAAACATGATTTGACCACGGAAAATGCCCGATGGGAGATAGCTAATCGTAACTCAGGGGCAACGCTCAAAAGATGGTTGTCCTTAGCTGTCCACTCGGTAAATCACAAAAGAGCGATCTAAATTCATGTGCTCTTGTCCGTCGTACGTACTGGCGAACGGTGAGACTGGCTCGCAGCAACCTAGCTCCATAGGCTAAATTCACCGCGACCTTTTTTTTTTTTTTTGCTCATTTTCCTTGTATCGGCCCATTTTTCGTCCGACTGAGACAATGCTACTGCTGGCAAATTTGTTACCGCCGCTGAGTTGTATGCCTTTTTTTTTTTTTGTTATTTTACCTCTTGAGATGTCGATCCCTTTTTTCTTTAGAGGAAGGTAAGGATATTATTGCTGGTTAACATTTACGTTTACACTCAGATAGTTTGGCGGCTGTAGGAGCCAAGTATATCTCCCCGGGTACCATTACATTTAGCAACTAAATGAGGTTCAAAGTTTGAGCCCATGCCTTTAAAGAGCCCTGGTTCGGTCCATGTAAAGGTGTTGGAGGTGTTAAGACCTCCACTGCATCTAGCCATTAATTAACCATGGTCCTAGTTGTACAATTGCTTCGAGAGCTTCACGTTTTTCAGACGGTTAATCGGTTACTAAAAAACCAACCAATCAGGAATGAAAGGAAACGTTCCCGTTCAATTCCCGTCGAGCCCTCCGCAACAACTCATCCTTTGTCTATCTTGAACTCCAATCCTTCATGTATTTCAAATCTCACCATCTCAATGACTACGAACAACAGCAAATCTGCTATTCTGTTATCTTTGTGATCTAATATTATACTGGCAAGAGTCTGATGGCTACTAAAAACTAATATAAATGACCACAAGAAATTCCAACTAATCGATATCAAACACTCTCATAGACGAGTGGCCACAAGGTGAGAGAAATTATAGCTAGTGGCTGCAACAAGCTAGAATTGCCAATCGGCCGTGAGACGATGACCGATAGAATATTAATCTTCCGTCGCTTGAACTTAAGAGGTTAATGGTAGCGGTGAAGAGTCAATAGAGTGAAGATGAAATTGCCTCTATACCCCTATTTGGTAGCATCTCTCCGATGCATTGCTGGTGAAAGCCACAGGTGCTCAGTCACAAGAACCGTCAGATTGTGCTTCGTGGATGGTCTAGCAACTTTTGAAGGACTGAACCATTTGTCTTCAAAACGGAAACCAACATCTGGGATCAGTTCAGACCTCTTTTGAATCTCCTGCAGAATCATTCCATAGGCACATCGATTTTGCTTCTCCAAGTTTGTTATAACTTGCAGACAATCTGACACAAAGAAGCACTTTGTCACACCAATATCCATGGCTAAGGACAGGTACTGCACCCTTCTTCCCTGACAGGGAGACACCCCCATCTACATTCATCTTCATAGGGGCAGATGGAGGAGCTATCCATTTCGTTTCCCTTGGGGTTTTCTATTTTGTAGCAATATTCGGTTCTTTTGCAATGCCCGCCATCTCCAAATCTCCCTGAATTTTGACAATAAAAGTATAAGTGGATAGCGGACTCTGGAATTCGCCTTCATGCAGTACAGCTCTGCGGCGTGTGCCCCATATTGCCCAACAGGTTATTAATAATTTTCTGAAGCCTTCTGGGGGAAGGGACTCCATCATAAAAAAAAAAAAGCCAAAGTTTTGGGATTGTCAATGCTTGTTGCAGCAGTATGTTATCTCTTCGTCAAGAAGGGCCCATACACACCTAGCCAATTTACAATGTAGCAGTGCATGGCTCCACGTATACGAATCAGCACCACACAGCTTACACGCCGTTGATTTCTCCATTGATCGCCGAAAGAGAACTTCATCTGAAGGAATAGAATTTGAGCAAATCTCCAAGCAAAAAACGTGAATTTTAGATGGAACATTTACCTTCCACATCTTCCTCCACTCCTTGCTTGCACCATTGATATCTGAATTTTCAGCTCTATGCTCCAACTACGCTCCCCTACTGAGTTTTGTATGGACCAACATTTTGTAAGCTGAACGAACCGAAAATAGTCCATTCCTTTCGTAATGCCATGCCCGTATGTCCTGTTGTTGAATTAGGCTCAAAGGGATGTTTCTAATAGCTTCTATATTCATTGGATAGAAGAAAGTGTTCAAAAAATCCATCCTCCATGTCATAGTCGATCCGTCAATCAATTCATTAACTTTCAGTGAAGGATTCAGAGCTTTTGCTGCAACAGGCCGCAACATTCCATATCTAGGGTGTGACGCCCTCATCACGGTTCTTGACTAGATTAACTGTAATGAAAATCGTCACTTAATAGAATAACGCTAAGATCAGCTAAAAAAACAGTGGTATATATAAGTAGAAACTTTCACCATTTAATACATGGTGTCTTATTCATAAGCACATATAGTGCTTTTTTAGATCTAGCTACGGTGTTTTCTACATCGTCTGCTTATTTAATTAAGTCCTTAAACATCTCTCTTGATGGGTATTTACTCTTCATAGTCCTAGTTATCGGTTTTCCCATAGTTATACTCCTCCATAGTAGCATCATTATCAACATGAGGTTCCATGTCAACATAATTACTAATTATCTCATCGGGATTAGCACGTGTCTGAAAAACAACATAGAAGCAAGATTAAGCACAAAAGTACTCGGCAAGCTTTTGCTCTCGTCCCTTTCCCCCATCAAACAGTGCCAAATCAAGTGAACCTTCCCCCCATCAAACAGTGCCAAATCAAGTGAACCTTCCGTGCCTTCTATGCCCCGCTTCAAACGAATTCTGCTTTTGGCTTCTGGAACATGCCAGCTTCTTAATTTCAGCTTTTTAGGGCTTTTTTGCTTTTTTTCTTCTTTATTTCTTTAGGGCATTCATAGTGTATATAACCCAAGGGACCTTAAGGTGGATCCCATCTAAACCTTAAGGCTGACTCCATAGTGTATATAACCCAAAGGGTCTTAAAACGGTCCCACTCGGCAGATAAAGAAAAATTGTATTTTAATGCTTGTAGCCAGGTCTTTAGCTTGAGGACCAGCCTTTTTTGCTTATAGCCTGCTTAAGGTCACCCCTGTAATGTATAAGGTTGACCTTAAGGTGGCTTAAGACCCTCTATTTTTATACACTACAGATATCTTTACATTGTCTGTGATGATATAATTTTTTTATTTTTAAATTTAATTATTTGGAAAAAGCTAACTGCAGCTATGGTGGTTGCTATAAGCTATCCTCTCCAACATTAATCTCTTCCTGACATTCTTTCCTGTTTTTATCCTCACCACAACGATAGACTTCATTGGGCTAGGAGCATCATCTTGTAATTCCCCACCAGTAGCCTCCTGCTCCTTCCGTCGGTTCTCAGATTTTGAATCCGACCTCGAAAAAGAACGATCAGAGCTCTTACCAAAGGAATCCCTCGATGATTTACTCCCTGAGCCACCTGAGGTAAATGATCCACCTCCCAACCCTCCTTTGTTCCTTGTTCTCCTATCTGGTGAAGCGAGAATCCACTCCCCGTACTGGTAAGCTTTCGTATCATGGTCCCCATCGTCACATTCAGATCCTGTATGCGCCAGAAGGCACATACTGCGCAAAAATGAGGTAACTTCTCGTACTTCACCTTCAAAGATTCGCGAACACTACCACTCGTTCCTTCCCGCGTAGCCAAATGATCATTTTTTGGTGGCTTATGGCTTTAAAGCACTGTAGCTAGCTGAAAAAATATTGTAGCTGACAGAGACTTATTTATCATAATTAAGTTTTAAAAAATTAAAAAAATATAAAAAAAATATGTTAACCCATTACATATAATACAAACAAATACGGAAAAAAAAGAACCAGCAAAAAAGCTCAACAAAAAGCCAAAAGTTCAGAAAAAGACGAAATTTATGAATAGTGAAAAATAAGCCGGAAGCTAAAAGCTGAAGGCAAAACGATCACAACATTTTCATTATTAATATCTTTTGAGATTACAACATTTTCTTTTGAGAATGAGCATGTTAAGCCTAGATCACATAATTGAGCAACGGATAGCAAATTGAAATTTAATGTTTCAACTAGTGATACATTAGAAATTGAAAGGTCGTTTGAGATAGCGATTTTACCCAATCCCAATACCTTTCCTTTACTATTATCTCCAAAGGTGATCTTGTCATTGCTTCCACTCTCAAAGGTGGTGAACATCTTCCGGTCTCCGGTCATGTGTTAAGTGCAACCGCTATCCAACACCCAATGTCTTCCACCGGTTTTGTAGTTCACCTACAAAAGAAAATCAAGTTCTTTTAGGTACCCAAATTTGTTTGGGTCCTTGGAGGTTAGTGACCAAGGCCTTGGGTACCCAAATGGATTTCTTTTTAGCACCCAAAATCGAGGTGCCAATGAAATGAACAATTACATTTCCATTCTTAGACTTTTTGAGCATATAGCGAGAATCATATAAACCAATGGAATGCATGTTATTCTTAGAACAATCATTTTGAACATGTCCAACACTTCGGCATTTTGTGCAATACTTACCATTCTCCTTTACAAACCTTGGAGGCTTGTATACCGGCTTCTTACCCTTTTGGGGGACATATCCAAGTCCCTCTTTGTTAAAGGAGCATCTTTGATCACTTAGCAACTTATCAAGGGTTTCCTTTCCCTTGTAAGCCCCCTCTAAATTTTTGTTTAATTTTAGCACTTGTTCCTTTAAATTTTTGTTTTCATTAGCAATAACATCATCATGAACAAGATTTAAAGCATTTCTAGAGTCTACACTAGATGAACAAGGTATGGCAAGTAAATCATCACAACAAGTAGATATGCTAGACTTTGAAATTTCTATACTAGACATTTCATTCAAGATATTGCAAGTAACTCCAATGCTAGTACTAGATTTGTGATTTTCTTGGAGAAGCAAATCATGAACTTCCTTTAGCTCCTCATAAGAATCTTTGAGAGAGATGTGTTCTCTCTTTAAGACCTTAAACTTTGATTTTTCTTTTCCAAGAAATTCATTCAATTCAACTAACATATCTATCAAGTCATCATATGAAGGCTCATCATCATCAAGAAATTTTACCTTTTCTCCTTTAGCCATAAGGTATGTAGGAGTGGAGAATAGCGATGAAGCCTCCTTGATGGCGATGCCCACAAGCCCCTTCTTCTTGGGAGATTCGTCCTCGCTTGAGTCGGAGTCCGAATACTCCTCTTCGGAGTTCCACTCACCAATATGAGCTTCATTCTTGCCATCCTTGTGAAGCTTCTTGAAGAGCTTCTTCTTGCCGTTGTAATTCTTCTTCTTTGATGACTTCTCCTTGTCATCCTTCTTTGTTGGACATTGAGAGGCAATGTGCCCCTTTTCATCACATTCATAGCAACGAATGTTGCTATACTTCTTGTTAGAGGAAGAATGCCATTTCTTGGTCTTCTCATGGCTTGTGCTTCGATATGGGCGCCTTCTCATGAACTTCTTCATTCTCCTCACTAGAAGCGCAAATTCTTCTTCGGAGTCCTCCTCATCATCTTCTTCGGATTCCCCACTCATCACCGCTTTAGCCTTGAAGGCGGTGATCTTCTTACTCTTGGAAGAAGATTGTTCCAAGAGCTCTTCCTTGTCTTTCTTGTAAAGCTCGTTGGTGATGAGGTTGCCCAACAATTGCGTTGGTGTCATTCTTGCCAACTCTAGTGAGTTGAGGAAGAGGGTTACCAACATCTCGTACTTCTCCGGTAGAGCCCTAAGCATCTTTCTCACAATATCAAGATCCGAGAGGTTAGTACCAAGGCCTTTGAGCTCATTCACAATGTTGTTGAGCCGTGTGTACATCTCATTGATGTCCTCATGGAGCAACATTATGAATGTCTCATATTTAATCCTAAGCCGATGCAATTTTGCCTCCTTAACCGTGGATGTCCCTTCATGTATTTCCGAAAGGGTATTCCAAATAGCGTGAGCCGTCTCAAGATTGCTCACTCTATTGAATTCATCCGCGTTTAAGGCTCCAAAGAGAGCATTCATAGCTTGAGCATCCAACTGAGTGTTACGCCCATCTTGCTCCGTTGGGTTTTCGAGATCAAGAGGCATGACGTAACCATCATTTACGATTTTCCAAATGTTAGGATTCATGGCCTTTAAATAAATTGACATTCTAATCTTCCAATAAGCATAATTTGAGCCATCAAATAAAGGTGCATTTCCTACCGAAATCCCCTCACTAGCCATCCTTCTCTCTAGACGGTTAAGTCTATAAATGAGAGACCAATCTCTGATACCACTTGTAGGATCAAGGATACCGACTAGAGGGGGGGTGAATAGGAGGTTTTTAAATTTTTCTTGTTCACTTAATTAATTCTTCACAATTTAAGTGACAATGAAGTAAAGCAATTTATCCTATGCAATTCTAGTTATCAACTTAGCTCTAAACAATCAAATGATCACAGAGAAGCAAATAAACTAGAGCAAGAGAGACAAGAGACACAATCGATATTTTACCGTGGTGATCGGAAACTTGCCTGTTTCCACTAGTCCACGTTGAGGTTAGCCCGAACAAATCGGACCGACTCCACGAATTTGAGTCGAAACACCTCGGTCACTAATGTAGCTCTTTCCCGCTCCGGGTAGGTGAGCTCCAACCTTCACAATCCGTCGGGCCTTCTCACAACCTTCTTGAGAAGATCACCGATTTCCTTTCCGCCCAACCGTCCAAGTGCAGGCAAGCACTAAGAGTAACAAATCTTGGGCTTTGCTTGAATGCAAACTAGTGCCAATTGGATTTGCAAATGAAAACTCTAGCACTAAATGCTCAACCACCTCACTTCGATGTGCAAAGGAAGAATTGAGGTGAAATGAATGCTCTAGGGCTTAAGAATTGTGCAATAAGTCTCTAACCGGTGCCCTTGTACAGTGGTGGGGGTATTTATAGCCTCCACCAACCAAACTAGCCGTTTGACACAATTTCCCGCAAAAATCAGGATGAGCGGTACTACCGCCCTGCTGGGGCCGGTACTACCGCTCCCAAATCTTGCGTCAGAACGGCTCTGTCAGACGAGCACAGTGACCGTTGGATTTGGCGGCGCGGTACTACCGCCGTTGACATTTGCGGTACTACCGCTCTCCGGTAGTACTGCAAAGTCGGCGCGGTACTACCGCTCTGGCTGACATCCGAAAGGTCCAGAATCTGGCGCTCTCTGGAAAAAACGATCCGCTCTGAGGTCGGATCTTCCGGAGGCCGGAAGTACCGCTGAATAGTGCGGTACTACCGCTCACTGCGGTAGTACCGACGTTAAAACAACCGGTACTTCCGTTTCCGCACGACTTCAGTTCGGTGCTTTCTGGAAAAATTGATCCGCTCTGAGGTCGGATCTACTGGAGGCCGGAAGTACCGCTGAATAGTGCGGTACTACCGCTCACTGCGGTAGTACCGACGTTAAAACGGCCGGTACTTCCATTTCAGCACGACTTCAATTCGGTGCTCTCTGGAAAAATTGATCCGCTCTGAGGCCGGATCTTCCGCTCGCCAGTAGTACCGGCGTATTACACAGCGGTACTACCGCTCTTCCAGACAGAGCACAGAAAAAGGTATTTAAAGCAATTTAAATGAGTGCATGCTTCTAAACATGATCCAATTGGCACAAGAAATCTGTTTTCAAACTACTTGCCAAGATCCCTCTTTATGGTACGGTTATCTAACCTATAATCCGGTCTTCCACCATTCTCCTAAGACCGGTAAAATAAAAAGGGTCCTATTCTAAACGTACCTTTGTCTTGAACCAGCTTGGGTCTTCTTTTATGTTCTTTAGTTTGCATCTTGTCACCATCACATGGATTTGACCTTCGCATGCTCATACAAAACATTAGTCCCATATTCATAAAAGTTGATTAATTACCAAAACCATTTTTAGGGGCCTAGATGCTTTCAATCTCCCCTTTTTGGTAATTGATGACAACACAATTTGTGTGAAGATTAAGGATTTTGAGTATACCACTTTTTTTAATAAAAGTTGTATATTCTTTTGTGGCCTTTGAATAAAAGGAGTTCCTTTTGGAATAAGTTTTGAATGGACATGAATTGAACTATTTCATTTAAAGGACCGAGGAGGGAATGAGCTCCCCCTAAACATGTGCATGGATAGAAATGACATTCATACACAATACACAAGGCAAATATAACATAAAAGCTAAGTGATAAGCGAAGAGAATATATCAAAACCAAATATCCAAAATAGACAAAGTGCATTACATCCCAAAAGATAATAGACGATAGTAAACGATAGTTTCACACACACTTTCTTCTCCCCCTTTGGCATCAAGAACAAAAAGGAATCACTCCCGAGGAGGAGAAGGATCACGACGAGAGCGGGTGCGGCGAGTGAAGTGAATGGGCGGCTGAGAGATAGTCTGCTCCAGAGTTGCAACACGACCGTCTAGTGAAGCCAGTCGATCGTCAATGGAGTCCAATCTGGAGGTAATGGCAGAAAGGCCCTCTAGAATGGTGGAGAAGGCCTGGGAGATCGAAGGCTGACCAGGCTCCTGTGGTTGAGCTACTGGGTCTGCTGCTGGTGCCTGTGCTGTTCCTGCTGCCGCGGAAGAAGATCCTGCTCCCGGATCTGCATGTCGTGCTCTGACATTTGTAGGAATGGGAGCCTCTAGTCGTGGCTTATAAGGCTTGTGAACTCCACCACAACCACCCTGGAATTCCATCTTGGACTTGATTAGGGATGGAAAACGGTAACGGATAATTCGTTTTATCCGATATTCGTATCCGAGAGAAATCCGAATTTGGTAAGCAAAATCCGTATTCGAAAATATTCGTATTCGTATTCGAGAATATTCGTATCCGTATTTGAGAGTATTCGTATTCGTATTCGAGAATATTCGTATCCGTATCCGTATTCGAGACTATTCGATTCGTATTCGATCCGTTTTTAGAACCCATGAAAAATCCGTACAAATTTTGTGATTCAAAACTTGAATTTAGGCGGTTTAAAATTGGTAACCGGTCAAAAACCGATGAAAAATCGGTAAAACCGTTAGGAATCCGTTTTATCCGATATTCGTATCCGAGAAAATCCGTATTCGAAAATATCCGTATTCGTATTCGAGAATATTCGTATCCGTATTTGAAAATATTCGAATTCGTATTCGTATTCGTTTTAAAAATATGGATTCGTATTCGTATTTGAGACTATTCGACCGTATCCGATCCGTTTCCACCCCTAGACTTGATTAGGGCCATGATGTAAGGCGCATACTTAATGCGCTTGATCCGATCATTCTTAGAAGATGCTATCTCTCGAATGATCACATCCACTACATCAAACTTCTGACCTCTCATGATGTAATCAATCATGTTCCATGTATGGACTCTTATAGTGTCGAAATTACCGCTCTTAGGAAAGAAGGAGTGGTTGATAATGCGGTTTACTAGACCAGGGAGAGGAAGGAGGGCAATGTTCTTGCCTGGAACAAATCTCTCAGCAGGGTTGTAGTAGATGGATATGGCATGTATGTCAAGAGGTGCCTTGTCATATACCTTTTCAAAAGAGCTCAGCTCTGCCCTAAGAACTAGCTCAAAATCATGCTTGGTTGCCTCAAGCTTCTGGAAAGCTGACATCCATGACATATGCTGAAAATCTAGAGATACATAAACCGTGGCATAGAACTGTCTTATCATCTCCTCATTTTAGTCACATCTTTTAGCCACGAGTGGAGACAATCCGACTCTCTGAAATAGCCTGAAAGCTCCATCAAATTTATCTATAGAGTCAATATAATCCCAATCCACCCACTTATGGTCGGCAAACTAGCGGTCCGGACCATATAGCTGATCAAAGATTAGCTCCTGAAAGCGAGTGTGGAACTTGGGATTGACTGAGTTTGATGGAAGCTCGAACTGGTTCCGGTGCCTCAACCTTGCATACTCATCAGCGGAGATCTTCTTGAGATCAATATCAAGGTTTTCCCTCTCTGTTCGATCCTCCTCGGAAGACTCCATGGGAGAACTGACCTGCTGTTCAGCCTCTGACTCAGACTCCAATGGATCTGCAAGACCCTTCCCTCTTTCCTGAGCTGCCTCGGAAGAGGAAGGAATGGTTGGAATGCCTGACGAGTCCCCGTAGGCGGAGGAGTACCTTCTCCTGCCGGCTCTTCGAGTTCTAGCCATCTAGAAACAGGAGAGGATTGATAAGAAGCAAGAAGTAAAGGATCAAACTGGATTAAGCAAAAGCTGAAGTGAAATTTGCTTTGCTGTCAGGAAGGCCGGTAGTACCGCCGTTCAGGGCCGGTAGTACCGTTGAGCGGTAGTACCGCGCCTGTCGAGCGGTAGTACCGATTCCTGGCAGATTCTAGGGTTTCAACAATGTATCTAGATTTTTGGAGTTTTTCTTGGATGAAATCCATGAATAACATGTGTATATACTTTAAAACTCCAAATCCAGGCATTTACCCAAGAATCAACTAGCAAAATCATCAACATTTTGAATTATTCTACAAGTTTGATCTAGGGTATAACAAATGGATCAAAACAGGAGATTGATCTGAAATACCTCAAGGGCTGGAGGAGGTGGATCCTTTGGATATGAGATGACTCGAAAATCCGAAGAAATCCCCTCTTGATTTGAAGATCCAAGAGGCGGTTTTGAGAGAGTACTGTGGGGAGAGAGAGAGAAGGAAGAGAAGAGTGGGCGGAAGGGGAAGACAGACGAACCGCTCGCAAGACAGTGGGCCACCAAGGGAACCCTTGGGCCCGAGCAATTTATGCGCTTAAGTCATAAGCGGTAGTACCGCTGAGAAGGCCGGTAGTACCGCTCACCGGAAGTACCGCGGGAGATAGCGGTAGTTCCGATTAAAATGGAATTTTGCTGAATTTGAACTTTAGGGCTTGAGAGTATGCAAATGATCCCTAGTTTTGCACTCAAATAAAGTCATTTAGGATCATTATGCATCAATTGAGCTATTGCTATACTTTGAAACTAATTTTTATAAAAAATAATCGAACTTTTTACCAAAAGAGGGGAAAATTCAATTTAAATTCCACACAAGAGCATCAAATGAGCAGAAAAGAATGAAATGAGATTTCAAGCCACATTTGAGTAGTCTATGACATTTAATTCATTCCTCAATTTGCAAAAGCGGCTTTCATCTAATGGTTTAGTGAAAATGTCCGCTAGTTGATCTTCGGTTCGGACGTGGCTAATTTCAATGTCCCCCTTGCTCACATGATCTCTCAAGAAATGGTGGCGTATATCTATATGCTTGGTTCTTGAGTGTTGAACGGGGTTGTTAGATATTTTGATTGCACTATCATTATCACACAAAAGAGGCATTTTATCAAAATTAATCCCATAATCCAACAATGTTTGCCTCATCCAAAGTAATTGAGCACAACAACTACCCGCGGAAATATATTCGGCTTCGGCGGTTGAAAGGGCTACGGAGTTTTGTTTCTTAAATGACCAACATACTAGAGACCTTCCTAGCAATTGGCAACTACCCGAGGTGCTTTTTCTATCCACTTTGCAACCCGCATAATCGGAATCCGAATATCCAATTAACTCGAATTTTGCACCTTTAGGAAACCAAAGCCCTACATTTGAGTAATGCTTTAAATATCTTAGAATCCTCTTTACGGCCACTAAATTGCACTCTTTTGGAGAAGCTTGAAAACGAGAACACATGCTAACACTAGACATAATGTCGGGCCTAGATGCGGTAAGAAAAAGCAAACTACCAATCATGGATCTATAAAGCTTTAAATCTACCGACTTACCTCCTTCGTTGAGGTCTAGATGCCCGTTTGTTGCCATGGGTGTTTTGATTGGTTTGGCTTCTTCCATTCCGAATCTCTTGAGTAGATCCTTCACATACTTCGTTTGGCTTATAAACGTCCCATCTTTAAGTTGTTTGATTTGAAGTCCAAGGAAATAGCTTAGCTCACCAATCATTGACATCTCAAATTCCCTAGACATCATCTCACCAAATTCTTTGCAAAAGTCTTGATTAGTAGAACCAAATATAATATCATCAACATAGATTTGACATACAAAGAAATCATCTCCAATAATTTTTGTGAATAAAGTTGTATCTACTTTACCAATTTTAAAGCCTTTTGATACAAGAAAGTTACGAAGACGTTCATACCAAGCTCTTGGAGCTTGCTTTAAACCATATAGCGCCTTTGATAATCTATACACATGATTAGGATATTTAGCATCTTCAAAACCCGGGGGTTGTTCTACAAATACTAATTCGGAAATTGTTCCATTTAGAAATGCGCTTTTGACATCCATTTGAAACAATTTAATATCAAAGCATGATGCAAAAGCAAGCAAGATTCTAATTGATTCAAGTCTAGCAACGGGTGCAAATGTCTCATCATAATCTAAGCCCTCGACTTGAGTGTAGCCTTGAGCTACTAACCTTGCTTTATTTCTTACCACAATTCCGTTCTCATTTTGTTTGTTCCGGAAGACCCATTTTGTGGCAATGACATTGTGCTCCTCGGGTCTCTCCACCAAAGTCCAAACATCATTTTGAGCAAAATTATTCAACTCTTCATGCATAGCATTTATCCAATCCGGGTCATCTAATGCTTCTTCTACACGCTTAGGTTCAAGTGAAGATACAAAAGAATAGTGTTCACAAAATGAAGCTATTCTAGAGCGAGTTTGAACACCCTTACTCACGTCACCCAATATTTGATCTATTGGGTGATCCTTGGCTATTGCATTGTGAATCTTGATGTTGTTTTGTTGTTGATCCTTTTGTTCATATTCAATAACTTGAATATCGTTTGTTGTAGAAGAGGAGGGTGGTTCCACTTGTCTTGATGAGCTTGGTGATGTTGGATCCTCTTTTGGCTTGATGTCTCCGATTTGCATGTTTTCCATTGCCTTGCGAAGACCTTCTTCTCCTACATCATCCAAGTTCTCATACTCCTCTTGAGAGCCGTTAGTTTCATCAAATTTAACATCACATGATTCTTCAACTAAACCCGAATTTTTATTAAACACTCTATAGGCTTTACTATTTGAAGAATACCCTAAAAGGAAGCCTTCATCACATCGACTTTGAAATTTTGAGAGCCGAACACCTTTTCTTAGAATATAGCATTTGCAACCAAATACTCTAAAGTAAGAGATGTTCGGTCTTCTCCCAACAATGAGCTCATAGGAAGTCTTTTTCAATAGTCGATGTAAGTAGAGGCGATTTATGGCATGACATGCGGTGTTAATAGCTTCCGCCCAAAACTTATCGGAAGTATTATATTCATCAAGCGTTGTCCTAGCCATTTCAATTAATGTTCGATTTTTCCTCTCTACAACTCCATTTTGCTCCGGAGTGTAGGTTGTGGAAAGCTCGTGCTTTATTCCAAGGTCATCACAAAAGTCTTCAACTTTTGTATTTTTGAACTCGGAACCATTGTCACTCCTAATTTTCTTTATTTTAAAATCAAATTCATTTTTAGCCCTTTTTGAAAAACTTTTGAAAATCCCGGAGTTTTCACTTTTGTCATTTAGGAAGAAGACCCATGTATATCTAGAGTAATCATCCACAATGACTAAACAATAGCTATTACCTCCAATGCTCTTATAGGTTGTTGGCCCGAACAAATCCATATGTAAGAGCTCTAATGGCCTAGAAGTTGACATGACACTTTTGGAAGGGTGAGAATTAACGACTTGTATTCCGGCTTGACAAGCACTACAAAGTCGATTTTTCTCAAACTTCACATCCTTCAAGCCAACCACTAAGTCATGCTTAAAAAGCTTTTTAAGTTGAACCATTCCCACATGACCTAGCCTTCTATGCCACAACCAACCCAAAGAAGTTTTTGTAATTAAACAAGTTTTCAAACAAGACTCATTTCAAGAAAAATCTACCAAATAGAGATTCCCAAATCTAAAACCTTTAAAGACTAGTTCATTATTAATATCTTTTGAGATTACAACATTTTCTTTTGAGAATGAGCATGTTAAGCCTAGATCACATAATTGAGCAACGGATAGCAAATTGAAATTTAATGTTTCAACTAGTGATACATTAGAAATTGAAAGGTCGTTTGAGATAGCGATTTTACCCAATCCCAATACCTTTCCTTTGCTATTATCTCCAAAGGTGATCTTATCATTGCTTCCACTCTCAAAGGTGGTGAACATCTTCCGGTCTCCGGTCATGTGTTGAGTGCAACCGCTATCCAACACCCAATGCCTTCCACCGGTTTTGTAGTTCACCTACAAAAGAAAATCAAGTTCTTTTAGGTACCCAAATTTGTTTGGGTCCTTGGAGGTTAGTGACCAAGGCCTTGGGTACCCAAATGGATTTCTTTTTAGCACCCAAAATCGAGGTACCAATGAAATGAGCAATTACATTTCCATTCTTAGACTTTTTGAGCATATAGCAAGAATCATATAAACCAATGGAATGCATGTTATTCTTAGAACAATCATTTTGAACATGTCCAACACTTCGGCATTTTGTGCAATACTTACCATTCTCCTTTACAAACCTTGGAGGCTTGTATACCGGCTTCTTACCCTTTTGGGGGACATATCCAAGTCCTTCTTACCGCTGAATAGTGCGGTACTACCGCTCACTGCGGTAGTACCGACGTTAAAACGGCCGGTACTTCCGTTTCAGCACGACTTCAATTCGGTGCTCTCTGGAAAAATTGATCCGCTCTGAGGCCGGATCTTCCGCTCGCCGGTAGTACCGGCGTATTACACAGCGGTACTACCGCTCTTCCAGACAGAGCACAGAAAAAAGGTATTTAAAGCAATTTAAATGAGTGCATGCTTCTAAACATGATCCAATTGGCACAAGAAATCTGTTTTCAAACTATTTGCCAAGATCCCTCTTTATGGTACGGTTATCTAACCTATAATCCGGTCTTCCACCATTCTCCTAAGACCGGTAAAATAAAAATGGTCCTATTCTAAACGTACCTTTGTCTTGAACCAGCTTGGGTCTTCTTTTATGTTCTTTAGTTTGCATCTTGTCATCATCACATGAATTTGACCTTCGCATGCTCATACAAAACATTAGTCCCATATTCATAAAAGTTGATTAATTACCAAAACTATTTTTAGGGGCCTAGATGCTTTCAATCTCCCCTTTTTGGTAATTGGTGACAACCCAATTTGTGTGAAGATTAAGGATTTTGAGTATACCACTTAGCCAAGGACGAGAAGTAAAACCAGGTTTACCATTTAGCCGTCCCGAACGGCAATACTCCGTTCGTTCTTAGCACTGTAGGCTTTGATCTGAGCTGAAAAGCAGAAGAAAACTCACTCTCGGATCAAATCCTCACATGAGAATGGCTCTGACCTTTTGACCTTTTGGCTTCTGCTTTGGCCAAACATCCAAATAAGATGGTATTTTAAAGCGAATTTTTTAAATAACTTCTCAAGCTCAAAATTATGTACGACATTCATATCGACGTCTTCGCTATTTGTTGCCATGTTAAAAAGTGCAAACGCTAATAGTTACATCCAAAAACCAATCAGCTGTAGCGCAAGGAAGAATCCCAATTCGCCGCTAGGGCAACCTTGTCGCCCAAAGGTTTAAGGCCTCAAGGCTTTTCTAGCCCAGGAGGCCAGCAATGGACCAATAGCTGAGCAATCACCAAAATTTTTTATACCCAACAGCTCGTTTCGTCGGCCTTGGCAAGGAAGAAGCCAGCGAGCCCGCCGTGCTGAGATGAGACGCCTCGCCAGTCGCCAACCTCCCGCGTGGGCATGGTGCGTGACCTGCGCCGCGCTGTAGCTGCATTTCCCGGCCCGCTTGCCCCATTTTGCCACGAAATTGCTTATATGGTGATCATTTGGACTTATTTTTGATGGCTTATAGCTGAAAAACACTGTAGCTGACTGAAAAAACACTGTAGCTGACAGATGCTTATTTAGCATAATTAAATTTAAAAATATAAAAAATATGTTAGCCCATTACATATAATACAAACAAATACAGGAAAAAAGAATCGGCAAAAAAGCTCAACAAAAAGCCAAAAGTTCAGAAAAAGACGAAATTTATAAATAGTGAAAAATAAACCGGAAGCTAAAAACTAAAGCCCAACCGATCACCCCTGGCACCACAGCGGTGCGCACCGCCCCTGCAATTCATGCGTGGTGCACAATCTGTGGCAATCGTGTGTGAATTTGTAGCAGTTTTTCTTCTGCGATGGTATATTAATCAGAGTATATTTGTTGGATGTATATACTATCAGGCTGCAAAGGTGATTACATGAAAACCTATGGTATGCACTGGATTCGCAACAGAACATTGTTAGGATACGGGTAACCTATACTAACATACATTAAATTTTTTTACCATATAAATCAGAAAGCCATACGAGTAAAAGATCATAGATCATTACCACTAGACGTGTAGTACAACAGAAGTAGAGTTAAAATAGCCGGTTCAACGTAACGCATGTCAGTGTTATTAAAGTAGTCGATCGTCCTCTGCCCAACAGTCACCTCGTCATGATTATCTCAATCAACGCTGCAGTCACAGCAGTGCCTCTACCAAAATCCACACGGATGGAACGCCATGTGTCGGTGTGGTTGCACCAGCGCGCACGACAAGAGTTTTGAGAGGTGATGGCTAGGGTTCTCATGGGTGTCTCTTAATCCTTATCCGATACAATTAGATATCGTATTCAACTTGAAGAGTCTCTGACTAGGTCTTTATCTAATATGAGTAGAGATTGTATCCCCACTCGGAGTCTATCATCTACATCATTATCGTTCTAACCCATTTGGTATGTGACATTGTAGATTCATGTGTATTCGGCTATAGGTCAAAAATTCCTTTCTGGTCTATAAGTCATTAACAGTCCCTAGTAGGATATAACGACTCTCAAACATATATAAAGATCATGTCGGATGAACCTATATAGTACTTATGTACCGATCCCTTTACCTCACAATACTAGATCAAACTCAAGATAAGAAGCATGACATCCTATGATAGCTCAATAATTTACTCAAACTTGTAGTGGATTACTCAGTTTATAATTGGCTTCTCAACCACATTCAGTACGATCGTGTACTTTCTTAATCCAACCACATCAAAAGAGACCTACATATATTTCTCTCGTTATATAAGACATGGCAAATTCTATCTTGATCACTCACATTTTTCAGCATGTCATAGTAAACTCAAAAGCTACCTTTATGACTATTCAGTTACGGAGTAGTGTTTGGTAACCCCTAAGTAAACTATTACTCATATAGGAAACTATGACGATCTCAGGTCTAAGAATCCTACATACACTAGTATGAGACCAACCGATGACACTTAACAATATAATAATTCCTACAGTGTCACATGGTAGGTCAATTCAACACTATATTCTCTAAAATGTGTCTATATTATTGATTAGATATCTTCGTATCCATGATCTGTAAACATAATCATCAATCAATACATGTACTAATCTATAAATCGTAATTGTCTTATATAATAATATAAGATCAGGGATAACTTATAATAACATCAAAACATGAATAAAAAGTTCAATAAACAAATCACATATTTATTAATTAATATAAAAGATATTTATTTAACGGATAAAATAATATATTATTCAAAGATCATAAAATATAGAAGTAATATAATCATCTTTACGATAGTCTCTAGGGTAAATATCACTAACAAACATGACAATGTTGCAGTTAGTACGTGACAATCTGTTGTAACTAAAACGGCGTGCTTAGCTATAGGCTTACGTACTTTCGAAGGCACAAAATAGCTCAGCTATATGCACGGTGCTCTTAATTTAACAACCGTGGAAAACGGGCATGCGTAACAAACCTTTCAAAGCAAGAAATGGCTCCGTCTTCAGCTGTAGGAGGCAAACATCCGAAGTACGTATCCACTTTCAAGGCGAAACAAAGCCAACAACCGAAAGCCTGAAACCAATTCTTTGCCTCCAACCGCGAGGCCGCGACGCTCTAGAAGCAACAGACAAAAAGAAAGAACAATGTCTGCAGTGTTTTTCTAGTTTTGCGACAGCTATCCTGTGCTGTTTGACTTCTGCTCTTTAGGTGGTGTTTGGATTGGGGACTTGGTGGGATGGGATAGCTCCATCCCAGGTATGTGGGATAGGATAATCCCACTTTTTGTTTGGTTGCAAGGATGGGTTAGTCCCTATTTTTTGTTTGGATGGAGGAATGGAGTGCGATAGTTGCATATACTCACCGGAGAGGAAGCCGGCAGTGGAGAGGACGGCGGGGAGGACGCGCCGGGGCGGAGGCCGGAGAGGACGACCGGAGCACGGCGGCGACGACGACGGCGACCTGAGCAGACCCGGGAGATGGGGGAGCGGCGCGGGGAGATGGGGGAGTGGCGCGGGCGATGGGGGCGATGGGGGAGCGGCGCGGGGAGAACGAGGACGGCGATGAGGACGATGGGGGAGCGGCGCGGGCGATGGGGGGAGCGGCGCGGGCGATGGGGGAGATGGGGGAGCGGCGCGAGCGATGGGGGAGATGGAGGACGCGCCGGCGCGGTGAAGGGAAATGGGTCGGCTCGGTTCGCTCGTTTTTGGGGTACCATCTCAACCCAGATTTCAGCAGAATATTCTCTTTTGGGTCCAACCCATCCCACCAAATCCTACAACCAAACACTACAAAAAATGGGTTGGCCCCCTCCCAACCTAGGATATACCTCAAACCAAACACTACCTTAGATGCTAGCCTTCTACTAGAAGTACTGGACTGGAAGCGAATTTCACTCCCTCGCTCCCTTCTGTTCTTTCTCTAAAAACAAGAGACTGTCTAGAAGGTCTTGAACTCTTTTTTGTCCATCGTAATTCAACTTTATACTAATGCATGGTCTTCTACAGACTGCTGCAACAAAATAGGTGATTGTCTTAATCAAGTTTTAATGACATACAACACTAACCTTGCAGGATCCCCTCTGGAAAATTCGGTACTCGATCTGGTTGCCATTGAACATGGTTGGCAAAAAACCTAAATTAAGAAAAATTCAAGTAGTACGAGGGGTTGCTGTTCAATTTTGACTATGTTATTTTGTGCTATGGCTTATAGCTTTTATCCATAACTTATTAATTTAATAAATAATAATTGCTGAAAGAAATTAGAGCCGAAAAGAATAAGACCTCTAGCAGTTGCGAATCCATACAGTACCATTCAATACAGGAAACATCCAACTTGACATCTAACTGCCAAACCAACGGCCGCCATTTATACAGTTGCAAATGAACCCAAAACCCAACCCAACTGTACAAACAGCGGCAATAAACCATCTGTTAGTCAAATTTGGCATCCGATTAGAATTAAATAATCCATTAAAAACTGTTTTTAAACATAATAAAACCATGAGATCAATGTTATAATAGATTTTATTATAACACGTCCTAAGTACCTATGATCGAAGAATTACTATTCGCCTACCCGATTAGGCATTACTTAGATGCTCTATAACTCAACATGCGGGCCTCCCATTGGGCGATGCCCCATGCGGTTAACGAATAAAATGCATGTGCTTCTATTCCCTTTAACCGTTTCACGTTTGGCTCTACGCTTCTGACAATAACCCTCTATGGTTATCTCCTGAGACTCTCCTTTACTGATAATAACCAAACGACAGTTATTGATCAAACTTCTTCTGCTGTACAACAACAGCTCACTCTAACGAGTGTATGGAATCGACAAGACGTCAGTTCGTGCAAACAACTGACATCTTTTCAGCACTATTTAAGCCCTGCTCGAAGAGAACAAGAGGAGATGAAGAGAACAGGGGGATTAGAGCTCATACACCGCATTAGTGCAAATAGCATACAACACTGTAATCACTCATTAGAATAAACTGTAATCCTGGTATAGTAATAAAGATCGTTCTATATTTCTCATTATTCTTCTGTTAGGCTCGGAATACCTTACTATTCGTAAGATCGACGATTTAATCTTGACAACACCCTAAAGACCAAGCTCCCGTTCTAAACAGCTTTTGGCTTGTAGTTTCCAGAAACCAAAAGCCGTTTAGAACACGTTGGTTTCTTAACGATGTTTTTATCTTTTTTTACTTTGCATTGTCTATGAAGATATAACGTTATTTTCTTTTTCCCTCTTTTTTTATTTTTTCATTAAATATTTATAAAAAAAACTAACCGCCACTATAATGTCAATTAAATGAAAAGACAAAAATCACCTGAAAAAGGTGAATTAAGCGGATCCAAGTCCACTATAACTGCCCGATAACCGAGGAGTGGGATCCTTTGTGGCACGACTCAGTCCATCGCAGCGTGTACCCAGCCAAAAGAAATGATCATTCACATAATCACATTCATACATAGCAACTCAGCAGACGTACTTGCGTTTGAACTGCACATGCTTGAATCCAGAAACGGGCAAACTAAACTAAACATCCTGTACTCCTAGACTAAAGCATGGCAATACAAAATCGCAATCCACGACGAATAACTCTGTTTATACGATAACTAGTACAATTTAGTTACGAAGAATTCACACTATCCAAGTCTGACGAGTGCCCACTTGATAAGCACGCGACATCCCCTTGGCAAGGAAAATTTTGTTATACAACGGGGACACAGATTGATTTGTGCCACGAACCAATCCAGCGCTGACACGTGTCATGTATTATTGTAGCAACTAATAAAAATGTTATTTTTTTACTGTTTTGTACTGTAATAAACAGATAAAAAATATTTTTTTCGTACCATCTATAGTACAAAACAGTAAAAAATTATTTTTAAATAGTTGCTATAGTAGTGCATACCATGTGTCAGCGCTGGATTGGTTTGTGACACAAATTGATTTGTGTCCGGGTTGTATAACAAAATTTCTCCTCGAAAAGGCCGTCGCACATGTGGATGCCGTTTTCAACACACGTCGCCTTCCCACGAGAGCCCCACCGGCCGAGAGCGGCGCGTCGCGCGGGTCCGCGTCCCCGCCCGGCGAGCACCAGCTGGTTCCGACCCAAGTAACGCCCGCGAGCCCAGACACCCCCTCCGTTTAGTCCCGACCCGGCAGGTCGCGCTACCTGCCTGGCGCCTCTCGTGCCGCACCGCGTCGGAACAGTGAACGCGGACACCCCCTCTCCACGCGATAAACGATAAAAGCCGCCACCTTTCCCACCAGAATTCAAACCAGATGTCCTCCCTCTGCTTACACCCGGGCAGCCATGGACGTTGCTGCGCCCAGCGGCGACTACTCGTCGCGGCCGCCGTCCCCGGTGGGCGCCGACGGCGACGAGGGCTCCTCCTCGTACATGACGGTGTCATCGGCGCCGCCCAAGCGGCGGGCGGGGAGGACCAAGTTCAAGGAGACGCGGCACCCCGTGTACAAGGGCGTGCGCCGGAGGAACCCCGGGAGGTGGGTGTGCGAGGTGCGGGAACCGCACGGCAAGCAGAGGATATGGCTCGGGACGTTCGAGACCGCCGAGATGGCGGCGCGCGCGCACGACGTGGCCGCACTGGCGCTGCGAGGCCGCGCAGCCTGCCTCAACTTCGCCGACTCGCCCCGGAGGCTCCGGGTCCCGCCCGTGGGCGCCGGCCACGACGAGATACGGCGGGCGGCGGCCGACGCGGCCGAGGCGTTCCGGCCGGCACCTGATCAGGGCAATGCGGCCGCCGAGGAGGTAGCCACTGCACCGGGCGCCTCATCTGGCGCCGCGCAGTGCGGGGGTGACCCGTTCTACGAAGTGGACGATAGACTGGACTTCGGGATGCAGGGATACCTCGACATGGCGCAGGGGATGCTCATTGACCCACCACCAATGGCAGGTTCATCAGCCAGTGGTGGCGACGACGACGGCGACGGCGAGGTCAGGCTATGGAGCTACTGATCGATCGCGCGCGCTTGAATCGCTTGGTTTGGCGCGCAGAACTTCTAATACATGTACAGCTTATGGGAATCCAGTACAAGTGAAGTGTATGGTTGCCCTTTCCGTTCTTTTTTTTAAAAAACTTATCTGGGTTATGTTAATGTATCTATCCACTTCTGATAAAATGTGATCAGAAGCAGCAGAAGACCGGAGCTTATCAGTTCAGTAGACGGTGCAAGCATGTCGGGTTGCGAGCGTTCCAAGGAACGGCGCGATGGATAACCCTTGTAATGCCACCAGAATTTAACAAATCTCTAAATACGATTTTAATGTATAACTAAAGCTAAGATACCCTATGGCCGTAAACCCATAGAGTTACTCCTCGAGTACTCTGGTTGGAGAAACACTATAGCCCCGTTTGGCACAGCTCCACTTCACAAGTGGAGCTGTTTTTTTTTTACTTCACAAGTGGAGCCGGGTGAAGCTACTTTTTTCAGCTCCTTGGGTGGAGCTACTTTTGTCTCAGCAGGTTTTACGGAACTCCTTAGGTAGAGCTATTTTGTTTTACCCCGTTTGGCACAAAACAGCTCCAAACAGCTCCAAGCAGCTGGTGGTGGAGCTGTGCCAAACGGGACCTATGTATATTACCCGACCGGATGACTGCTTGGAACATTTATGGACTGGTCCTTGGATCCGATTCTAAGAATATTCTTTTCGCGCGATGGATGAAACATGTGCTTTATCCACTCCAAACAACACAATGCTTTGGCCATGAGTCTCTGACAACAACCGTCGTATGATTGTTGCCCACGTTCATCTCCCGTTGGCAATAACTGCCTCCCAACTAGACACGTTGATTCTATAAGGTATATTTCCCGATGCATAGGCAAACACCTTTTCATCAGTATTTAAGGTGGGACAAGAGAAGACCGAAGGTGGATACAAGACAATTCACTCGTAGTTGATCAATCTTATTTGATTCAATGTAATTATGGCTAATCTCTTGTCTTGTCGAAGATACCCTTGTAACCAGTTCATAACAATAAAGAGTATCATTATTTTCTCCTAAAGATTTTAACTATTTTTCTCATATTATTTTGTAAGATCGTTGATATAATGCATGAGAGGAGTGATCGTCAGTGTTATAATTAAGCACTTGTATAATAAGCAGCAAGGCATGTTGCTTGATGTATGACTTGGGGGCATGGCCCGGTGGTATTGCTGTGTTGAGAATTTGACATGTTGCGGCCTTTGTGCATGGAGATGAAACGAGAAACCTTTTATATATTAAAAGCTCATGATTTAGAGTCACTAAGAAAAAAAATAAAAATATGCTAGAAAATCTTTAAAAAAACATCTAACCATCAATCTGATGGACCCTAATTAAAGCTTAGCAATATTGACCATTGGATGTTATTAGAACAAAGAGAGAAAAATCCTAGAAACTCTTAAAAAAACAAAACATTTAGTCCTTGATTAGGCGGACCCTAATTAAAAAATGTACTATAGCGGTCATTGAATGCAATTGCTTAGAGATACATATTATTTTGTATTTTAAAACAAAAGAAAAGATAAGCCTTACTTGTATATATATATATATATATATATATATATATATATATAGGGCAATGAGAGAGAAAAGGATGGATCAAATAGTGTATGGCCAGCTCAAAAATGGAAACATTGTTTTCATACATTCACCTAAGGCCAGCTCAAGAAAATCACGTACGGCAATAAAAAGGAAAATAGAGATATGGAAAAAAAGAGAAATTGGGAAAATTTTCTATTTGTGAGAAAAGGGATGAAAAAATAATAATTTTGCATGTAGCTGAAAACAAGATTTACGACATACACACTACTACAGAAAAGGTCATCACAGACGGTTCAAAAACGTCATCACAGACGGTTTTGTGAACCGTCTGAAATTATGGGTCAGTGATAATACGAGGTCAGTCTGTGATGCAAATATCACAGACGGTTTTTAACTAAAAACCGTCTGTGATAGTTATAATCACAGACGGTTTTTAGTTAAAAACCGTCTGTGATATATAGTTATCACAGACGGTTTTTAGTTAAAACCCGTCTGTGATATATAATTATCACAGACGGTTTTTAGTTAAGAACCGTCTGTGATATGTATAAATCACAGACGGTTTTTAACTAAAAACCGTCTGTGATATTGCCTTCTACTCCTAAACATATTTCTGTTTATTGGCTAGCCTCGGGAAATGCTAGACATACCCTTTGAAACAAGCAGATCAATATGTACATGTATATATCCAATTCATATCTCAATTCATTTCACAAACATAAAACATCTATTTTTATTAATATTAGAGCCTACCATTACAATATTCCAAAACAACGAGCAGATTACACAATAAGAACAACGAGCATATTACACAACAAGAACAACGAGCAGGTTACACAACAAGCAAAGATCCTCTATGCCTTTGACGCCCACCATCCTTCTCGCCCCTGATGCAACGCATGAGCTGGATGTCTTTGACGTCCACTATCATCGCCGTAGACTTGTGCGTCGTCTGCATGGATGTGGACAGCAAGGAGGAGGACAGCAAGGAGGAGGAGAACAGCAAGGAGGAGGAGAACAGCAAGGAAGAGGACAACAAGGAAGAACAGACCAGCAAAGAGGCTGAGTTTGGATTATATTTATAGGGGAGGGAGAGGGAGGGAGAGGCAGGAGTTCGAAATTTTTTGGCGCCGAGACAGAGAGGTAGAGCTACGATCCGTGGGGTGAGGTGCAGGATCGACTGGCCCAGCTGTCAGATTATTATAGACGGTTCTACATATAGAACCGTCTGTGATGAATGAATATCACAGACGGTTCTACATATAGAACCGTCTGTGAATTAGAGCACACAATTTTATATACCGATGTAATACAAACAACTAGTATGAAAAGATAAAATAGCAATGTTCTATATGACTTATATATACTCATTTGAAAGGTTTCAACGAGATCTACAACTTTGCAGTTGAAGAAAAATCCAAATTCCGAAAATAAGACCAAGAAAAAGGGCAAAAACAGAAACAAAAAACTTGCGACGCAGGTTTAGGTCCAAAGATGGCCGATTTTCGGGGTCTTGGAGGGCGACGGGCGCAAGCGGGTCGTTTTTTTGGATCGGGCTCGTCGTTAGCTTTCCAACGAGTACAAGAACGTCGAAAACGGACACCGTATGCAAAAGTTATGCCCGTTTTACTGAAAGTGTCTCAAAACTGAACCATACTCGGACTTAAGCGGGAAAATATGAAATTTTGAGGGATTGCAAGGCGGGAAACGTATCACAGACGGTTTTTATTATAAAACCGTCTGTGATACTATAATATCACAGACGGTTTTATAATAAAAACCGTCTGTGATATTCCAGATTATCACAGACGGTTTTATAACAAAAACCGTCTGTGATATTGGAATATCACAGACGGTTTTTGTTATAAAACCGTCTGTGATAATCTGGAATATCACAGACGGTTTTTATTATAAAACCGTCTGTGATATTATAATATCACAGACGGTTCAGCGGTAAGAACCGTCTGTGATACTCCTTTTTCCCGCCACAAATACCACAGACGGCCTCCAAATTAAAACCGTCTGTAATAGTGTAAATCACAGACGGTTTCACAAAACCGTCTGTGATTTGGCGTCTACTATTAGGCCTTTTGTAGTAGTGACATGAAGAGAACGTGAATTAGCATAGCACGATCAAAGGCTTTAAAAGAATGGACAACACATTTTATATGTAATTATTTTTAGAGTCAGTAAAATAATTAACTTTTTAAGATTTTCAGTGTAACTAGCATAGGGTTTACGACAAACTAAATAGAGTTTAATTAGCACTAATTCAATGAACTAATAGAATTTGGAGCAATACATAGTTGTATATATATACGTAAAAGATTCAGTCTCATTAGGAAATAAGACCAGGGACTCTTCGTATAATAATAGAAAGAAGCATTGACTAACACATGTATATTCAACCTTTTGAGAGGGGAAGCAAGACATAGAATTTAAGCTACAATGGGAAGTCGTTGAACAAGAGAGAATGATACATGTTAAGAATATTGTCTCAATCGAATCATGCATACAAAGAAAGACTAGCAATAGATTTACATGACATCTACATTCTAGCACGGGAAGATGTATTTAATCTTAATTGTTGATTACATGGATACATATTAGAAATTATATTAAAAACAAAAGGTCCAATAGCTAACTAAGAGGAAGTAATTGTACTAGCCGTATAATTGTGCTGGCTATTTTGCTAGTTCAACTAAAAATTCAACCAAGCATTTGAGTTTACATGAAGCTATGATAATTCACTGTTTCAAGATGAATTCATGTGGTTATTCTTGTAACTCGATATCCTTACTGTTGCATGATATCTTTACTGTAGTCGCTGTAATTTTGAGATTCTGTTTAGTCTTAGGGAAACCTAATATTCTTGTTGTTGCTAACAGCCTTTAATCACTAATCGCTTTTGATTTATATATATATATATATATATACACACACACACACACGTACATATTGATAGTATGTCTTGCCGTGGTTACTGTAGTTTGGAGTTTGCTCTAGTGTCTGTAGCCGAGAAAACTATTAGCTAATCATCGCTTTTGACTTAGATCCTGTTTTCATTGCTGGGAGCTTTCGATATTTTTGCTGGAGATATTTTTACCGTTAATTATATGTTACTGAATAGCGTCTGTTTCTATAAAATATTATTGAAAATACTCTCTCTATTATATGCTACTGAAAAGCACTGAAATTCTATTATATACCACCACCGTTAGTTGACTGTTAAACTCTGAAAAAAAGACCAAAAACTCAATTTATTTAAAATAGCAAATAACCTTCAAAAATTATGAAAGTTCACAGGGGTGTTGCTCAATATGTCAGTGAGCTAGGAAAAATTTCAAGGCACTGTTCAAAGAAAATTTTCAGATTTTTAATTTTAATGCTAATAAAGGCTATTGACGAGGATATAATGATTCTCAAAATATTATTTGCTTGTAAATGATATTTTGTGTCATTATACTCCTTGAGTATACCTTTTATCTATAAGAGAGAGATTTCACATCAATTGTTGAAGCCTTCTCGCAGATGGCTTTGACTCAGGAAGTAATCTCTCCCAAAGCAGGATCTGTATAGACAGATAAAAGTTGTCGGAAACTAAAACTCAAAATTCAAAGAACAAGTTTGATCTTTACTTACCATTCTCGTAGTCCCTGGTCGTATCCTTGGCCTCTGAGTATATCCACATTAGATGTGCTCGTTTCTTCAAAGGGTTGTTACGACGACTAATGAAGTCTTTCACTACGTGCCAGCCGGTAAGCCTTTTCACTCAGTTCTTCGATGGCTTAGATGTAGGGGCTATCCAAGTTAAGTCTTTCAGAACCGAGTTCCAAGAAGAAATCTTCTCGGCACCCTCCTCTACAAAGGAAAGACAGTCTTTACTGGTCGTCTCACAGTACAACCATCTCTTCTTCCAGTTCGGTTATAATGAACGAGTAAACATTTGGATGTATTGCTATGTTTTGCCGTTGTGGAGTTTCAGAGCACAACTTTTGATAATTCTGGTTTGTCTGCTTATTTCATAGTAATACCGAAAGAGCTCTAGATCTGGAGGAATTCCCAGATAGGCTTTACACAGGTATACAAATACACTTAGCATGGTAATCAAATTGGGAATCAAGTTCACCAATTCCACCCCAAAATATTCAAGTACAAATGTGAGAAAGGTGTGAGCAGGAAGTCAAAGTCCGCACTCACAATAAGCTTGAAAGACTGGGATATGTCCACTCACCCCCGATGCCCAATGTTGTCCAGCAGCTTCAATCCGCCTCACAAATTTCCTGGGAGGGATATTCTCCACTACGACCAAGGCTTTCATCTTCACCTCATACATCTCCGACACCGGTCAATTCAAAGAAGATTTTATCATTTTCTCTAAGTGACTGGTTTGGATTTGTAAAAAATTGGGGAAAGAAGAAAGCTTGGTCGGCAGTGGAAAACTCAAAGAAGATTGAGGCAGTAGGGGAAAGTAAGAAGCTCACAAGTTAGCTCAGGGTAAATTTTTATAACCATATGAGTCAGTTACCAATCTCGAGAACTCAAGTAGTTATTACCTCTTTAGGAACCGCTCCAAATGGACAGATAGAAAAGACTCTGCTTTCTAATCTTCATTCATCTACGACTTCTTTTTCTTAAGTAAGTTATTTTCACTTGAAGTTGGGGGCTAGATGACAAGGATTAATGATTCCCAAACTATTATTTATTTATTTATAAATGATATTCTTATATCATTATACTCCTTGAGTACATCCCTTATCTATAAGGGAGATATTGCACAGGGTAGTCATAAACTCTTCTACAGCCACTCTTTAGTCGTAAACTCTTGTACGATCACTCCTTAGTTGTATGATATTCTACGGTCGCTTTATAGTCACCGTCAGACCCCAGATTTTACCATCCGGAATCCACTGTGATTTTACTGCACTATTCCCTGGATCAGTAGATAGTGCTCATAATTACAGCAATAAATATCAAAATACATATCATGTGGAAGCGTAAATATGGTAATAGACTTACTCATGGGCCGATTAGACCGAAATCAATAAATTGCAGCAGCGGAAGAACGAAGCACACAGGTGGGACCTTCAGGACATGCCCACAGGCAGCCAACTGGAGGATCGCGACCTAGTTCTTGACATCTTCATCTTCTTCACCATCATGATCCAAAAGTATTGTTGAAGCGTAGTGATCTGATTCCTGCTTCTGAATTTGTCGCAAAAGCGAGTATGAGCACAAACCACCGTGCTCGCGAGCCAATACACAGAATGCAAATAAATAGTATGCATGGCTTAACAAAGGAAAGGCTCGGGTTATTTTATTTGCCAAAAATTGCTTTTAGTAGCTTTGTCATTATTTAATGATAATGTTATTGTTACTACCTATACTTCACCTAGCGACTACCATAATCGACTTAATCCACCAAAATACACTTTCTTTATTGATTGCTGTCTAAGACTCCAAACAGCGAGCGACATCATTTATCTAATATCATTTATTTAATCCACCAGTATCCTTTGCATTCTAAATTATTAACAATCCTTTCGTTATTGATCCACAACCATAATTCTTCAATAATCAATCTTATTTTTCCATTATCTATCTCTAACTAATTCATGAGTATACATCAACCAAGAATATCATTGACCAAGTATACGAGTCACTAGTTTATTTCCACCAAGTATATTATTGATTAGGTCTACGATTCACCAGTATTCATCCACCAGGAATATCATTGATCAAGTTTATACTCCAGGAATTGTTATCATACCCCAAACTCCCAAGATCAATTCATCCATCCAGAACTTGTTCAAATCCTATTAATACCAATATTGTCAACATCTCCCAAGAATTTATATCAAATATCAGTGTTGTAATCCAACCAATACCCTTGCACTCCCTAATACTCCAAAGATCATATAAATCATCTATCTAGTCTAGATATCCATTTGGGCTCATTTCTCCCAGAATCCACACTATCGTTTTCTTTTTACAATCGACATGAGTCCACCAATATATTTATGTTTTTACCACAAACTTCCATCTTCATTGCTCCTGACTTTACTTATTTCCTCATATATTTTACTTTGCGAGAAAAGAAAACATTTTACTTTTGCAATATGATACATAAAAATTTCCTGAGACCTAGCAGTTTTAACAAAAACATAATGTTCAAGAAAATGCAATACTAATAGCGATCCAGATTCCATCCACTGTTACATGGCATCCGCACCATATAGCATCTTTCAGCGTTATAGCTGCTTAACTTACCACTGGGACGACACCCAGGACAATTCAAATCAGGGCTTTCCACTGCCCTCCACTTTTTTCATTTCCACCCACAAAGTTTTTTTGAAATAGAACTATATCTAGTTAAGTTCCCATGTCCGCCCTTGACAATGGGCACGGCTATTCGAATAGTTTTGACTCTACAGAGTTTGTACACTTTCACCACAAGAGACAATCAACTCGTTGCCCCACACGATTCCTTAGTCATGTGGTTGAGCAGACCATCACAGTAACCGTTCAAAGTACCTCGCCCCTTCCATCATTTCACCCTATGGGTCGCTCCCACTTGCGGTGGGTCCCATACATTATGCGGGATGTTCTCCTTCTGAACGTCTAGCAGCTGGCTACGTCCCCTGCTAGCCTGCCACAGCAGAACTTCACCCTCTGCGAGTGTCCCATTCAAGCCGTCACCTAGACAGCCGCTTGCACTACCCCACACCTCCTCCTGGAAGGATGACTTTCAGGATCCGGTAAATCTACTAAGCCAAGTTGTACTTTACAGACTTGTGGTTGTACTGTTTTACACAGGAGGTCATGACAAGATTCAGTCCTTAATAGCATCTGGGCGGTTCTACCACAAACCACACTCTCGTGCACCCCTGCACCATACCCCCGAACCATCCGCCCAGATAAATAAGCAATTTGAGGTTTTTGGGAATATAAAATAACCATATCCAACATACACCAGTCATTACCACCATGACTGTCTAACCAATTTTTCTCAGGATTAAAAGTGATGCTCTAAACAATACTAAGCATGGCATATAATTACGGACTTATTTTCGAAAGGTTACTATTATAATTTTTTTGCTAAGGCGACAAGGTTCACAAATTTAAATATTCAAAAGGGAGTGTAATATTATTCCAGGCAAACAATGGGCATATAACTAGACTATTGAATTTATCATGTATTTGCATATAAAATAACAGCATGCAATTTGATAATTTAAACCAAAGTAATTTGCAGAAAATGTAGGTTCAACATGATCAAAGTATTGACTCGCCTGGCGCGGTTTACCGCGGTCTTGAGCTCACACAATGTTGTCTCATGCGATGATCTTTAATTCCTGGTCTTCATCGATCTTCATCTCGCTTGATCCCTTGATTATTCAGGACTCCAATTTCTAATTACGCGCTAAACGATTGAATACAAATAAAGGCAAATGACTCAAAAGACCCACATAAATCCAAGTAGACTCAATTTAGTTTTATTATGGGTTAATAGGTGATTCGGGTGGTTTGAAGCAAGGTCGGTGGTAGGATACGATGACTCGATCTTTTTATTAATAATCTCTTTTATTAATTTTGTATTTATCAAGGAAGTTACATAAGTTAGGTTAGATCTGTGAGTCGGTGTACAAATTTAGCTGGGTGTTATTTTGTCGAGCGCTAATATTCAGGGCTTATACTATATATGCGATGTATACAAATTTTATCTTATCGGATTAACTCATATTACTAGTAATTTGATATGTAGCATTTTATGTGACCTTAATTAACCGTAATATGAGTTAAACATTTACTTCAAAGTGTCTACATATATTGGTTAGGTCATTTTAATGTATGATGGCCTAGGGTTATTATATTTTAGTAACTGTATATTAATATGACCTTTTGATCTGAAGGTGCTGTGGAATTTTTCTGGTATTGATATTTTATCCCTTAGCATTCGCCATCCGTTAATCTTAACTTATTTACGACCGATGAAGCATGATACATAGGATTACATTTCATCATCGCTACTAATTTAAGGCTGTCGTTTAAGATTTCATGATCGGTGGTATGGCAATGATGATGTCTACATTTCTAATAGGGTTCAGGGTGAATGCAAAAATATTCACTAATATGTTTACTAATGGGCTGCCTACATTTCCTCTGATTATTTTCTTTTATATATACAGCTAGGGTTCAACATTATTTGGAATTACTTAAAAGGTGTGAGTATTAGCAGAAGGGACATAACTATTTTATAATTTGGCCTATCCCTAATTTATTTAGCAACATATTTTTAGTTTTAAATTCCTATTTGTACTTTAGTTCCATAGTTAATTTTGGGAATTTGAGTCTTTAGGAAATATGTCATTTATTTATTTCATGTGAAATGTTAGTCGAAACCTAAGCTCCTATTTCACCCTCCTACTTATTTTGTTAACTAGCCAATTAATCACTTCTATGCAAATATTTCTATGTTTTGATGGCGGCATTTTAATGTTAGGTCATATAGTTTATTCACAATCAAGGGTAATCTTTAATTTGAAGCTTTACTTTTATAGCTAAACATGATATCTAAAATCTTTATGACATTTTGGATTATTAGTCAAAGTCATCTCTTTTTTTAAATTTAAAACTTAGATTTTTAGTAAATGTTCCCAACTACATTAACACTTAATCTATTATTAAATCTCAAATAATCTTCTTTTACATCCTACTCAATATTTATTACATTCCCTAGATTATTCCCAAATTTTCCATCATTTTTCTAGGTTAAACGGACTATAGAAAATCAAAACAAAATTTGCAAGAAAAGTGGCGGCCGCTGGAAATCGAACTCGGGACCTCACACATACACATGAGGCTACTGACCAACTTGGCCGCGGCCGGTTTGTGATACAAAAAGGGAGGTTACCTTAGAAGAGGCGAGTGCTGGCATCGGCTCAAATAGAGGACTCGGCGGCGCCCGGTCAGGCGGCGGCGTCGCCGGAGGGAAACGGCTGGGGGGGGGGTGCCGACGATGGCCCAAAACGGAAACAAGGGGATGTGGGGGAAGCCGTTGGAGGTGGCGGCTCCGGCCAGGAGGCGTCGTGGCGGGCCGGCGGCGGCGCAATGGAGGCCACCATGGCCGGAGAGCTCGGGCGGCGGAGAGCTTCGGCCGGTGTGTGACACAGGTTCGGGGTGCTGATGTGATGCTCCCACCGTGCGGAATTGGCCCGGCGTCGACCATGGGGAAGGCGGCGGTGAGAATGGCGTGGCCGACCGATTTTGGGGAAGAAGCTGTGCGGCGAGCTATGGTGCGCGAAAATCCGTTGGTTGGAAGGGGAGGGAGAGGAGAAGTGGGGACACGAGTTAGCGTGGTACAATTTGCCGGAGCTCGTCGAAGCGGTCGGGGCGACAACGGCGGCCGGGCTCGGGGCGAAAGAAGAGGCAGAGGAGGGGAGGAAAGACAGTGGGCGGAGCAGGGGAGAAATGAAGGATGGACAATGCTTCTTATAGCATGGAGGAGGAGAGCCGTTGTGGCTGGCTGTGGGGTGAAGTCGGGTGCGGCGGCTCACGGACGTGGTCAGGCGAGGGGGCGCAGAACATGGTGAGCGGCAGAAAACGGTGGGCTCGAGGCGACGCGACAGGTCTTGGGTTGAGACAGGAGCTAGGCGCGGCGCTGCAGTGGATCTGGGAAGGATTCGGGCAGGCATGCTTGTAGAGCGCGGCGCAGGGGAGAGAAGGAAGAGGGAGACGTGGACGCACAGCAGCCACACCCACAGAGGTCACGAAGAAGAAAGGAGGGAAAAAGAAACAAGACAGGACCCTGGAGGAGGGCCGGCTGTCAGTGAGGGAAGAGAGAGAGAGTGGAAAAAGGAGAAAGAAAAGGGAAGGGAGGAAAGGATTTAAGCAAAATGTTAGAACCTGAATTTTTAATCTAAATTTCTATTTCATATTCAAGATTATTGATTTCAATTTTGAGCTTTTAATCCAAATCTTGGTTCAAATATCTAGATACAAAATTTAATATTTCTCTATCTTCTATTTTATTTAACTTGGCCCTTGGATTTCGATTTTTGATTTTATTTTGCTATGAACTGTATACCTAAAATTTTGAATGTCCAACCCCTGCTTGGTATGCTAATTAAGGTAAGGGAAAGGAACTTCCAGTTTAATCATCTAGAAATATATCCTATTATTTCTTTTGGTTGCATTTTATTGACTTGAATATGAATTCAAGATTTTTGGTATTCTGATTCTCAGAGCTTTAAACTACTCAGAGTTATTTCTTATCTTTTATCGGCATAACTCTTATTTGCATTTGAGATTTACTCCCAGTTATTTATTTTGCTTAGCACAAAACTCAGGAAAACCCAAATAAGATTTTGAACCAAAATTCAAATGCCAGTAAAATGCAAACCAAAGTTTTAAATTACTCAAAATTTCAAACATCCAAATTTTAGGATGTTACAGTCACAAGCTCTCCTATGTCCATGACATAATCGTAAGTTATACTATGACCACTTTGTGGTCGTAAATCCTCATACGATTAAGCCAATCCTTAACTGGCCTATCTACAACAACCTATTATTTTGTGGGTCTATTTAATGAAACAGTTAGTACGTGCATTTATTCACTGGAATAACTGAACAAAATCACTCTATCTCTGACAATAACTGCCGCATGACACATGATGATACCATGTCTATTTAATAATAACTCTTGTCGGACGGTTATCATCCAAGACGTAAAGATGTCTCTTTGCATGGAACAACTACCGCCGCTTTACAAATTATGTAAAGGTGGACATCAGGGAAAAAGAGAGAGGATCAGACAGACCCGAGGGAGAATAGGAGTAGAGCAAGACATTTCACATTCCTTTCAGTCTCGATTGTAATCAGTTCATTGAGCAATAGCCACATAGGAGCAGTGTTGTTATTCTCCCAGAAGAATGCCCAAATTTGTATAATAATATATGTGTCTTTTCTTTGTGTGATCGTAGCTAAGTCGTAGCAAGAGATCCCCCCGAATCCAAGAAATCATATGTAAGATCTATACAAAACCATCGACAGTTACTATTTACAAATAGAGATTAAGTGAGGTCTAAAAATCTAGAAAAATTCTTAGTTTGCCTTTCTAGAGGCAAACACACCCTAACTGATGGCAGTGACATATAATAGAATTTAGGTACTATTCAGTGGCATATACTCTCTCTATTTTTTTACTTGACTTCGTAGAATCCGTGCCGTTAAACTTTTTAAAGTTTAACTATCAATAGACTCAAAACTATCTAGATTGACTATACGGAAGTTATATCATTAGATTTTATCATTAAAAATAATTTCATAATATTATAATTTTATTATTATATCTTAGTATAAAGTTATAAAAGATAACAGTCAAAGTCACATCTTAGAGACCGTAAAAAATCAAAAATGATAAGTAAAAAGAATGGAGGGAGTAATAGAAAGTGTTTTTAATAGTATTTTATAGAAGTGAACGCCATTTGGCTATACGGAAGTTATATCATTAGATCTATCATTAAAAATAATTTCATAATATTATAATTTTATTATTATATCTTAGTGTAAAGTTAAAAAAATAACAGTCAAAGTCGCATCTTGGAGACCGTACAAAGTCAAAAATGCCAAGTAAAAAGCATGGAGGGAGTAATAGAAAGTGTTTTTCAATAGTATTTTATAGAAGTGAACGCTATTCAGTGACATATTTGTCTGTTCTTTTTTGTTTTGGCTTATGGGCTTATGGCTGCAGTTTATGGCTTTTGGACTGTTCGTAAGAGAGAATACTGAGTAACAGAAACTCACGTGCGGTTTTTGCCGATATAAATGAAGTCACTTTGGTATGTACTACAATCAACTTATAAACCTCGTCTTAAAAAGATATTTCGTTTAAAAACTAGTTACTATAGAAAACCAAAAGACAGCTTTTAAAAGTTGAAAAGGGCAGATCTATAAGAGCATCTCCAATAGTAACTTATGAGCTAGCTCTAAGCATATTATTTCATATTTTAATAGAAGAGAGAGAAAAGCTATCTATGTTATGTGAGGCTATTTATGTTATGAGCTATGTGCTAAAAGTTAGTACTATTGGAGAAGTTGTCTTAGAGCTAGTAACTAGCTCATACTGTTGGAGATGCTCTAATAAATTATCTGTTTTTACTCCATAAATAAGCCATCACTTGAGATAAATATCCAACCGATGCTTGAGAACATAACCCAACTTTGGATATCTTAGAAAAGCAATACCGCTTTTTTTCGAGGAACGTCATTTAATTGGACTCAGCAGCTTCACACTCTCACCGCTGTGCAGGCTAGAAATAACCAAGTCGTGGTTTTCGGGTTAAAGACGATTACTAGACGTGTAAGTATGTATCTAGCCTATTAAGATTTAAGTCTAAGATTTAACATCGGTGTTTATTAATTTTAGGAGTACATGTGCGTACGTGTTCACTTAGAAAGCACGGGCAAACTTTTAGCGCTTCTGAAAAATTTCGAAGGAACATAGGAGACACGTACACGGTACACATGGATGGTAAAGTGTAGTGTGTGTTCCAGTATGTGGATACATTGTACTAAAAAACATTTTAACAGAAGTAGCTCCGACGATGTCAATCAAGGAGTAAGCGTGCAAGCCGCCGAAAAAAAGCTGACCACAGTGGAGGCCTCAGGGTTGGGTTCCAATCAGTTCATTGCTTTTGGTTTTTATACTTTACTATAATAATAATTTTTCAAATAGTATATTTTTTTAAGATAGAATTTACAAATTAATTGTATTAATCTATTAGATGTTATACCAACTTTAATTATATCGGCTAAAATTACATGCGACTCTTCCCCTTCAAACTCTCACATGAACAAATAGAATTTAAAAGACATAGACACAATCAAAGGTGCCGCTCGGTTAGACTAAAATAAGTTGGTTTATGATTGAAATTGCACTGTAATTGATGGTGACTTACTTGGTGTAATTAAATTTTTTTAAAAAATAGAAAAAAACAGGTTAACCCATCACGGATAACGCAAACGAATACAAGAAAAAAGAACCGAAAAAATCTCAAAAAATCTAAAAAGCAGGAAAAAAATAAAATCTAGAAATAACAAAAATAAACTAGAAGTTAGAAGGTCAAATTGAAATAAACGGAGCCAAAGAATCCAGCCAGGACCAGGTCAGTCCACTTGTCACTTCCGAGTGGAAAAAGGTCACTAGGCACTGCTCGCTACTCGCTAGCGCGGAAGAGTGCGGCTTGCTCTCTTGGACTAGAACGCAAGGTCCCAACGAAAGTAATGCCTTTTGCCAGCTCACTCACTACCTTTCCGCCTTTTACCCAGTCCACCTGTGGGTTCGAGTCGTGGCTTCGGCCAGGCTGCAATTGGAAATGTGTGTCGCAGGAACACTGCGATGGCGTCATTAGAGCGAGTACAATAGTATAAGCCAACTAGTGGCTATAATATTTGTTCATTTAATCTATAGTCTTCAAAAAAATAGTTTATACAATAAGGTAGCTATTACAATAACTATTTAGCCCCACGTGTAAGAGAGTGAAATACATATTTTTACGTGCTATAGCTAGCTGTAATTTAGTAGCCAGCTTCCTTCTCTCTCTTCCTTTCTCTCTCTGCCACGTAAGATTTGGTTGATATTATATTTGCTATAGCCTGCTGACTAAGAGCAAGTTTAATAGTATAGATAGCTGCTACCTCCAATACATTTCCATGTCATCAAAAGGTAAGATGCAGCCAACTCATACAATAAGCTGGCTATAAGTTGTCTCTACAAGAGCTCTCAATCATTTAATACATACATGGGTATTGGTCATTTAATACATGCATGGTATAGCAATTAGTTCTATTGGTACATGCATGGATAACGCCTCTTTTCCTGTGCTATAGCCTGACTCTTGCATGGGAGCCGGCTTGGCTCTCTCTCTCCTTTTCTCCCCTCCACATAGGACTATGCTGACATGGATTCCCTTATAGCTAGCACAGTCAGCCTTATTAAACTTGCTCTAAGCCTTATTGTACTTGCTCTTAGGTACGAGACTACGAGTGAGCCTGCGTTGGTTCGTGTGGGGCTGGCGATGTTGTGCCATACTTTCGTGCAGGGAATTCTAAAGGTTAAAAGCTCTTAGCGAAAATGTGAAATATGATAGACATCCTCGTAGAAAAGAAAATTATTGAGATTTTATAGTAGATTTTTTGAGCTATGGCTTATAGGTTATGGTTTAAAATTTTAAATTCTAACTGTTTGTGAGAGGCAATACGCAGAGAAAAATAGTCATATGCGATTTTGACCGGTACAACTGAACTCAGTACAACTTTTTACCACAATATTTCTGTTGACTCGTATTAAAAAACACATCATTTAGAAACTAGTTAGTATAACATAAATTATAAGTCATAAATGAAAAGAATGGAGCCTTAATTTGGTGGACCTAACTATGACTAATCAACAATCACTAGGCCCTACTCAAAAGAGTTTTTTTAGTGGCTTATGACTGAAAAGCACTCTAACTGGCTGAAAAACACTGTAGCTGACGGAGGCTTATTTAGCATAATTAAATTTAAAAAAATAAAAATAGAAAAAATATGTTAGCCCATCACGTATAATACAAACAAATACGAGAAAAAAAACGGCCAAAAAGCAAAAAAAGGCAAAGGATATGGACCCCTAGAGAAAAGATTTACAAAAATAGACCCTTAGCACGGCGCCAAAGGATATGGCGTCCAGGGCATATAACACGGCGCCATATGCACTTAGGAGCCACGGTGGCATATCACGGCGCCAAAGCACATGGCGCCGTGTTATGTAACCACGACGCTAACGGTCGTGGCGCCGTGCTCTGGGACTTAAGCCCGAGCATGGCCCCTGGCCCCCCCACCCCCTCACTCATCCCTGCGAACAGACATAGCAGCCCGCCACCGCTCCTCTCTTCACCTACTCCAAATCCACTCCAATCCGTTGCTTTTCCTCGCGATTTTGCTTCCAAACGAGCAAGCAAGGTGAGCTCCCTCCCCTCCCTGATTTTTCCAATAGATATGGATTATTTGAGATACATTTCGTTGGGCAAGATTGAAACCCTAGATGAAATTAGTTGGATTTGACTCGTTTTTAGGTTGGATTTCAATAGATATGCGTAATGTAAGAGTAGTCATGGGTGTAGATTCGTTTTTAGGGTTTGGTTTGAGTGAGATTGATGAATGTTTAGAAATAGGTATCTTTTAGGTTTGTTTGCTTTTTTAGAAATAGGTATGTTTGCTTGTTTAGAAATGGCATAGGTGTAGATTCATTTTTAGGTTTGAAAATAGGAAAAATGGTAGAAGTGATGAATGTTGGAGAGAAATTAGCGATTAGTGATATTAGTAATTTAGTTTATCCGATATGGTATTATCGGTTTTCGTTAATAGTTTATAGCATTTTGTTGTTGCGGCCGATTCGACTGACGTATGTTTGCTTGTCGTGCTATAGATGGATAAGCTTGTGACTTTGTACCATGGTGGAACTGTGAAGAGAAATGACAATAGGGTGTTGATTTGGAGGGCATGGAAGAGACCACGTTTGCTATTTAGTTCACGTCCGTCGTATGGTGAGGTCACTTGTCGCTTGAAAGAGAGGTTGGGATGGACAGATGAGTATGGTGATGTCGTCATGCAAGGATTGATTGATGTTGGGTCTTCAAAGGGACCGCGTATAAAGAGATTAGTTTCGATTGGCAGCGACGGTTGAATGGGATAACTATGTGCCATCGTTTTGGACTCAGAGGTCAGAGCACCCTGACTTGTTCGTGCAGATGGTGGTGAGAGATCCATCACCTCCTAGGGTTGCATTCGATCTCAATGACTCACCGTTGGTTAGGTCACCGGCTTATGAAGAGGTCGAGGTGCAAGTTGTATCCTCGGCCTCAAGTATGTGAGGTTCTATGGACTCAGGTAGAAGCTGACTCTAAGGATGTCGATGACCGGTCTATTGGTGGATTCGACAAGGAGACAATGGTTTGAGGAACCCATGATTCTACGAGGCTGCTTATGAGGATGCGAGGGCTGTGGACTCAAATGATGACAGACCGGTTCCCAGGTTGACATCTAGCGAAATTGAGCTGTTGAGAAGAATGTTTCCTGGCCATGATCCACTAGTGTCTGATTACAATGACCTAAGCAACGCACATAGGGCTATCACGAATGGAGGGCAAACGCAGAGGGACGTACCTAGGATTGGGGCTAGTATCATAATCCACAAGGGTCATGTCTTTGAGGATATGTCGGCATTGAAGATGTGGTTGAAAGAGTACTCGATCGTGCACAACCGTCCATACCGGGTTAAGAACTCATACGCCAAACGTCAGTACACCATTAATGTGAGAGCATAGGGTGTGCATGGAAAGTCTGTGCCAGGAAGGTGAAAAATTCACGGACGTGTCACAATTCACTGCGGTACTTGTGTCTAATGGGTCATAATTCATGGACGTGGTCAACGTCGTTCTAGTCAGGTTAGCGGCGTTAGGTCTAGAGAGCATAATTTTTAGACATTTTTGTTATTCTTATCATTAACGTATTTTGTTTATTCTTATCATTAACGTATTTTTGAATGCACAGGGATGGCGAGGTACCTGGTTGTTGGACGAGTTTCGACGACAGGGAGCATCGTGGCAGGCTCACGGAGGATGGCCAGGTACATGTGTTATCGAAATGTATTTTTTCCGTATTACATGTGTTTTCATCACAAGCTAACTTTTAAAGCATTTTCCAGGAGATTCCCATACTTCGTCCTCGAACCCATGATGGACGAGAAGGAGGCATCTACCCACGACGAGATTGGGATGTCGCAGATTACCCGACGCACCATCTACTCAGGCTTCACAGCGGCCTCGTCGTTCGGCCCGTCCCCTGGGCACGTATACTCCAGGGACTGATGCTCTGGCCAAGGGCAAGGGAAGGGCCAAGAGGCAGCGAGGCTGACTCTATTTTGTGCGCTGAGACCTGTGTGATGTTTTGAGACTTATTGAGAGTTATGTGATGTTCTACGTTATTGAGAGTTATGTGATGTTGTTCTACGTTATTGAGACTTATGTTATGTTGTTATTTAGGTATTCAGCTGTTTTATATGTGAATGTATGTGTATGTGTGTATGTGCATGTGTTTTGTATATACAGAAAAAACAGCAAAGTACTGTTTTTTGCAGATTTAGGTAGAC
>CM029633.1:29818987-30007432 GCA_017311315.1 Dendrocalamus latiflorus
GGCTCCAAAGAGAGCATTCATAGCTTGAGCATCCAACTGAGTGTTACGCCCATCTTGCTCCGTTGGGTTTTCGAGATCAAGAGCATGACGTAACCATCATTTACGATTTTCCAAATGTTAGGATTCATGGCCTTTAAATAAATTGACATTCTAATCTTCCAATAAGCATAATTTGAGCCATCAAATAAAGTGCATTTCCTACCGAAATCCCCTCACTAGCCATCCTTCTCTCTAGACGGTTAAGTCTATAAATGAGAGACCAATCTCTGATACCACTTGTAGGATCAAGGATACCGACTAGGGGGGGTGAATAGGAGGTTTTTTAAATTTTTCTTGTTCACTTAATTAATTCTTCACAATTTAAGTGACAATGAAGTAAAGCAATTTATCCTATGCAATTCTAGTTTATCAACTTAGCTCTAAACAATCAAATGATCACAGAGAAGCAAATAACTAGAGCAAGAGAGACAAGACACAATCGATATTTTACCGTGGTGATCGGAAACTTGCCTGTTTCCACTATCCACGTTGAGGTTAGCCCGAACAAAATCGGACCGACTCCACGAATTTGAGTCGAAACACCTCGGTCACTAATGTAGCTCTTTCCGCTCCGGGTAGGTGAGCTCCAACCTTCACATCCGTCGGGCCTTCTCACAACCTTCTGAGAAGATCACCGATTTCCTTTCCGCCCAACCGTCCAAGTGCAGGCAAGCACTAAGAGTAACAAATCTTGGGCTTTGCTTGAATGCAAACTAGTGCCAATTGGATTTGCAAATGAAAACTCTAGCACTAAATGCTCAACCACCTCACTTCGATGTGCAAGGAAGAATTGAGGTGAAATGAATGCTCTAGGGCTTAAGAATTGTGCAATAAGTCTCTAACCGGTGCCCTTGTACAGTGGTGGGGGTATTTATAGCCTCCACCAACCAAACTAGCCGTTTGACACAATTCCCGCAAAAATCAGGATGAGCGGTACTACCGCCCTGCTGGGGCCGGTACTACCGCTCCCAAATCTTGCGTCAGAACGGCTCTGTCAGACGAGCACAGTGACCGTTGGATTTGGCGGCGCGGTACTACCGCCGTTGACATTTGCGGTACTACCGCTCTCCGGTAGTACTGCAAAGTCGGCGCGGTACTACCGCTCTGGCTGACATCCGAAAGGTCCAGAATCTGGCGCTCTCTGGAAAAAACGATCCGCTCTGAGGTCGGATCTTCCGGAGGCCGGAAGTACCGCTGAATAGTGCGGTACTACCGCTCACTGCGGTAGTACCGACGTTAAAACAACCGGTACTTCCGTTTCCGCACGACTTCAGTTCGGTGCTTTCTGGAAAAATTGATCCGCTCTGAGGTCGGATCTACTGGAGGCCGGAAGTACCGCTGAATAGTGCGGTACTACCGCTCACTGCGGTAGTACCGACGTTAAAACGGCCGGTACTTCCATTTCAGCACGACTTCAATTCGGTGCTCTCTGGAAAAATTGATCCGCTCTGAGGCCGGATCTTCCGCTCGCCAGTAGTACCGGCGTATTACACAGCGGTACTACCGCTCTTCCAGACAGAGCACAGAAAAAGGTATTTAAAGCAATTTAAATGAGTGCATGCTTCTAAACATGATCCAATTGGCACAAGAAATCTGTTTTCAAACTACTTGCCAAGATCCCTCTTTATGGTACGGTTATCTAACCTATAATCCGGTCTTCCACCATTCTCCTAAGACCGGTAAAATAAAAAGGGTCCTATTCTAAACGTACCTTTGTCTTGAACCAGCTTGGGTCTTCTTTTATGTTCTTTAGTTTGCATCTTGTCACCATCACATGGATTTGACCTTCGCATGCTCATACAAAACATTAGTCCCATATTCATAAAAGTTGATTAATTACCAAAACCATTTTTAGGGCCTAGATGCTTTCAATCTCCCCTTTTTGGTAATTGATGACAACACAATTTGTGTGAAGATTAAGGATTTTGAGTATACCACTTTTTTTAATAAAAGTTTGTATATTCTTTTGTGGCCTTTGAATAAAAGGAGTTCCTTTGGAATAAGTTTTGAATGGACATGAATTGAACTATTTCATTTAAAGGACCGAGGAGGGAATGAGCTCCCCCTAAACATGTGCATGGATAGAAATGACATTCATACACAATACACAAGGCAAATATAACATAAAAGCTAAGTGATAAGCGAAGAGAATATATCAAACCAAATATCCAAAATAGACAAAGTGCATTACATCCCAAAAGATAATAGACGATAGTAAACGATAGTTTCACACACACTTTCTTCTCCCCCTTTGGCATCAAGAACAAAAAGGAATCACTCCGAGGAGGAGAAGGATCACGACGAGAGCGGGTGCGGCGAGTGAAGTGAATGGGCGGCTGAGAGATAGTCTGCTCCAGAGTTGCAACACGACCGTCTAGTGAAGCCAGTCGATCGTCAATGGAGTCCAATCTGGAGGTAATGGCAAAAGAAAGGCCCTCTAGAATGGTGGAGAAGGCCTGGGAGATCGAAGGCTGACCAGGCTCCTGTGGTTGAGCTACTGGGTCTGCTGCTGGTGCCTGTGCTGTTCCTGCTGCCGCGGAAGAAGATCCTGCTCCCGGATCTGCATGTCGTGCTCTGACATTTGTAGGAATGGGAGCCTCTAGTCGTGGCTTATAAGGCTTGTGAACTCCACCACAACCACCCTGGAATTCCATCTTGGACTTGATTAGGGATGGAAAACGGTAACGGATAATTCGTTTTATCCGATATTCGTATCCGAGAGAAATCCGAATTTGGTAAGCAAAATCCGTATTCGAAAATATTCGTATTCGTATTCGAGAATATTCGTATCCGTATTTGAGAGTATTCGTATTCGTATTCGAGAATATTCGTATCCGTATCCGTATTCGAGACTATTCGATTCGTATTCGATCCGTTTTTAGAACCCATGAAAAATCCGTACAAATTTTGTGATTCAAAACTTGAATTTAGGCGGTTTAAAATTGGTAACCGGTCAAAAACCGATGAAAAATCGGTAAAACCGTTAGGAATCCGTTTTATCCGATATTCGTATCCGAGAAAATCCGTATTCGAAAATATCCGTATTCGTATTCGAGAATATTCGTATCCGTATTTGAAAATATTCGAATTCGTATTCGTATTCGTTTTAAAAATATGGATTCGTATTCGTATTTGAGACTATTCGACCGTATCCGATCCGTTTCCACCCCTAGACTTTGATTAGGGCCATGATGTAAGGCGCATACTTAATGCGCTTGATCCGATCATTCTTAGAAGATGCTATCTCTCGAATGATCACATCCACTACATCAAACTTCTGACCTCTCATGATGTAATCAATCATGTTCCATGTATGGCTCTTATAGCGTCGAAGTTACCGCTCTTAGGAAAGAAGGAGTGGTTGATAATGCGGTTTACTAGACCAGGGAGAGGAGGAGGGCAATGTTCTTGCCTGGAACAAATCTCTCAGCAGGGTTGTAGTAGATGGATATGGCATGTATGTCAAGAGGTGCCTTGTCATATACCTTTTCAAAAGAGCTCAGCTCTGCCCTAAGAACTAGCTCAAAATCATGCTTGGTTGCCTCAAACTTCTGGAAAGCTGACATCCATGACATATGCTGAAAATCTGGAGATACATAAACCGTGGCATAGAACTGTCTTATCATCTCCTCATTGTAGTCACATCTTTTAGCCACGAGCTGGAGACAATCCGACTCTCTGAAATAGCCTGAAAGCTCCATCAAATTTATCTATAGAGTCAATATAATCCCAATCCACCCACTTATGGTCGGCAAACTGCGGTCCGGACCATATAGCTGATCAAAGATTAGCTCCTGAAAGCGAGTGTGGAACTTGGGATTGACTGAGTTGATGGAAGCTCGAACTGGTTCCGGTGCCTCAACCTTGCATACTCATCAGCGGAGATCTTCTTGAGATCAATATCAAGGTTTCCCTCTCTGTTCGATCCTCCTCGGAAGACTCCATGGGAGAACTGACTGCTGTTCAGCCTCTGACTCAGACTCCAATGGATCTGCAGGACCCTTCCCTCTGTCCTGAGCTGCCTCGGAAGAGGAAGGAATGGTCGGAATGCCTGACGAGTCCCCGGAGGCGGAGGAGTACCTTCTCCTGCCGGCTCTTCGAGTTCTAGCCATCTAGAAACAGGAGAGGATTGATAAGAAGCAAGAAGTAAAGGATCAAACTGGATTAAGCAAAAGCTGAAGTGAAATTTGCTTTGCTGTCAGGAAGGCCGGTAGTACCGCCGTTCAGGGCCGGTAGTACCGTTGAGCGGTAGTACCGCGCCTGTCGAGCGGTAGTACCGATTCCTGGCAGATTCTAGGGTTTCAACAATGTATCTAGATTTTTGGAGTTTTTCTTGGATGAAATCCATGAATAACATGTGTATATACTTTAAAACTCCAAATCCAGGCATTTACCCAAGAATCAACTAGCAAAATCATCAACATTTTGAATTATTCTACAAGTTTGATCTAGGGTATAACAAATGGATCAAAACAGGAGATTGATCTGAAATACCTCAAGGACTGGAGGAGGTGGATCCTTTGGATATGAGATGACTCGAAAATCCGAAGAAATCCCCTCGATTTGAAGATCCAAGAGGCGGTTTTGAGAGAGTACTGTGGGGAGAGAGAGAGAAGGAAGAGAAGAGTGGGCGGAAGGGGAAGACACGAACCGCTCGCAAGACAGTGGGCCACCAAGGGAACCCTTGGGCCCGAGCAATTTATGCGCTTAAGTCATAAGCGGTAGTACCGCTGAGAAGGCCGGTAGTACCGCTCACCGGAAGTACCGCGGGAGATAGCGGTAGTTCCGATTAATGGAATTTGCTGAATTTGAACTTTAGGGCTTGAGAAATGCAAATGATCCCTAGTTTTGCACTCAAATAAAGTCATTTAGGATCATTATGCATCAATTGAGCTATTGCTATACTTTGAAACTAATTTTTATAAAAAATAATCGAATTTTTCCAAAGAGGGAAAATTCAATTTAAATTCCACACAAGAGCATCAAATGAGCAGAAAAGAATGAAATGAGATTTCAAGCCACATTTGAGTAGTCTATGACATTTAATTCATTCCTCAATTTGCAAAAGCGGCTTTCATCTAATGGTTTAGTGAAAATGTCCGCTAGTTGATCTTCGGTTCGGACGTGGCTAATTTCAATGTCCCCCTTGCTCACATGATCTCTCAAGAAATGGTGGCGTATATCTATATGCTTGGTTCTTGAGTGTTGAACGGGGTTGTTAGATATTTTGATTGCACTATCATTATCACACAAAAGAGGCATTTTATCAAAATTAATCCCATAATCCAACAATGTTTGCCTCATCCAAAGTAATTGAGCACAACAACTACCCGCGGAAATATATTCGGCTTCGGCGGTTGAAAGGGCTACGGAGTTTTGTTTCTTAGATGACCAACATACTAGAGACCTTCCTAGCAATTGGCAACTACCCGAGGTGCTTTTTCTATCCACTTTGCAACCCGCATAATCGGAATCCGAATATCCAATTAACTCAAATTTTGCACCTTTGGAAACCAAAGCCCTACATTTGAGGAATGCTTTAAATATCTTAGAATCCTCTTTACGGCCACTAAATGCACTCTTTTGGAGAAGCTTGAAAACGAGCACACATGCAAACACTAAACATAATGTCGGGCCTAGATGCGGTAAGATAAAGCAAACTACCAATCATGGATCTATAAAGCTTTAAATCTACCGACTTACCTCCTTCGTTGAGGTCTAGATGCCCGTTTGTTGCCATGGGTGTTTTGATGGTTTGGCTTCTTCCATTCCGAATCTCTTGAGTAGATCCTTCACATACTTCGTTTGGCTTATAAACGTCCCATCTTTAAGTTGTTTGATTTGAAGTCCAAGGAAATAGCTTAGCTCACCAATCATTGACATCTCAAATTCCCTAGACATCATCTCACCAAATTCTTTGCAAAAGTCTTGATTAGTAGAACCAAATATAATATCATCAACATAGATTTGACATACAAAGAAATCATCTCCAATAATTTTTGTGAATAGAGTTGTATCTACTTTACCAATTTTAAAGCCTTTTGATACAAGAAAGTTACGAAGGCGCTCATACCAAGCTCTAGGAGCTTGCTTTAAACCATATAGCGCCTTTGATAATCTATACACATGATTAGGATATTTAGCATCTTCAAAACCCGGGGGTTGTTCTACAAATACTAATTCGGAAATTGTTCCATTTAGAAATGCGCTTTTGACATCCATTTGAAACAATTTAATATCAAAGCATGATGCAAAAGCAAGCAAGATTCTAATTGATTCAAGTCTAGCAACGGGTGCAAATGTCTCATCATAATCTAAGCCCTCGACTTGAGTGTAGCCTTGAGCTACTAACCTTGCTTTATTTCTTACCACAATTCCGTTCTCATTTTGTTTGTTCCGGAAGACCCATTTTGTGCCAATGACATTGTGCTCCTTGGGTCTCTCCACCAAAGTCCAAACATCATTTTGAGCAAAATTATTCAACTCTTCATGCATAGCATTTATCCAATCCGGGTCATCTAATGCTTCTTCTACACGCTTAGGTTCAAGTGAAGATACAAAAGAATAGTGTTCACAAAATGAAGCTATTCTAGAGCGAGTTTGAACACCCTTACTCACGTCACCCAATATTTGATCTATTGGGTGATCCTTGGCTATTGCATTGTGAATCTTGATGTTGTTTTGTTGTTGATCCTTTTGTTCATATTCAATAACTTGAATATCGTTTGTTGTAGAAGAGGAGGGTGGTTCCACTTGTCTTGATGAGCTTGGTGATGTTGGATCCTCTTTTGGCTTGATGTCTCCGATTTGCATGTTTTCCATTGCCTTGCGAAGACCTTCTTCTCCTACATCATCCAAGTTCTCATACTCCTCTTGAGAGCCGTTAGTTTCATCAAATTTAACATCACATGATTCTTCAACTAAACCCGAATTTTTATTAAACACTCTATAGGCTTTACTATTTGAAGAATACCCTAAAAGGAAGCCTTCATCACATCGACTTTGAAATTTTGAGAGCCGAACACCTTTTCTTAGAATATAGCATTTGCAACCAAATACTCTAAAGTAAGAGATGTTCGGTCTTCTCCCAACAATGAGCTCATAGGAAGTCTTTTTCAATAGTCGATGTAAGTAGAGGCGATTTATGGCATGACATGCGGTGTTAATAGCTTCCGCCCAAAACTTATCGGAAGTATTATATTCATCAAGCGTTGTCCTAGCCATTTCAATTAATGTTCGATTTTTCCTCTCTACAACTCCATTTTGCTCCGGAGTGTAGGTTGTGGAAAGCTCGTGCTTTATTCCAAGGTCATCACAAAAGTCTTCAACTTTTGTATTTTTGAACTCGGAACCATTGTCACTCCTAATTTTCTTTATTTTAAAATCAAATTCATTTTTAGCCCTTTTTGAAAAACTTTTGAAAATCCCGGAGTTTTCACTTTTGTCATTTAGGAAGAAGACCCATGTATATCTAGAGTAATCATCCACAATGACTAAACAATAGCTATTACCTCCAATGCTCTTATAGGTTGTTGGCCCGAACAAATCCATATGTAAGAGCTCTAATGGCCTAGAAGTTGACATGACACTTTTGGAAGGGTGAGAATTAACGACTTGTATTCCGGCTTGACAAGCACTACAAAGTCGATTTTTCTCAAACTTCACATCCTTCAAGCCAACCACTAAGTCATGCTTAAAAAGCTTTTTAAGTTGAACCATTCCCACATGACCTAGCCTTCTATGCCACAACCAACCCAAAGAAGTTTTTGTAATTAAACAAGTTTTCAAACAAGACTCATTTCAAGAAAAATCTACCAAATAGAGATTCCCAAATCTAAAACCTTTAAAGACTAGTTCATTATTAATATCTTTTGAGATTACAACATTTTCTTTTGAGAATGAGCATGTTAAGCCTAGATCACATAATTGAGCAACGGATAGCAAATTGAAATTTAATGTTTCAACTAGTGATACATTAGAAATTGAAAGGTCGTTTGAGATAGCGATTTTACCCAATCCCAATACCTTTCCTTTGCTATTATCTCCAAAGGTGATCTTATCATTGCTTCCACTCTCAAAGGTGGTGAACATCTTCCGGTCTCCGGTCATGTGTTGAGTGCAACCGCTATCCAACACCCAATGCCTTCCACCGGTTTTGTAGTTCACCTACAAAAGAAAATCAAGTTCTTTTAGGTACCCAAATTTGTTTGGGTCCTTGGAGGTTAGTGACCAAGGCCTTGGGTACCCAAATGGATTTCTTTTTAGCACCCAAAATCGAGGTACCAATGAAATGAGCAATTACATTTCCATTCTTAGACTTTTTGAGCATATAGCAAGAATCATATAAACCAATGGAATGCATGTTATTCTTAGAACAATCATTTTGAACATGTCCAACACTTCGGCATTTTGTGCAATACTTACCATTCTCCTTTACAAACCTTGGAGGCTTGTATACCGGCTTCTTACCCTTTTGGGGGACATATCCAAGTCCTTCTTACCGCTGAATAGTGCGGTACTACCGCTCACTGCGGTAGTACCGACGTTAAAACGGCCGGTACTTCCGTTTCAGCACGACTTCAATTCGGTGCTCTCTGGAAAAATTGATCCGCTCTGAGGCCGGATCTTCCGCTCGCCGGTAGTACCGGCGTATTACACAGCGGTACTACCGCTCTTCCAGACAGAGCACAGAAAAAAGGTATTTAAAGCAATTTAAATGAGTGCATGCTTCTAAACATGATCCAATTGGCACAAGAAATCTGTTTTCAAACTATTTGCCAAGATCCCTCTTTATGGTACGGTTATCTAACCTATAATCCGGTCTTCCACCATTCTCCTAAGACCGGTAAAATAAAAATGGTCCTATTCTAAACGTACCTTTGTCTTGAACCAGCTTGGGTCTTCTTTTATGTTCTTTAGTTTGCATCTTGTCATCATCACATGAATTTGACCTTCGCATGCTCATACAAAACATTAGTCCCATATTCATAAAAGTTGATTAATTACCAAAACTATTTTTAGGGGCCTAGATGCTTTCAATCTCCCCTTTTTGGTAATTGTGACAACCCAATTTGTGTGAAGATTAAGGATTTGAGTATACCACTTAGCCAAGGACGAGAAGTAAACCAGGTTTACCATTTAGCCGTCCCGAACGGCAATACTCCGTTCGTTCTTAGCACTGTAGGCTTTGATCTGAGCTGAAAAGCAGAAGAAAAACTCACTCTCGGATCAAATCCTCACATGAGAATGGCTCTGACCTTTTGACCTTTTGGCTTCTGCTTTGGCCAAACATCCAAATAAGATGGTATTTTAAGCGAATTTTTTAAATAACTTCTCAAGCTCAAAATTATGTACGACATTCATATCGACGTCTTCGCTATTTGTTGCCATGTTAAAAGTGCAAACGCTAATAGTTACATCCAAAAACCAATCAGCTGTAGCGCAAGGAAGAATCCCAATTCGCCGCTAGGGCAACCTTGTCGCCCAAAGGTTTAAGGCCTCAAGGCTTTTCTAGCCCAGGAGGCCAGCAATGGACCAATAGCTGAGCAATCACCAAAATTTTTATACCCAACAGCTCGTTTCGTCGGCCTTGGCAAGGAAGAAGCCAGCGAGCCCGCCGTGCTGAGATGAGACGCCTCGCCAGTCGCCAACCTCCCGCGTGGGCATGGTGCGTGACCTGCGCCGCGCTGTAGCTGCATTTCCCGGCCCGCTTGCCCCATTTTGCCACGAAATTGCTTATATGGTGATCATTTGGACTTATTTTTGATGGCTTATAGCTGAAAAACACTGTAGCTGACTGAAAAAACACTGTAGCTGACAGATGCTTATTTAGCATAATTAAATTTAAAAATATAAAAAATATGTTAGCCCATTACATATAATACAAACAAATACAGGAAAAAAGAATCGGCAAAAAAGCTCAACAAAAAGCCAAAAGTTCAGAAAAAGACGAAATTTATAAATAGTGAAAAATAAACCGGAAGCTAAAAACTAAAGCCCAACCGATCACCCCTGGCACCACAGCGGTGCGCACCGCCCCTGCAATTCATGCGTGGTGCACAATCTGTGGCAATCGTGTGTGAATTTGTAGCAGTTTTCTTCTGCGATGGTATATTAATCAGAGTATATTTGTTGGATGTATATACTATCAGGCTGCAAAGGTGATTACATGAAAACCTATGGTATGCACTGGATTCGCAACAGAACATTGTTAGGATACGGGTAACCTATACTAACATACATTAAATTTTTTTACCATATAAATCAGAAAGCCATACGAGTAAAAGATCATAGATCATTACCACTAGACGTGTAGTACAACAGAAGTAGAGTTAAAATAGCCGGTTCAACGTAACGCATGTCAGTGTTATTAAAGTAGTCGATCGTCCTCTGCCCAACAGTCACCTCGTCATGATTATCTCAATCAACGCTGCAGTCACAGCAGTGCCTCTACCAAAATCCACACGGATGGAACGCCATGTGTCGGTGTGGTTGCACCAGCGCGCACGACAAGAGTTTTGAGAGGTGATGGCTAGGGTTCTCATGGGTGTCTCTTAATCCTTATCCGATACAATTAGATATCGTATTCAACTTGAAGAGTCTCTGACTAGGTCTTTATCTAATATGAGTAGAGATTGTATCCCCACTCGGAGTCTATCATCTACATCATTATCGTTCTAACCCATTTGGTATGTGACATTGTAGATTCATGTGTATTCGGCTATAGGTCAAAAATTCCTTTCTGGTCTATAAGTCATTAACAGTCCCTAGTAGGATATAACGACTCTCAAACATATATAAAGATCATGTCGGATGAACCTATATAGTACTTATGTACCGATCCCTTTACCTCACAATACTAGATCAAACTCAAGATAAGAAGCATGACATCCTATGATAGCTCAATAATTTACTCAAACTTGTAGTGGATTACTCAGTTTATAATTGGCTTCTCAACCACATTCAGTACGATCGTGTACTTTCTTAATCCAACCACATCAAAAGAGACCTACATATATTTCTCTCGTTATATAAGACATGGCAAATTCTATCTTGATCACTCACATTTTTCAGCATGTCATAGTAAACTCAAAAGCTACCTTTATGACTATTCAGTTACGGAGTAGTGTTTGGTAACCCCTAAGTAAACTATTACTCATATAGGAAACTATGACGATCTCAGGTCTAAGAATCCTACATACACTAGTATGAGACCAACCGATGACACTTAACAATATAATAATTCCTACAGTGTCACATGGTAGGTCAATTCAACACTATATTCTCTAAAATGTGTCTATATTATTGATTAGATATCTTCGTATCCATGATCTGTAAACATAATCATCAATCAATACATGTACTAATCTATAAATCGTAATTGTCTTATATAATAATATAAGATCAGGGATAACTTATAATAACATCAAAACATGAATAAAAAGTTCAATAAACAAATCACATATTTATTAATTAATATAAAAGATATTTATTTAACGGATAAAATAATATATTATTCAAAGATCATAAAATATAGAAGTAATATAATCATCTTTACGATAGTCTCTAGGGTAAATATCACTAACAAACATGACAATGTTGCAGTTAGTACGTGACAATCTGTTGTAACTAAAACGGCGTGCTTAGCTATAGGCTTACGTACTTTCGAAGGCACAAAATAGCTCAGCTATATGCACGGTGCTCTTAATTTAACAACCGTGGAAAACGGGCATGCGTAACAAACCTTTCAAAGCAAGAAATGGCTCCGTCTTCAGCTGTAGGAGGCAAACATCCGAAGTACGTATCCACTTTCAAGGCGAAACAAAGCCAACAACCGAAAGCCTGAAACCAATTCTTTGCCTCCAACCGCGAGGCCGCGACGCTCTAGAAGCAACAGACAAAAAGAAAGAACAATGTCTGCAGTGTTTTTCTAGTTTTGCGACAGCTATCCTGTGCTGTTTGACTTCTGCTCTTTAGGTGGTGTTTGGATTGGGGACTTGGTGGGATGGGATAGCTCCATCCCAGGTATGTGGGATAGGATAATCCCACTTTTGTTTGGTTGCAAGGATGGGTTAGTCCCTATTTTTTGTTTGGATGGAGGAATGGAGTGCGATAGTTGCATATACTCACCGGAGAGGAAGCCGGCAGTGGAGAGGACGGCGGGGAGGACGCGCCGGGGCGGAGGCCGGAGAGGACGACCGGAGCACGGCGGCGACGACGACGGCGACCTGAGCAGACCCGGGAGATGGGGGAGCGGCGCGGGGAGATGGGGGAGTGGCGCGGGCGATGGGGGCGATGGGGGAGCGGCGCGGGGAGAACGAGGACGGCGATGAGGACGATGGGGGAGCGGCGCGGGCGATGGGGGGAGCGGCGCGGGCGATGGGGGGAGATGGGGGAGCGGCGCGAGCGATGGGGGAGATGGAGGACGCGCCGGCGCGGTGAAGGGAAATGGGTCGGCTCGGTTCGCTCGTTTTGGGGTACCATCTCAACCCAGATTTCAGCAGAATATTCTCTTTTGGGTCCAACCCATCCCACCAAATCCTACAACCAAACACTACAAAAAATGGGTTGGCCCCTCCCAACCTAGGATATACCTCAAACCAAACACTACCTTAGATGCTAGCCTTCTACTAGAAGTACTGGACTGGAAGCGAATTTCACTCCCTCGCTCCCTTCTGTTCTTTCTCTAAAAACAAGAGACTGTCTAGAAGGTCTTGAACTCTTTTTTGTCCATCGTAATTCAACTTTATACTAATGCATGGTCTTCTACAGACTGCTGCAACAAAATAGGTGATTGTCTTAATCAAGTTTTAATGACATACAACACTAACCTTGCAGGATCCCCTCTGGAAAATTCGGTACTCGATCTGGTTGCCATTGAACATGGTTGGCAAAAAACCTAAATTAAGAAAAATTCAAGTAGTACGAGGGGTTGCTGTTCAATTTTGACTATGTTATTTTGTGCTATGGCTTATAGCTTTTATCCATAACTTATTAATTTAATAAATAATAATTGCTGAAAGAAATTAGAGCCGAAAAGAATAAGACCTCTAGCAGTTGCGAATCCATACAGTACCATTCAATACAGGAAACATCCAACTTGACATCTAACTGCCAAACCAACGGCCGCCATTTATACAGTTGCAAATGAACCCAAAACCCAACCCAACTGTACAAACAGCGGCAATAAACCATCTGTTAGTCAAATTTGGCATCCGATTAGAATTAAATAATCCATTAAAAACTGTTTTTAAACATAATAAAACCATGAGATCAATGTTATAATAGATTTTATTATAACACGTCCTAAGTACCTATGATCGAAGAATTACTATTCGCCTACCCGATTAGGCATTACTTAGATGCTCTATAACTCAACATGCGGGCCTCCCATTGGGCGATGCCCCATGCGGTTAACGAATAAAATGCATGTGCTTCTATTCCCTTTAACCGTTTCACGTTTGGCTCTACGCTTCTGACAATAACCCTCTATGGTTATCTCCTGAGACTCTCCTTTACTGATAATAACCAAACGACAGTTATTGATCAAACTTCTTCTGCTGTACAACAACAGCTCACTCTAACGAGTGTATGGAATCGACAAGACGTCAGTTCGTGCAAACAACTGACATCTTTTCAGCACTATTTAAGCCCTGCTCGAAGAGAACAAGAGGAGATGAAGAGAACAGGGGGATTAGAGCTCATACACCGCATTAGTGCAAATAGCATACAACACTGTAATCACTCATTAGAATAAACTGTAATCCTGGTATAGTAATAAAGATCGTTCTATATTTCTCATTATTCTTCTGTTAGGCTCGGAATACCTTACTATTCGTAAGATCGACGATTTAATCTTGACAACACCCTAAAGACCAAGCTCCCGTTCTAAACAGCTTTTGGCTTGTAGTTTCCAGAAACCAAAAGCCGTTTAGAACACGTTGGTTTCTTAACGATGTTTTTATCTTTTTTTACTTTGCATTGTCTATGAAGATATAACGTTATTTTCTTTTTCCCTCTTTTTTTATTTTTTCATTAAATATTTATAAAAAAAACTAACCGCCACTATAATGTCAATTAAATGAAAAGACAAAAATCACCTGAAAAAGGTGAATTAAGCGGATCCAAGTCCACTATAACTGCCCGATAACCGAGGAGTGGGATCCTTTGTGGCACGACTCAGTCCATCGCAGCGTGTACCCAGCCAAAAGAAATGATCATTCACATAATCACATTCATACATAGCAACTCAGCAGACGTACTTGCGTTTGAACTGCACATGCTTGAATCCAGAAACGGGCAAACTAAACTAAACATCCTGTACTCCTAGACTAAAGCATGGCAATACAAAATCGCAATCCACGACGAATAACTCTGTTTATACGATAACTAGTACAATTTAGTTACGAAGAATTCACACTATCCAAGTCTGACGAGTGCCCACTTGATAAGCACGCGACATCCCCTTGGCAAGGAAAATTTTGTTATACAACGGGGACACAGATTGATTTGTGCCACGAACCAATCCAGCGCTGACACGTGTCATGTATTATTGTAGCAACTAATAAAATGTTATTTTTTTACTGTTTTGTACTGTAATAAACAGATAAAAAATATTTTTTTCGTACCATCTATAGTACAAAACAGTAAAAAATTATTTTTAAATAGTTGCTATAGTAGTGCATACCATGTGTCAGCGCTGGATTGGTTTGTGACACAAATTGATTTGTGTCCGGGTTGTATAACAAAATTTCTCCTCGAAAAGGCCGTCGCACATGTGGATGCCGTTTTCAACACACGTCGCCTTCCCACGAGAGCCCCACCGGCCGAGAGCGGCGCGTCGCGCGGGTCCGCGTCCCCGCCCGGCGAGCACCAGCTGGTTCCGACCCAAGTAACGCCCGCGAGCCCAGACACCCCCTCCGTTTAGTCCCGACCCGGCAGGTCGCGCTACCTGCCTGGCGCCTCTCGTGCCGCACCGCGTCGGAACAGTGAACGCGGACACCCCCTCTCCACGCGATAAACGATAAAAGCCGCCACCTTTCCCACCAGAATTCAAACCAGATGTCCTCCCTCTGCTTACACCCGGGCAGCCATGGACGTTGCTGCGCCCAGCGGCGACTACTCGTCGCGGCCGCCGTCCCCGGTGGGCGCCGACGGCGACGAGGGCTCCTCCTCGTACATGACGGTGTCATCGGCGCCGCCCAAGCGGCGGGCGGGGAGGACCAAGTTCAAGGAGACGCGGCACCCCGTGTACAAGGGCGTGCGCCGGAGGAACCCCGGGAGGTGGGTGTGCGAGGTGCGGGAACCGCACGGCAAGCAGAGGATATGGCTCGGGACGTTCGAGACCGCCGAGATGGCGGCGCGCGCGCACGACGTGGCCGCACTGGCGCTGCGAGGCCGCGCAGCCTGCCTCAACTTCGCCGACTCGCCCCGGAGGCTCCGGGTCCCGCCCGTGGGCGCCGGCCACGACGAGATACGGCGGGCGGCGGCCGACGCGGCCGAGGCGTTCCGGCCGGCACCTGATCAGGGCAATGCGGCCGCCGAGGAGGTAGCCACTGCACCGGGCGCCTCATCTGGCGCCGCGCAGTGCGGGGGTGACCCGTTCTACGAAGTGGACGATAGACTGGACTTCGGGATGCAGGGATACCTCGACATGGCGCAGGGGATGCTCATTGACCCACCACCAATGGCAGGTTCATCAGCCAGTGGTGGCGACGACGACGGCGACGGCGAGGTCAGGCTATGGAGCTACTGATCGATCGCGCGCGCTTGAATCGCTTGGTTTGGCGCGCAGAACTTCTATACATGTACAGCTTATGGGAATCCAGTACAAGTGAAGTGTATGGTTGCCCTTTCCGTTCTTTTTTTTAAAAAACTTATCTGGGTTATGTTAATGTATCTATCCACTTCTGATAAAATGTGATCAGAAGCAGCAGAAGACCGGAGCTTATCAGTTCAGTAGACGGTGCAAGCATGTCGGGTTGCGAGCGTTCCAAGGAACGGCGCGATGGATAACCCTTGTAATGCCACCAGAATTTAACAAATCTCTAATACGATTTTAATGTATAACTAAAGCTAAGATACCCTATGGCCGTAAACCCATAGAGTTACTCCTCGAGTACTCTGGTTGGAGAAACACTATAGCCCCGTTTGGCACAGCTCCACTTCACAAGTGGAGCTGTTTTTTTTTTACTTCACAAGTGGAGCCGGGTGAAGCTACTTTTTTCAGCTCCTTGGGTGGAGCTACTTTTGTCTCAGCAGGTTTTTACGGAACTCCTTAGGTAGAGCTATTTTGTTTTACCCCGTTTGGCACAAAACAGCTCCAAACAGCTCCAAGCAGCTGGTGGTGGAGCTGTGCCAAACGGGACCTATGTATATTACCCGACCGGATGACTGCTTGGAACATTTATGGACTGGTCCTTGGATCCGATTCTAAGAATATTCTTTTCGCGCGATGGATGAAACATGTGCTTTATCCACTCCAAACAACACAATGCTTTGGCCATGAGTCTCTGACAACAACCGTCGTATGATTGTTGCCCACGTTCATCTCCCGTTGGCAATAACTGCCTCCCAACTAGACACGTTGATTCTATAAGGTATATTTCCCGATGCATAGGCAAACACCTTTTCATCAGTATTTAAGGTGGGACAAGAGAAGACCGAAGGTGGATACAAGACAATTCACTCGTAGTTGATCAATCTTATTGATTCAATGTAATTATGGCTAATCTCTTGTCTTGTCGAAGATACCCTTGTAACCAGTTCATAACAATAAAGAGTATCATTATTTTCTCCTAAAGATTTTAACTATTTTCTCATATTATTTTGTAAGATCGTTGATATAATGCATGAGAGGAGTGATCGTCAGTGTTATAATTAAGCACTTGTATAATAAGCAGCAAGGCATGTTGCTTGATGTATGACTTGGGGGCATGGCCCGGTGGTATTGCTGTGTTGAGAATTTGACATGTTGCGGCCTTTGTGCATGGAGATGAAACGAGAAACCTTTTATATATTAAAAGCTCATGATTTAGAGTCACTAAGAAAAAAAATAAAAATATGCTAGAAAATCTTTAAAAAAACATCTAACCATCAATCTGATGGACCCTAATTAAAGCTTAGCAATATTGACCATTGGATGTTATTAGAACAAAGAGAGAAAAATCCTAGAAACTCTTAAAAAAACAAAACATTTAGTCCTTGATTAGGCGGACCCTAATTAAAAAATGTACTATAGCGGTCATTGAATGCAATTGCTTAGAGATACATATTATTTTGTATTTTAAAACAAAAGAAAAGATAAGCCTTACTTGTATATATATATATATATATATATATATATATATATAGGGCAATGAGAGAGAAAAGGATGGATCAAATAGTGTATGGCCAGCTCAAAAATGGAAACATTGTTTTCATACATTCACCTAAGGCCAGCTCAAGAAAATCACGTACGGCAATAAAAAGGAAAATAGAGATATGGAAAAAAAGAGAAATTGGGAAAATTTTCTATTTGTGAGAAAAGGGATGAAAAAATAATAATTTTGCATGTAGCTGAAAACAAGATTTACGACATACACACTACTACAGAAAAGGTCATCACAGACGGTTCAAAAACGTCATCACAGACGGTTTTGTGAACCGTCTGAAATTATGGGTCAGTGATAATACGAGGTCAGTCTGTGATGCAAATATCACAGACGGTTTTAACTAAAAACCGTCTGTGATAGTTATAATCACAGACGGTTTTTTAGTTAAAAACCGTCTGTGATATATAGTTATCACAGACGGTTTTTAGTTAAAACCCGTCTGTGATATATAATTATCACAGACGGTTTTTAGTTAAGAACCGTCTGTGATATGTATAAATCACAGACGGTTTTTAACTAAAAACCGTCTGTGATATTGCCTTCTACTCCTAAACATATTTCTGTTTATTGGCTAGCCTCGGGAAATGCTAGACATACCCTTTGAAACAAGCAGATCAATATGTACATGTATATATCCAATTCATATCTCAATTCATTTCACAAACATAAAACATCTATTTTTATTAATATTAGAGCCTACCATTACAATATTCCAAAACAACGAGCAGATTACACAATAAGAACAACGAGCATATTACACAACAAGAACAACGAGCAGGTTACACAACAAGCAAAGATCCTCTATGCCTTTGACGCCCACCATCCTTCTCGCCCCTGATGCAACGCATGAGCTGGATGTCTTTGACGTCCACTATCATCGCCGTAGACTTGTGCGTCGTCTGCATGGATGTGGACAGCAAGGAGGAGGACAGCAAGGAGGAGGAGAACAGCAAGGAGGAGGAGAACAGCAAGGAAGAGGACAACAAGGAAGAACAGACCAGCAAAGAGGCTGAGTTTGGATTATATTTATAGGGGAGGGAGAGGGAGGGAGAGGCAGGAGTTCGAAATTTTTTGGCGCCGAGACAGAGAGGTAGAGCTACGATCCGTGGGGTGAGGTGCAGGATCGACTGGCCCAGCTGTCAGATTATTATAGACGGTTCTACATATAGAACCGTCTGTGATGAATGAATATCACAGACGGTTCTACATATAGAACCGTCTGTGAATTAGAGCACACAATTTTATATACCGATGTAATACAAACAACTAGTATGAAAAGATAAAATAGCAATGTTCTATATGACTTATATATACTCATTTGAAAGGTTTCAACGAGATCTACAACTTTGCAGTTGAAGAAAAATCCAAATTCCGAAAATAAGACCAAGAAAAAGGGCAAAAACAGAAACAAAAAACTTGCGACGCAGGTTTAGGTCCAAAGATGGCCGATTTTCGGGGTCTTGGAGGGCGACGGGCGCAAGCGGGTCGTTTTTTTGGATCGGGCTCGTCGTTAGCTTTCCAACGAGTACAAGAACGTCGAAAACGGACACCGTATGCAAAAGTTATGCCCGTTTTACTGAAAGTGTCTCAAAACTGAACCATACTCGGACTTAAGCGGGAAAATATGAAATTTTGAGGGATTGCAAGGCGGGAAAACGTATCACAGACGGTTTTTATTATAAAACCGTCTGTGATACTATAATATCACAGACGGTTTTATAATAAAAAACCGTCTGTGATATTCCAGATTATCACAGACGGTTTTATAACAAAAACCGTCTGTGATATTGGAATATCACAGACGGTTTTTGTTATAAAACCGTCTGTGATAATCTGGAATATCACAGACGGTTTTTATTATAAAACCGTCTGTGATATTATAATATCACAGACGGTTCAGCGGTAAGAACCGTCTGTGATACTCCTTTTTCCCGCCACAAATACCACAGACGGCCTCCAAATTAAAACCGTCTGTAATAGTGTAAATCACAGACGGTTTCACAAAACCGTCTGTGATTTGGCGTCTACTATTAGGCCTTTTGTAGTAGTGACATGAAGAGAACGTGAATTAGCATAGCACGATCAAAGGCTTTAAAAGAATGGACAACACATTTTATATGTAATTATTTTTAGAGTCAGTAAAATAATTAACTTTTTAAGATTTTCAGTGTAACTAGCATAGGGTTTACGACAAACTAAATAGAGTTTAATTAGCACTAATTCAATGAACTAATAGAATTTGGAGCAATACATAGTTGTATATATATACGTAAAAGATTCAGTCTCATTAGGAAATAAGACCAGGGACTCTTCGTATAATAATAGAAAGAAGCATTGACTAACACATGTATATTCAACCTTTTGAGAGGGGAAGCAAGACATAGAATTTAAGCTACAATGGGAAGTCGTTGAACAAGAGAGAATGATACATGTTAAGAATATTGTCTCAATCGAATCATGCATACAAAGAAAGACTAGCAATAGATTTACATGACATCTACATTCTAGCACGGGAAGATGTATTTAATCTTAATTGTTGATTACATGGATACATATTAGAAATTATATTAAAAACAAAAGGTCCAATAGCTAACTAAGAGGAAGTAATTGTACTAGCCGTATAATTGTGCTGGCTATTTTGCTAGTTCAACTAAAAATTCAACCAAGCATTTGAGTTTACATGAAGCTATGATAATTCACTGTTTCAAGATGAATTCATGTGGTTATTCTTGTAACTCGATATCCTTACTGTTGCATGATATCTTTACTGTAGTCGCTGTAATTTTGAGATTCTGTTTAGTCTTAGGGAAACCTAATATTCTTGTTGTTGCTAACAGCCTTTAATCACTAATCGCTTTTGATTTATATATATATATATATATATACACACACACACACACGTACATATTGATAGTATGTCTTGCCGTGGTTACTGTAGTTTGGAGTTTGCTCTAGTGTCTGTAGCCGAGAAAACTATTAGCTAATCATCGCTTTTGACTTAGATCCTGTTTTCATTGCTGGGAGCTTTCGATATTTTTGCTGGAGATATTTTTACCGTTAATTATATGTTACTGAATAGCGTCTGTTTCTATAAAATATTATTGAAAATACTCTCTCTATTATATGCTACTGAAAAGCACTGAAATTCTATTATATACCACCACCGTTAGTTGACTGTTAAACTCTGAAAAAAAGACCAAAAACTCAATTTATTTAAAATAGCAAATAACCTTCAAAAATTATGAAAGTTCACAGGGGTGTTGCTCAATATGTCAGTGAGCTAGGAAAAATTTCAAGGCACTGTTCAAAGAAAATTTTCAGATTTTTAATTTTAATGCTAATAAAGGCTATTGACGAGGATATAATGATTCTCAAAATATTATTTGCTTGTAAATGATATTTTGTGTCATTATACTCCTTGAGTATACCTTTTATCTATAAGAGAGAGATTTCACATCAATTGTTGAAGCCTTCTCGCAGATGGCTTTGACTCAGGAAGTAATCTCTCCCAAAGCAGGATCTGTATAGACAGATAAAAGTTGTCGGAAACTAAAACTCAAAATTCAAAGAACAAGTTTGATCTTTACTTACCATTCTCGTAGTCCCTGGTCGTATCCTTGGCCTCTGAGTATATCCACATTAGATGTGCTCGTTTCTTCAAAGGGTTGTTACGACGACTAATGAAGTCTTTCACTACGTGCCAGCCGGTAAGCCTTTTCACTCAGTTCTTCGATGGCTTAGATGTAGGGGCTATCCAAGTTAAGTCTTTCAGAACCGAGTTCCAAGAAGAAATCTTCTCGGCACCCTCCTCTACAAAGGAAAGACAGTCTTTACTGGTCGTCTCACAGTACAACCATCTCTTCTTCCAGTTCGGTTATAATGAACGAGTAAACATTTGGATGTATTGCTATGTTTTGCCGTTGTGGAGTTTCAGAGCACAACTTTTGATAATTCTGGTTTGTCTGCTTATTTCATAGTAATACCGAAAGAGCTCTAGATCTGGAGGAATTCCCAGATAGGCTTTACACAGGTATACAAATACACTTAGCATGGTAATCAAATTGGGAATCAAGTTCACCAATTCCACCCCAAAATATTCAAGTACAAATGTGAGAAAGGTGTGAGCAGGAAGTCAAAGTCCGCACTCACAATAAGCTTGAAAGACTGGGATATGTCCACTCACCCCCGATGCCCAATGTTGTCCAGCAGCTTCAATCCGCCTCACAAATTTCCTGGGAGGGATATTCTCCACTACGACCAAGGCTTTCATCTTCACCTCATACATCTCCGACACCGGTCAATTCAAAGAAGATTTTATCATTTTCTCTAAGTGACTGGTTTGGATTTGTAAAAAATTGGGGAAAGAAGAAAGCTTGGTCGGCAGTGGAAAACTCAAAGAAGATTGAGGCAGTAGGGGAAAGTAAGAAGCTCACAAGTTAGCTCAGGGTAAATTTTTATAACCATATGAGTCAGTTACCAATCTCGAGAACTCAAGTAGTTATTACCTCTTTAGGAACCGCTCCAAATGGACAGATAGAAAAGACTCTGCTTTCTAATCTTCATTCATCTACGACTTCTTTTTCTTAAGTAAGTTATTTTCACTTGAAGTTGGGGGCTAGATGACAAGGATTAATGATTCCCAAACTATTATTTATTTATTTATAAATGATATTCTTATATCATTATACTCCTTGAGTACATCCCTTATCTATAAGGGAGATATTGCACAGGGTAGTCATAAACTCTTCTACAGCCACTCTTTAGTCGTAAACTCTTGTACGATCACTCCTTAGTTGTATGATATTCTACGGTCGCTTTATAGTCACCGTCAGACCCCAGATTTTACCATCCGGAATCCACTGTGATTTTACTGCACTATTCCCTGGATCAGTAGATAGTGCTCATAATTACAGCAATAAATATCAAAATACATATCATGTGGAAGCGTAAATATGGTAATAGACTTACTCATGGGCCGATTAGACCGAAATCAATAAATTGCAGCAGCGGAAGAACGAAGCACACAGGTGGGACCTTCAGGACATGCCCACAGGCAGCCAACTGGAGGATCGCGACCTAGTTCTTGACATCTTCATCTTCTTCACCATCATGATCCAAAAGTATTGTTGAAGCGTAGTGATCTGATTCCTGCTTCTGAATTTGTCGCAAAAGCGAGTATGAGCACAAACCACCGTGCTCGCGAGCCAATACACAGAATGCAAATAAATAGTATGCATGGCTTAACAAAGGAAAGGCTCGGGTTATTTTATTTGCCAAAAATTGCTTTTAGTAGCTTTGTCATTATTTAATGATAATGTTATTGTTACTACCTATACTTCACCTAGCGACTACCATAATCGACTTAATCCACCAAAATACACTTTCTTTATTGATTGCTGTCTAAGACTCCAAACAGCGAGCGACATCATTTATCTAATATCATTTATTTAATCCACCAGTATCCTTTGCATTCTAAATTATTAACAATCCTTTCGTTATTGATCCACAACCATAATTCTTCAATAATCAATCTTATTTTTCCATTATCTATCTCTAACTAATTCATGAGTATACATCAACCAAGAATATCATTGACCAAGTATACGAGTCACTAGTTTATTTCCACCAAGTATATTATTGATTAGGTCTACGATTCACCAGTATTCATCCACCAGGAATATCATTGATCAAGTTTATACTCCAGGAATTGTTATCATACCCCAAACTCCCAAGATCAATTCATCCATCCAGAACTTGTTCAAATCCTATTAATACCAATATTGTCAACATCTCCCAAGAATTTATATCAAATATCAGTGTTGTAATCCAACCAATACCCTTGCACTCCCTAATACTCCAAAGATCATATAAATCATCTATCTAGTCTAGATATCCATTTGGGCTCATTTCTCCCAGAATCCACACTATCGTTTTCTTTTTACAATCGACATGAGTCCACCAATATATTTATGTTTTTACCACAAACTTCCATCTTCATTGCTCCTGACTTTACTTATTTCCTCATATATTTTACTTTGCGAGAAAAGAAAACATTTTACTTTTGCAATATGATACATAAAAATTTCCTGAGACCTAGCAGTTTTAACAAAAACATAATGTTCAAGAAAATGCAATACTAATAGCGATCCAGATTCCATCCACTGTTACATGGCATCCGCACCATATAGCATCTTTCAGCGTTATAGCTGCTTAACTTACCACTGGGACGACACCCAGGACAATTCAAATCAGGGCTTTCCACTGCCCTCCACTTTTTTCATTTCCACCCACAAAGTTTTTTTGAAATAGAACTATATCTAGTTAAGTTCCCATGTCCGCCCTTGACAATGGGCACGGCTATTCGAATAGTTTTGACTCTACAGAGTTTGTACACTTTCACCACAAGAGACAATCAACTCGTTGCCCCACACGATTCCTTAGTCATGTGGTTGAGCAGACCATCACAGTAACCGTTCAAAGTACCTCGCCCCTTCCATCATTTCACCCTATGGGTCGCTCCCACTTGCGGTGGGTCCCATACATTATGCGGGATGTTCTCCTTCTGAACGTCTAGCAGCTGGCTACGTCCCCTGCTAGCCTGCCACAGCAGAACTTCACCCTCTGCGAGTGTCCCATTCAAGCCGTCACCTAGACAGCCGCTTGCACTACCCCACACCTCCTCCTGGAAGGATGACTTTCAGGATCCGGTAAATCTACTAAGCCAAGTTGTACTTTACAGACTTGTGGTTGTACTGTTTTACACAGGAGGTCATGACAAGATTCAGTCCTTAATAGCATCTGGGCGGTTCTACCACAAACCACACTCTCGTGCACCCCTGCACCATACCCCCGAACCATCCGCCCAGATAAATAAGCAATTTGAGGTTTTTGGGAATATAAAATAACCATATCCAACATACACCAGTCATTACCACCATGACTGTCTAACCAATTTTTCTCAGGATTAAAAGTGATGCTCTAAACAATACTAAGCATGGCATATAATTACGGACTTATTTTCGAAAGGTTACTATTATAATTTTTTTGCTAAGGCGACAAGGTTCACAAATTTAAATATTCAAAAGGGAGTGTAATATTATTCCAGGCAAACAATGGGCATATAACTAGACTATTGAATTTATCATGTATTTGCATATAAAATAACAGCATGCAATTTGATAATTTAAACCAAAGTAATTTGCAGAAAATGTAGGTTCAACATGATCAAAGTATTGACTCGCCTGGCGCGGTTTACCGCGGTCTTGAGCTCACACAATGTTGTCTCATGCGATGATCTTTAATTCCTGGTCTTCATCGATCTTCATCTCGCTTGATCCCTTGATTATTCAGGACTCCAATTTCTAATTACGCGCTAAACGATTGAATACAAATAAAGGCAAATGACTCAAAAGACCCACATAAATCCAAGTAGACTCAATTTAGTTTTATTATGGGTTAATAGGTGATTCGGGTGGTTTGAAGCAAGGTCGGTGGTAGGATACGATGACTCGATCTTTTTATTAATAATCTCTTTTATTAATTTTGTATTTATCAAGGAAGTTACATAAGTTAGGTTAGATCTGTGAGTCGGTGTACAAATTTAGCTGGGTGTTATTTTGTCGAGCGCTAATATTCAGGGCTTATACTATATATGCGATGTATACAAATTTTATCTTATCGGATTAACTCATATTACTAGTAATTTGATATGTAGCATTTTATGTGACCTTAATTAACCGTAATATGAGTTAAACATTTACTTCAAAGTGTCTACATATATTGGTTAGGTCATTTTAATGTATGATGGCCTAGGGTTATTATATTTTAGTAACTGTATATTAATATGACCTTTTGATCTGAAGGTGCTGTGGAATTTTTCTGGTATTGATATTTTATCCCTTAGCATTCGCCATCCGTTAATCTTAACTTATTTACGACCGATGAAGCATGATACATAGGATTACATTTCATCATCGCTACTAATTTAAGGCTGTCGTTTAAGATTTCATGATCGGTGGTATGGCAATGATGATGTCTACATTTCTAATAGGGTTCAGGGTGAATGCAAAAATATTCACTAATATGTTTACTAATGGGCTGCCTACATTTCCTCTGATTATTTTCTTTTATATATACAGCTAGGGTTCAACATTATTTGGAATTACTTAAAAGGTGTGAGTATTAGCAGAAGGGACATAACTATTTTATAATTTGGCCTATCCCTAATTTATTTAGCAACATATTTTTAGTTTTAAATTCCTATTTGTACTTTAGTTCCATAGTTAATTTTGGGAATTTGAGTCTTTAGGAAATATGTCATTTATTTATTTCATGTGAAATGTTAGTCGAAACCTAAGCTCCTATTTCACCCTCCTACTTATTTTGTTAACTAGCCAATTAATCACTTCTATGCAAATATTTCTATGTTTTGATGGCGGCATTTTAATGTTAGGTCATATAGTTTATTCACAATCAAGGGTAATCTTTAATTTGAAGCTTTACTTTTATAGCTAAACATGATATCTAAAATCTTTATGACATTTTGGATTATTAGTCAAAGTCATCTCTTTTTTTAAATTTAAAACTTAGATTTTTAGTAAATGTTCCCAACTACATTAACACTTAATCTATTATTAAATCTCAAATAATCTTCTTTTACATCCTACTCAATATTTATTACATTCCCTAGATTATTCCCAAATTTTCCATCATTTTTCTAGGTTAAACGGACTATAGAAAATCAAAACAAAATTTGCAAGAAAAGTGGCGGCCGCTGGAAATCGAACTCGGGACCTCACACATACACATGAGGCTACTGACCAACTTGGCCGCGGCCGGTTTGTGATACAAAAAGGGAGGTTACCTTAGAAGAGGCGAGTGCTGGCATCGGCTCAAATAGAGGACTCGGCGGCGCCCGGTCAGGCGGCGGCGTCGCCGGAGGGAAACGGCTGGGGGGGGGGTGCCGACGATGGCCCAAAACGGAAACAAGGGGATGTGGGGGAAGCCGTTGGAGGTGGCGGCTCCGGCCAGGAGGCGTCGTGGCGGGCCGGCGGCGGCGCAATGGAGGCCACCATGGCCGGAGAGCTCGGGCGGCGGAGAGCTTCGGCCGGTGTGTGACACAGGTTCGGGGTGCTGATGTGATGCTCCCACCGTGCGGAATTGGCCCGGCGTCGACCATGGGGAAGGCGGCGGTGAGAATGGCGTGGCCGACCGATTTTGGGGAAGAAGCTGTGCGGCGAGCTATGGTGCGCGAAAATCCGTTGGTTGGAAGGGGAGGGAGAGGAGAAGTGGGGACACGAGTTAGCGTGGTACAATTTGCCGGAGCTCGTCGAAGCGGTCGGGGCGACAACGGCGGCCGGGCTCGGGGCGAAAGAAGAGGCAGAGGAGGGGAGGAAAGACAGTGGGCGGAGCAGGGGAGAAATGAAGGATGGACAATGCTTCTTATAGCATGGAGGAGGAGAGCCGTTGTGGCTGGCTGTGGGGTGAAGTCGGGTGCGGCGGCTCACGGACGTGGTCAGGCGAGGGGGCGCAGAACATGGTGAGCGGCAGAAAACGGTGGGCTCGAGGCGACGCGACAGGTCTTGGGTTGAGACAGGAGCTAGGCGCGGCGCTGCAGTGGATCTGGGAAGGATTCGGGCAGGCATGCTTGTAGAGCGCGGCGCAGGGGAGAGAAGGAAGAGGGAGACGTGGACGCACAGCAGCCACACCCACAGAGGTCACGAAGAAGAAAGGAGGGAAAAAGAAACAAGACAGGACCCTGGAGGAGGGCCGGCTGTCAGTGAGGGAAGAGAGAGAGAGTGGAAAAAGGAGAAAGAAAAGGGAAGGGAGGAAAGGATTTAAGCAAAATGTTAGAACCTGAATTTTTAATCTAAATTTCTATTTCATATTCAAGATTATTGATTTCAATTTTGAGCTTTTAATCCAAATCTTGGTTCAAATATCTAGATACAAAATTTAATATTTCTCTATCTTCTATTTTATTTAACTTGGCCCTTGGATTTCGATTTTTGATTTTATTTTGCTATGAACTGTATACCTAAAATTTTGAATGTCCAACCCCTGCTTGGTATGCTAATTAAGGTAAGGGAAAGGAACTTCCAGTTTAATCATCTAGAAATATATCCTATTATTTCTTTTGGTTGCATTTTATTGACTTGAATATGAATTCAAGATTTTTGGTATTCTGATTCTCAGAGCTTTAAACTACTCAGAGTTATTTCTTATCTTTTATCGGCATAACTCTTATTTGCATTTGAGATTTACTCCCAGTTATTTATTTTGCTTAGCACAAAACTCAGGAAAACCCAAATAAGATTTTGAACCAAAATTCAAATGCCAGTAAAATGCAAACCAAAGTTTTAAATTACTCAAAATTTCAAACATCCAAATTTTAGGATGTTACAGTCACAAGCTCTCCTATGTCCATGACATAATCGTAAGTTATACTATGACCACTTTGTGGTCGTAAATCCTCATACGATTAAGCCAATCCTTAACTGGCCTATCTACAACAACCTATTATTTTGTGGGTCTATTTAATGAAACAGTTAGTACGTGCATTTATTCACTGGAATAACTGAACAAAATCACTCTATCTCTGACAATAACTGCCGCATGACACATGATGATACCATGTCTATTTAATAATAACTCTTGTCGGACGGTTATCATCCAAGACGTAAAGATGTCTCTTTGCATGGAACAACTACCGCCGCTTTACAAATTATGTAAAGGTGGACATCAGGGAAAAAGAGAGAGGATCAGACAGACCCGAGGGAGAATAGGAGTAGAGCAAGACATTTCACATTCCTTTCAGTCTCGATTGTAATCAGTTCATTGAGCAATAGCCACATAGGAGCAGTGTTGTTATTCTCCCAGAAGAATGCCCAAATTTGTATAATAATATATGTGTCTTTTCTTTGTGTGATCGTAGCTAAGTCGTAGCAAGAGATCCCCCCGAATCCAAGAAATCATATGTAAGATCTATACAAAACCATCGACAGTTACTATTTACAAATAGAGATTAAGTGAGGTCTAAAAATCTAGAAAAATTCTTAGTTTGCCTTTCTAGAGGCAAACACACCCTAACTGATGGCAGTGACATATAATAGAATTTAGGTACTATTCAGTGGCATATACTCTCTCTATTTTTTTACTTGACTTCGTAGAATCCGTGCCGTTAAACTTTTTAAAGTTTAACTATCAATAGACTCAAAACTATCTAGATTGACTATACGGAAGTTATATCATTAGATTTTATCATTAAAAATAATTTCATAATATTATAATTTTATTATTATATCTTAGTATAAAGTTATAAAAGATAACAGTCAAAGTCACATCTTAGAGACCGTAAAAAATCAAAAATGATAAGTAAAAAGAATGGAGGGAGTAATAGAAAGTGTTTTTAATAGTATTTTATAGAAGTGAACGCCATTTGGCTATACGGAAGTTATATCATTAGATCTATCATTAAAAATAATTTCATAATATTATAATTTTATTATTATATCTTAGTGTAAAGTTAAAAAAATAACAGTCAAAGTCGCATCTTGGAGACCGTACAAAGTCAAAAATGCCAAGTAAAAAGCATGGAGGGAGTAATAGAAAGTGTTTTTCAATAGTATTTTATAGAAGTGAACGCTATTCAGTGACATATTTGTCTGTTCTTTTTTGTTTTGGCTTATGGGCTTATGGCTGCAGTTTATGGCTTTTGGACTGTTCGTAAGAGAGAATACTGAGTAACAGAAACTCACGTGCGGTTTTTGCCGATATAAATGAAGTCACTTTGGTATGTACTACAATCAACTTATAAACCTCGTCTTAAAAAGATATTTCGTTTAAAAACTAGTTACTATAGAAAACCAAAAGACAGCTTTTAAAAGTTGAAAAGGGCAGATCTATAAGAGCATCTCCAATAGTAACTTATGAGCTAGCTCTAAGCATATTATTTCATATTTTAATAGAAGAGAGAGAAAAGCTATCTATGTTATGTGAGGCTATTTATGTTATGAGCTATGTGCTAAAAGTTAGTACTATTGGAGAAGTTGTCTTAGAGCTAGTAACTAGCTCATACTGTTGGAGATGCTCTAATAAATTATCTGTTTTTACTCCATAAATAAGCCATCACTTGAGATAAATATCCAACCGATGCTTGAGAACATAACCCAACTTTGGATATCTTAGAAAAGCAATACCGCTTTTTTTCGAGGAACGTCATTTAATTGGACTCAGCAGCTTCACACTCTCACCGCTGTGCAGGCTAGAAATAACCAAGTCGTGGTTTTCGGGTTAAAGACGATTACTAGACGTGTAAGTATGTATCTAGCCTATTAAGATTTAAGTCTAAGATTTAACATCGGTGTTTATTAATTTTAGGAGTACATGTGCGTACGTGTTCACTTAGAAAGCACGGGCAAACTTTTAGCGCTTCTGAAAAATTTCGAAGGAACATAGGAGACACGTACACGGTACACATGGATGGTAAAGTGTAGTGTGTGTTCCAGTATGTGGATACATTGTACTAAAAAACATTTTAACAGAAGTAGCTCCGACGATGTCAATCAAGGAGTAAGCGTGCAAGCCGCCGAAAAAAAGCTGACCACAGTGGAGGCCTCAGGGTTGGGTTCCAATCAGTTCATTGCTTTTGGTTTTTATACTTTACTATAATAATAATTTTTCAAATAGTATATTTTTTTAAGATAGAATTTACAAATTAATTGTATTAATCTATTAGATGTTATACCAACTTTAATTATATCGGCTAAAATTACATGCGACTCTTCCCCTTCAAACTCTCACATGAACAAATAGAATTTAAAAGACATAGACACAATCAAAGGTGCCGCTCGGTTAGACTAAAATAAGTTGGTTTATGATTGAAATTGCACTGTAATTGATGGTGACTTACTTGGTGTAATTAAATTTTTTTAAAAAATAGAAAAAAACAGGTTAACCCATCACGGATAACGCAAACGAATACAAGAAAAAAGAACCGAAAAAATCTCAAAAAATCTAAAAAGCAGGAAAAAAATAAAATCTAGAAATAACAAAAATAAACTAGAAGTTAGAAGGTCAAATTGAAATAAACGGAGCCAAAGAATCCAGCCAGGACCAGGTCAGTCCACTTGTCACTTCCGAGTGGAAAAAGGTCACTAGGCACTGCTCGCTACTCGCTAGCGCGGAAGAGTGCGGCTTGCTCTCTTGGACTAGAACGCAAGGTCCCAACGAAAGTAATGCCTTTTGCCAGCTCACTCACTACCTTTCCGCCTTTTACCCAGTCCACCTGTGGGTTCGAGTCGTGGCTTCGGCCAGGCTGCAATTGGAAATGTGTGTCGCAGGAACACTGCGATGGCGTCATTAGAGCGAGTACAATAGTATAAGCCAACTAGTGGCTATAATATTTGTTCATTTAATCTATAGTCTTCAAAAAAATAGTTTATACAATAAGGTAGCTATTACAATAACTATTTAGCCCCACGTGTAAGAGAGTGAAATACATATTTTTACGTGCTATAGCTAGCTGTAATTTAGTAGCCAGCTTCCTTCTCTCTCTTCCTTTCTCTCTCTGCCACGTAAGATTTGGTTGATATTATATTTGCTATAGCCTGCTGACTAAGAGCAAGTTTAATAGTATAGATAGCTGCTACCTCCAATACATTTCCATGTCATCAAAAGGTAAGATGCAGCCAACTCATACAATAAGCTGGCTATAAGTTGTCTCTACAAGAGCTCTCAATCATTTAATACATACATGGGTATTGGTCATTTAATACATGCATGGTATAGCAATTAGTTCTATTGGTACATGCATGGATAACGCCTCTTTTCCTGTGCTATAGCCTGACTCTTGCATGGGAGCCGGCTTGGCTCTCTCTCTCCTTTTCTCCCCTCCACATAGGACTATGCTGACATGGATTCCCTTATAGCTAGCACAGTCAGCCTTATTAAACTTGCTCTAAGCCTTATTGTACTTGCTCTTAGGTACGAGACTACGAGTGAGCCTGCGTTGGTTCGTGTGGGGCTGGCGATGTTGTGCCATACTTTCGTGCAGGGAATTCTAAAGGTTAAAAGCTCTTAGCGAAAATGTGAAATATGATAGACATCCTCGTAGAAAAGAAAATTATTGAGATTTTATAGTAGATTTTTTTGAGCTATGGCTTATAGGTTATGGTTTAAAATTTTAAATTCTAACTGTTTGTGAGAGGCAATACGCAGAGAAAAATAGTCATATGCGATTTTGACCGGTACAACTGAACTCAGTACACTTTTTACCACAATATTTCTGTTGACTCGTATTAAAAAACACATCATTTAGAAACTAGTTAGTATAACATAAATTATAAGTCATAAATGAAAAAGAATGGAGCCTTAATTTGGTGGACCTAACTATGACTAATCAACAATCACTAGGCCCTACTCAAAAGAGTTTTTTTAGTGGCTTATGACTGAAAAGCACTCTAACTGGCTGAAAAAACACTGTAGCTGACGGAGGCTTATTTAGCATAATTAAATTTAAAAAAATAAAAATAGAAAAAATATGTTAGCCCATCACGTATAATACAAACAAATACGAGAAAAAAAACCGGCCAAAAAGCAAAAAAAGGCAAAGGATATGGACCCCTAGAGAAAAGATTTACAAAAATAGACCCTTAGCACGGCGCCAAAGGATATGGCGTCCAGGGCATATAACACGGCGCCATATGCACTTAGGAGCCACGGTGGCATATCACGGCGCCAAAGCACATGGCGCCGTGTTATGTAACCACGACGCTAACGGTCGTGGCGCCGTGCTCTGGGACTTAAGCCCGAGCATGGCCCCTGGCCCCCCACCCCCTCACTCATCCCTGCGAACAGACATAGCAGCCCGCCACCGCTCCTCTCTTCACCCTCCAAATCCACTCCAATCCGTTGCTTTTCCTCGCGATTTTGCTTCCAAACCGAGCAAGCAAGGTGAGCTCCCTCCCCTCCCTGATTTTTCCAATAGATATGGATTATTTGAGATACATTTCGTTGGGCAAGATTTGAAACCCTAGATGAAATTAGTTGGATTTGACTCGGTTTTAGGTTGGATTTCAATAGATATGCGTAATGTAAGAGTAGTCATGGGTGTAGATTCGTTTTTAGGGTTTGGTTTGAGTGAGATTGATGAATGTTTAGAAATAGGTATCTTTTAGGGTTTGTTTGCTTTTTTAGAAATAGGTATGTTTGCTTGTTTAGAAATGGCATAGGTGTAGATTCATTTTTAGGTTTGAAAATAGGAAAAATTGGTAGAAGTGATGAATGTTGGAGAGAAATTAGCGATTAGTGATATTAGTAATTTAGTTTATCCGATATGGTATATCGGTTTTCGTTAATAGTTATAGCATTTTGTTGTTGCGGCCGATTCGACTGACGTATGTTTGCTTGTCGTGCTATAGATGGATAAGCTTGTGACTTTGTACCATGGTGGAACTGTGAAGAGAAATGACAATAGGGTGTTGATTTGGAGGGCATGGAAGAGACCACGTTGCTATTTAGTTCACGTCCGTCGTATGGTGAGGTCACTTGTCGCTTGAAAGAGAGGTTGGGATGGACAGATGAGTATGGTGATGTCGTCATGCAAGGATTGATTGATGTTGGGTCTTCAAAGGGACCGCGTATAAAGAGATTAGTTTCGATTGGCAGCGACGGTGAATGGGATAACTATGTGGCCATCGTTTTGGACTCAGAGGTCAGAGCACCTGACTTGTTCGTGCAGATGGTGGTGAGAGATCCATCACCTCCTAGGGTTGCATTCGATCTCAATGACTCACCGTTGGTTAGGTCACCGGCTTATGAAGAGGTCGAGGTGCAAGTTGTATCCTCGGCTCAAGTATGTGAGGTTCTATTGACTCAGGTAGAAGCTGACTCTAAGGATGTCGATGACCGGTCTATTGGTGGATTCGACAAGGAGACAATGGTTTGAGGAACCCATGATTCTACGAGGCTGCTTATGAGGATGCGAGGGCTGTGGACTCAAATGATGACAGACCGGTCCCAGGTTTGACATCTAGCGAAATTGAGCTGTTGAGAAGAATGTTTCCTGGCCATGATCCACTAGTGTCTGATTACAATGACCTAAGCAACGCACATAGGGCTATCACGAATGGAGGGCAAACGCAGAGGGACGTACCTAGGCTTGGGGCTAGTATCATAATCCACAAGGGTCATGTCTTTGAGGATATGTCGGCATTGAAGATGTGGTTGAAAGAGTACTCGATCGTGCACAACCGTCCATACCGGGTTAAGAACTCATACGCCAAACGTCAGTACACCATTAAATGTGAGAGCATAGGGTGTGCATGGAAAGTCTGTGCCAGGAAGGTGAAAAATTCACGGACGTGTCACAATTCACTGCGGTACTTGTGGTCTAATGGGTCATAATTCATGGACGTGTCAACGTCGTTCTAGTCAGGTTAGCGGCGTTAGGTCTAGAGAGCATAATTTTTAGACATTTTTGTTATTCTTATCATTAACGTATTTTGTTATTCTTATCATTAACGTATTTTTGAATGCACAGGATGGCGAGGTACCGGTTGTTGGACGAGTTCGACGACAGGGAGCATCGTGGCAGGCTCACGGAGGATGGCCAGGTACATGTGTTATCGAAATGTATTTTTTCGTATTACATGTGTTTTCATCACAAGCTAACTTTTAAAGCATTTTCCAGGAGATTCCCATACTTCGTCCTCGAACCCATGATGGACGAGAAGGAGGCATCTACCCACGACGAGATTGGGATGTCGCAGATACCCGACGCACCATCTACTCAGGCTTCACAGCGGCCTCGTCGTTCGGCCCGTCCCCTGGGCACGTATACTCCAGGGACTGATGCTCTGGCCAAGGGCAAGGGAAGGGCCAAGAGGCAGCGAGGCTGACTCTATTTTGTGCGCTGAGACCTGTGTGATGTTTTGAGACTTATTGAGAGTTATGTGATGTTCTACGTTATTGAGAGTTATGTGATGTTGTTCTACGTTATTGAGACTTATGTTATGTTGTTATTTAGGTATTCAGCTGTTTTATATGTGAATGTATGTGTATGTGTGTATGTGCATGTGTTTTGTATATACAGAAAAAACAGCAAAGTACTGTTTTTTGCAGATTTAGGTAGAACGGCGCTGTAGTCGAATACCTCGGCGCCAGGCCTTTTGGCGCCAGGAGTGCGGGGGTGGGGCTGCACTTGGGCTTAAGTCCCAGAGCACGGCGCCACGGCCGTTAGCCCCGTGGTTACATAGCACGGCGCCGTGATATGCCATCGTGGCTCCTACGTGTCTACGCACGACGTCAAAGCATATGGCGCCGTGCTATGTACCCTGGGCGCCATATCCTTTGGCGTCATGCTAAGGGTCTATTTTTGCAAATATTTTCTCTAGGGGTCCATATGTAAAAAAACTTTCAAATTTTGAGCTAAAAAGTATAAATTTTACGAGACTAGGAGAGCATTTAGGCCAAGCCTGGCATGGTCTGGGTTTGACCCTTCAAACACCATGCCTTACTGTGTATTGATAGGGGTCAAAAGTAGATACGAATTATTCATATTATTTGATTACTATATTCGATAGGATACGGATATGATATAGATTTTCTCTTCCGATTAACAATTTATATCATATTTGTATTTGAATTCGCATAAAAAATATGGATGCGAATATAGTATGGACTTTTACCATCATAAATGTTGTTTTATCCGAACTATTTGTATCTATATTCGTGTTCGACGAAGCAATATGTATAGTTTACTACAATATTATAAGTTTTTTAATTGGACGTGAATTCATGTTTTTTTAGGTGAAGTAAATGAATTAGAATGATTAAGTGTGATTGCACGAGGATAAAATGTCATTAATGTCTTCATACTACATAAGTTATAAGGATATTCGGATTCGACTGAATTGAGTATATATTCGATTTAAATTTGTATTCATTACAACATTCGATTCCTATTTGTATTCAAGAAAATTTGGATTCATATTTGTATTTGTTTACGAATACAAATATGATTTGGGCACTACCTGATCCATTTTCAGCTCTATCTACTAAGGCCACGTCAGATACGCCTGGGTAAGCCAAAACTCTGCCTCCTGCATGGGCTGATTGGTCCATATTGGACGCAAACGTGCTACTGGGTCATCCTCGTGACCTCATCTCTATTAGACTTCAGCCATTCTGTGCATTGTGGGTTACATTCCTACCTTGGTAGGTTGTGCTTTTACTAGGCCCACATCGGGAAGCTTGCGCTGTGCTTTTGTGGCTGTCTGTAGTGTCTGGACTCTGGAGTCGCTCATGGAATGGTGATAGGCAGCTGAGCTCGACCGGCGATGTATTTGGATTGAGTCCAATAACAACCTATTTGTTTGTGAAATATATGTAAGTGATAATATGGGCAACATATGTGAGATTGTAGGACTGAAAGGTAACAGAGATGAATAGTGCCATCTAAATTTCTCAAAAATATTCTTGCTTCTTTACTCAATTAACTGCAGAGTTACTAAGATTATAATCAACATCTAAAAATCCAAATTAAATCGCTTAAGAAACTAAACTCCAGAAAAATACCAACCCTAACGGTCTGACCAGCCACTTGGTGCCTATCGGACCTCTTAGCGGTCGGACCGCCAGCACCAAGCCGGTCTGACTGGCCTTCAGGCGGTTGGACCGTGAACAACAGTTTGACTGCAATTTCAACCCGAGGCGATCCAATTTTTGGTGCAATTCCAAAAATACAAGTACAACTGATGTGAAATTTTACACACCTTACTTAAAGTCTCAAGAATCTATTCCAATCAAGGATCGTAAAAATTCATGTTAAAGTTCAGACATTTTCCATGATTAAGCAAGATAGCACTAAAACCGTGCTAAAATAAAAAACAGTGAATATGGCTTGCTCATAGGTAGAAGATGACCAAGATAACTCTAGATATATTCTCACATATCATAGCAAGCAAGACCACAAAAGAAATCAAAGCAAAAATACTCGGATCAAGAAATCACTCATGAAGGTCAAATCCAAACAAAAACAAGTTTCTCCAAGAACTTGCAAACCAGATGCTTAGATGGATGAGGATTGATATCCAAAAGTAATATCCATCACTTATATGCCCTTGGCACAACAATATCAAAAAGGGATACTATCTATACTAGCAACTCTCCATCCTAACACGTTAAATAGTATGCTAGCCAATCCCATCTAATCCTAGTGGATACTATCTGTATAGCATATAAGGGGAAACCCGATAACCCCATATACACAGATTTTGATTCACACGCTACACTTATGCATGCTTTTAAAAAGCGTATAATCCCGAATCCACTAAACCCTTAGCCTTGATCCAACTTGATATTCTTAACTTCTTCTTGATCTAAACCGCTCTCCCAAGCACCGCTGTTTCGATCCAACATAATTTTTGGTATTTTTATCAACTTACCCAAATACCCTTTCTTAACATGGTCTTTACCTTCAATTGCAAGCAATCGCTATATTTGCCACACATCAGCAAGTCCTTTTCGTTTTTGTTCTACCGGACAACGCCTTACTTGGACCGACCAAACCATACGGTGCAACCCACACTTGAACTTTCCTTCAACAATTCTCATATTTCTTGTGCCATACTTGAGCTCAGCCATCTCGCTCGACATTCTCAATTGTTTAGGGCATCGGCTCCTCCATAGGCGTAGCCTCTATCCTCACCGTTGACAATGGCTAAAAGTTTTTGGGTACAAGTTCTTCACAACTTAACTCACATTAGTTTTAATATGTCTTATGCAACATATAAATACTGACCTAGGTCGGCAAAAATAATAGCGAGACTCAAACTCTCAAAAATCAAAACCTCAACTGAAAGCTTCACCTGCCAGCCGATCTGACTGGACCCCCATACCGGTTAGACCGCTGATAGGGACCGGTCTGTCTGGAAATGGCCACTAGTCTGACCGCTGGGGAGGGCTGGTCTGACAGCCCCCTCCTTACTGGTCAGACTGGTTGGTCTGCTGATAGTTCTAAAAATTCCGAAAAATTTGCAAATAAAAAATTTAACATTCCCAAATTGTAATAGTTCATCACAATATAAATCTGTATCTTCTCACATGATCCTTCAGAGATCGATTTTGTCCATATATTCATAAATTGCCTCTTGTTCATCGTAAATGTTGCCGACAATATGTGTAGCAACGTATAAACCTTGAGGCCCAAATACAATTCAACCTTTGCCGCTCTGTATTTGCTAATGACAACACATGTCCAAATATGATTTGCAAGAAAAAATCAATTAAGCCCATTGACTTCTACCGCTTTCGTAAGAGGTAGGGCATGTTTGGGACTGCTCTGCTCCAGTTTTTCCAGCTCTGCTCCACCAACTCCACCATGGAGCAGCTCCACTGTGGAGATTCTGAAGCAGGTGGTCCTGTTTGGCACGCAGCTAGCTCCAGCTCCAGGAATGTGAGGTTTCCCTGAGAAAGGTCTAATGTGCCCCTGAATGATGTTTGGTGTATGTTTTGATGTTTGCGGAGCATATGTAACTGAATTTTTTTTGTTGCCAATTGAAATATGATGTAAAATATCATAATCGCAATTGATTTAATCTACTTGTTCCTGGATACATGCAGGCCCATGATGCACTGCACCTGCGGCAATAGTAAAATTACCACCTACATCCCGTTCACAAGTCCGCAGCAATAGTCGTACACACATACCGGAATGCACTGCTACATAACATGACATAACAAGTAGAGTACCAACCTAAAAAAGATACCATTTCCTTGTTCTACTTAAGCATACATACAGAATATAGCTTCATTGGTATGATTCCTACAATACTAGCACTACAATGGCAACCGTACAATTCGTTGACTTATGAGTGTTTCTAGCTTGTGCATTTTGTTTCCTGCAGAAATTGAATGTTCTGCTTTTAGCTGTTGACCATGAACAAAATGCCAAGAGGTCAACAAATCTGGCAAGAACAAAGGGCAATGCAACAAAATGCCAAAGCAGTAGTAATTTGGACATGACTAAAAAGCTAGCTCGTCTTTTATTGGAACGCACTGTTGTACATAATTTAGAGGCCAGTTGTTGGTGGTTTCTGTTATCAGCACACTCATCATGACCAGTATCATAAGGCAATATGTCAGGCTGACCATATTTTTAGGTGTGTCAGTTTGTTCTTTTTCAAATAAGTTTTAGTTTGATGTTAACATTGCCTAATTTGATCATTCTGATCATCTGATGAGATAGTGCTGTATATGTTCTGCATACAAAAACTAGTTACTAAAATGCAAAAAACTTACTTACTGAAGCTCAAAGAACAACGTGGACACTGGCATATGTTCATTAATTATGTACTTTTCTAGGTCGTTTTACATTTCTTACTCCATGTTGGACACATCAATTGTGATTATTTATATGCATATGTTCATTAATTATATGCACCTGCGGCAATAGTAAAATTACCACTACATCCCGTTCACAAGTCCGCAGCAATAGTCATACACACATACCGGAATGCACTGCTACATAACATGACATAACAAGTAGAGTACCAACCTAAAAAAGATACCATTTCCTTGTTCTACTTAAGCATACATACAGAATATAGCTTCATTGGTATGATTCCTACAATACTAGCACTACAATGGCAATCAAACATAATTCTTCCCATTATCTTCTCTGTTATGGGTATATACAAACTACCAATCAAACACATCTATTCATACATACAAACACCATGACAAACTACAGGGAAGCTTCAGTTGTATACCCCATCAAGCATACCAGGTCTAATCTGCATCATCTTGCTTAGCAATATGCAAAATTGAAATTTGCTTAGCAATATGCAATCTGCAGCTGTGGCTTGCGACTCTGGCACCTCGTCACCTGCAGCCACCTCTGCCACCTCTGAGAGGCTGTGGCCGGCCGTGGCCTGGGCGGCTGCAGGTTGACTAGCAGCGGCCACAGCTTGGCCTGCGGGGCCTGGCCGCTGGCCGCTCTCTCCAGGCCACTGGCCGCCCGCCATCCCATCCATCACCTCGCCGGAGAAGAGGAGCGGCGCGCGGGTGGGGGGCGGAGAGGAGGGCGGCGCGCGGGTGGGGGGGCGGAGAGGAGGAGGGCGGCGAGGGTGGGGGGGCGGAGAGGAGGAGGGCGGCGCGGGTGGGGGGCGGCAGAGAGGAGGAGGGCGGCGCGGGTGGGGAGGCGGAGAGGAGGAGGGCGGCGCGGGTGGGGGCGGAGAGGAGGAGGGCGGCGCGGGTGGGGGGCGGCGGAGAGGAGGAGGGCGGCGCGGGTGGGGAGGCAGAGAGGAGGGCGGCGCGGGTGGGGGCGGAGAGGAGGAGGGCGGCGCGGGTGGGGGGCGGCGGAGAGGAGGAGGGCCGGTGCGGGTGGTGGGGGGCGCAGAGGAGATGGGGCGTGCGGTTCGGGGGGAGAAAGAGGAGGGCGGAGAAGGAACTCTGTAAAAGAAATCCAATCGGTAACACCCAGAGAGGAATTGTGTAATGGCAGTGGTGGGTAATTTTCCTCCAACTCCATGAGAAAATACAAAACTTCAGTTTCTGGAGTACCCCTTGAGGAGCTTCAGAAAAAACGTGGAGTGGGCCTTCAACTCCAACTTTTTCTTGGAGCAGAGTTCTTGGAGTTGGACCCGTTTGGCTAGACAAGTTTGGAGCAGAGTTGAAAAAGCTGGAGCGAAGCAGTCCCAAACAGGCCCGTAGTATATTCACCGATTATACAATCAATTCTTCGCGGAGCAACGGGGATCTTGTACTGTATGATTTATGCGGTTCACCATGCATCTGAAATTTAGACGCACGATCAGGTAGGGCTGGTGATGGAGATGGTGGCATTCAAGTAAGCAATGCACTTGGTGGTAGGCTGAGGAAGGTGTTCATGAATACGTCATCGATGGGTTCGACGACGGCCACCCCAACCAGCAATCCATCTCCCTTCGCCGCCCATTCTTTCTCTAGTCCCGCGTCTTATGGCTCCACTGGACTCCTCCGAGGTCAGTGTTGTGTCGACGAACAACGGCGGTGCTTGGTAGATGCTCCCAACCGAGAAACAGTACCTCGACCTGAACTTCAGGTCAACCTGAAACGAACATACGCACAACGCTGGTCATGATCACGATCATATTGTTCTTACAGCTATATCACTGCTCTGTGACTCTCCAGAGCTTGTTCAGGTACTCCGATTAGCGGTACACTACGAGATTTCTCTTTCGTTGCTCTCGGAAAAATTACATACGGATGTACCACTACCGGAAAGCTCCTATATGCCGAGTGTCCGGAGTTTTGCCGAGTGCAATCCATCGGGCACTCGGTAAACAACGACTTTGCCGAGTGCCTTAATGGGAACACTCGGCGAACATAAAACACTCGGCAAAAATATCTTTGCCGAGTGCTGAATATTAGACACTCGGCAAAATAAGCTTTTTGCCGAGTGCTAACACGAAAACACTCGGCAAAAATAAAACACTCGGCACCAACCGCCGTCCGTTAGATGTTAGCCGCCGCCGTTAGATCTTTGCCGAGTGTCTGGAGCTGACACTCGGCAAAGATATTTTTGCCGAGTGTTTTGTTTGCGCCACTCGGCAAAAAAATAAAAACCTTTTCCTCTCCTACCCTTCAAACTTTTTCTACTCTCCACATACAAAATATGGTACTCCATGTTAAAATTTGGTATATTTTTGTATTTGTTTGGTATATTTAATTAATTAATTGCATTTCAAGCAATTTTTTGAATCAAGTCAAATTTGAACTGCAAGTGATTCAAATAATAAAAAAAAATGAGTAGAAAAATGATATTCATGTTATTCAGCCCGGTTTGAGGCCTTACCTGTTAAATGAAAAGGAATTTCGAACATCTTGTTCAGGAAACACGACCACAAACGTGTGGCCGAATGGTTTTTAAATTTGAAAAAAAGCAAACGAAGTCTGAAAATCATGAGATTTGTCAAGATGTCATGATATTATACGTGGAGGCTGTGGTAAAAAATTGATAAGATTTCGCATAAGTTGTCACGTACGATGCTTACAAACTGAAGCAATTATGATGAAGAAGCCCAGAGTTGAGACGGATCCGGTAAGATTTGGAGTCAAACTGACGGTCGAATTGTGGTTTGACTACAAAACTTTTTGTACAGGCAATAGACAACAGAGATTGTTTCATGTGAAATTTTGGTAATTTTTCGGATCCATTTGACAATTTTAATTTTTAAACTGCAACTGCAATTATAGAATTTATTTGATATAAATTAAATTTGAGCTATAACTGCATGAAATAATGGTCTAATATTCGTAGAAGCATCGAATATGCATTGTTGAGTGAATTTGACAAGGCATTTTCGAAGTACATTCGAACAAATTTGTAAAACACGCTATGGAAAAGATAGAGAGGAAAGGAGTTGTATTAAAAAAAATATCTTTGCCGAGTGTCTTGTGGGCGACACTCGGCAAAGGAGGATATTTGCCGAGTGCATTGTGGGCGACACTCGGCAAAGGATGAGGGGTTTGCCGAGTGCCCGATCGGGGGCACTCGGCAAAGAGGAGGGGTTTGCCGAGTGCCCGATCGGGGGCACTCGGCAAACAATACAAACATAAAACTTAATAGTTTCCCCGCGGCCACGCTCACACACGCAACACCCGCGCCCCGCACGCCCGCCGCCGCCCCGCCCCCGCGCGCCCCGCACACCTGCCGCCGCGCCCGTGCCCGCCGCACGCCCGCCGCCGCCCCGTCCCGCCCCCGCGCGCCCCGCACGCCCGCCGCCGCCCCGCCCCCGCGCGCCCCGCACACCCGCCGCCGCGCCCGCGCCCGCCCGCCCCGGACGCCCGCCGCCGCGCCGCACGCCCGCCGCCGCCCCGCCCCGCCTCCCTCCGCCCGTCGCCTCCTGCCGCCTCCGCCTCGCCGGCCGCCTCACGCCCTCACCTTCGCGCGCCACCTCGCCCGCCGCCTCGCCCGTCGCCGTGCCTCGCCTCCGCCCGTCGCCTCCGCCACGCCTCTGGTGGTCTCCTCCGGCCGTCGCCTCCCGCCGCGCCTCCGGTGGTCTCCTCCGCTCGTCGCCTCCGCCGCGCCTTCGGTGTGGTCTCCTCCGGCCGTCGCCTCCGCCGCGCCTCCGGTTGAAGTATATATGTTCTTGAGCAAATATAGATTGAAGTACATATTCTAGCTGTTCACTGTGCTGAAAGTGTCCCACATAGCAAATTTAGATTAAAATCATTAGGGAAATAACTGCCAATGGGACTTAATCACCATTTAGGGCATTTATCTGTTCCCATAGAAGGGGCAGTCAGAAGCTTTAGGGAATCATTGCCGCTATGTCAGTAATATTTCTATTTTTTGTTTGGATTATTAGTGAAAAATGATAGCCTTTGATGTTGTAGAGTGGATCAGTTGTGTATTTGCATTTGTTGGAAGTAGTGAGTTTGTGTTTGTAGTTGATTATAAGGAAAACAAATCCATTGTCGAACGAATGAATATGCAAGCTAGCTCAATTGATGTTATAGTGTAATACTAGTGTAATACTAACCTATCTGATCAGTTCATATATATGTACACACAGACAGTGATTAGCATTCTTATTAAGACAATATACACATTCTTCATTTAATTGCAATTGAAGAATTTGTGTTAATGCGAGTAGACAATTGAAAGCCACACTGTTGTTTGTTTCTTACAGAAAATTGCAAATTAGTTCAGTTATTAAGATAGACAACATTTGATATATATGTTATGCCAGCTAACACCTCGAATAAAGAAAATTATAAATGAGACGATTAAGCCATCAAATGACACGTTTCATTTGAATAGTTTGAACTGCATAGAATTTAAATAGCTGTACGAATGGAACCTACAAGTATATGATATGATGTTGGGGTAGGCAAGGGACAGGAGAGAGAAGAGATAGGCTGTCGTAGACACAGATAAAAGGACTAGAGTGAGGAGGGATAGGCTGCCATCTCGGTGCAGTGAGATGGGGGAGACACGTAACATGTGACATGAATCCACTGTAGAAAAGGGTTGTGTCAGCTAAAAATTAAGGCCATCTGTTGTAAACAAACATAGAAGTAAATAGTTACTATTGAGTAAGGATTGTTGCTAGCTCTGACAGTTAGAATCTATTGGTTTCGTAGAAGTTAAAACTGCATAATGATTTATGAAAGTTCATTTACCTTCATCTTGTTGAATATGTTAATAGGTAGTTAGTTAAGTTGTTTTTTTTTCATATTTATGCAGATTATTCATGTTATAGATTACGAAACCTAGTTAGGCGTCTCCCGTTCGAAAGGGATACGGTTGGAAATATGCAGATCTTTGCATATCTATAACCGTATCTGTTTCGAATTGTCCACGTTTTTTGGACAGCCCGAGGATGCGTAGATGAGGTTAGTTTCCATGGTCTACTCCGATCCGTGACAGAGTTTCGGCAGCATCTCCCTGTTGTTCTCCGGATACACAATCTCCCTGCCAGGACGTGTATTTGGAGAACAGCGGGGAGGTGCTGCCGAAATTCTGTCTCGGATAGGAGTAGAGCATGGAAACTAACCTCATCTACGCATCCTCGGGTGGGATTAGGACCAATCTTCACCTATTAGATAGGAGAAAGATCGTGTAGATGCATTTGATTCTTATATTACTCCCTGATATGTTAGAGGATGGATGACCGTGAGTGGATGTACACGGGCCGCTCAAGTCAGGGTTCGTTGTCCGATGAATGGATTGAGAAGACCGATGCTTTCTTGGAACTAGCATTTGCGAAGGTTAAAGGAGCGCGTGCCACTTGGTGTCCCTGCAGCAGATGTGCAAACACGCGTCGACAAACAAAGGAGGTCATGGGTAAACATCTTTGCAAGTTTGGATTTACGGCAGACTATACCCGGTGGATCTACCACGGTGAATCCGATCGTATGAGAGAGGAGGTCGTGAGACCACGCGTCGAGGATTATGATGCTGATGGCGGGGTAGGAGACATGTTAAATGACTATCATGAAGCACACTTCGCTGAAGGACGTAGGGAGGAGGAGCCAGAGGCAACCGCAAAGGCGTATTACGACATGTTGTCTGCGGCACAGAAACCGCTTCACGGCCAGACGAAGGTTTCTCAACTAGATGGCATTGGACGCGTAATGGCCTTGAAGTCCCAATTTAGCTTGAGTCGAGACGCCTTCGATGCTATGTTGACAGTTTTTGGCAGCATGCTTCCGGAGGGTCACATTCTGCCAAAGAGCATGTACGAGTCAAAGAAACTCCTTCGTGCACTTAAGATGCCATATGAGCAGATACATGCTTGTCCGAAGGGGTGCATCCTATTTAGGAAAGAACACGCGGAAGCAAAGTACTGTGGAAAGTGTGGATCCTCTAGGTTCCTGGAGGTGGACTCTGGTGATGGTCAGAAGAGGCAGCTTGCGATCCCCGTGAAAATCCTACGGTACCTTCCGTTCATACCGAGGATCCAACGGCTATACATGACCGAGGAAACTGCGAAACAGATGACATGGCACAAAAATGGACGTCGATACAATCCTGAGAAGCTGGTACATCCATCCGATGGTGAAGCATGGACCCACTTTGATGTGATTCATCGTGAGAAAGCTCTAGAGGCTCGTAATGTACGTGTTGCGCTGGCAACAGATGGGTTCAATCCTTATGGAATGATGGCCGCCCCATACACTTGTTGGCCCGTGTTCGTTATCCCCCTCAATCTCCCCCCCGGCGTCCTCTTCCAACGACAGAACATATTCTTGTCGTTGATTATTCCTGAACACCCGGGGAATAATATGGGTGTGTTCATGGAGCCTGTGATTGATGAATTGGTCCGTGCTTGGGAGGAAGGGGTATGGACATACGACCGAGCTACAAAGAGAAACTTCAAAATGCATGTTTGGTACCACTACTCCCTGCATGACTTCCCGGCGTATGGGATATTCTGCGGCTGGTGTGTTCACGGGAAGTTCCCATGCCCAGTATGCAAGGCAGCTCTGAAGTTCATTTGGTTGCTGAAGGGTGGCAAGTATTCTTCGTTCGACAAACATCGACAATTCCTCCCTCTTGACCATGCATTCAGACGAGACATCAAGAACTTGTTCTCGAGTAGTCACTATTCTGCATCCAACCCCCTTGTTTCTCGTTGGTGTAGGGAATTTCATCATCAATTCTGGCGTGAATCAAGGGAACCTACCCCGCAGGAAGCTGAGACCCTTCTTAGCCAGGGTGCGGGAGCTGGAATGCCCGATTTCATTTCTTGGTTCAAACAGAAGGTACTGTCCAATTTAGCTCGTACTTAGTTTGACATTACAAGTTGCTCGTACGGGCGAATAATATAACGAACTATCCTGCTTGAGCTTGCAGGGCCAAACCGATGCGTCTATGAGTGCCGAGTTGAGACAGGTTGCCGATGGCTGTGCCTATAGGGTAAGCTCATTTACCGGTTATGACGTGAATGGATATCGCTTTCACACAACAAGACATGAGCAGAGTCGGCCCAATCGAAGAACCACAAATACCGGAGTTTTTACGCCTGGCCTTGATGGGGTCGAGTATTATGGAATAATTGAAGAAATATACGAACTCACGTTTCATTGTTGCAAACCTCTTAATCCTGTCATATTCAAATGCCATTGGTTTGATCCTGAAGTAACGAGACGGACCCCTAATCTTGGGCTAGTCGAAATTCGACAGTCATCCGTCTTACCAGGAGACGATGTGTATATTGTGGCTCAACAGGCCACGCAAGTTTATTATCTCTCATACCCATGCCAAAAAGATGACCGTCTTAAGGGTTGGGATGTTGTGTACAAGGTATCGCCACACGGTAAACTACCTGTCCCAAACAATGAAGATTACAACTTTGACCCAAACACATATGACGGAGAGTTCTTTCAAGAAGAGGGGCTAGAAGGGAGTTTTGAGATAGACTTAACCGAAGCGATCGGAATGGAAGTAGACAATGAAAGGGTTGTTGACGAGGACGCTGGAGATGAGGTTCAAAATGTGAAGGACTTAGAATTACTTCAGCGATTACATTTAGGCAATGACAGTGATGACAACATTGCTCCTTCGAATAGTGTTGATTATATGGATATGGCTGATACTGATGATGAGACTTATGATCCAGCTAATCCCGATCATGATGATTATTTCTAATACATGTAATACTTTGTTATTTTCTAATTATGTTTTGTTTATTTTGCATCTCTTTCTAAGTACGTCTTGTTTATCTGTGCTTATTGGTTTACTCTTTTTAATTGCAGGTGATTGAACAAAGATGGTGGGCGGTATGAGGAACGTCAGGTCGCTTTACCAAAGACGGCCCGATGCAGCTGAGCAGTCGGGGAGCAGGAGTAGGAGGAGCAGGAGCAGGAGCAGGAGCACTCTTGAGAGGGAGCGGGAGGAGGAGCGGGAGGAGGAGCGGGAGCGGGAGGAGGAGCAGGAGGAGGAGGAGGAGGAGGAGGAGGAGGAGGAGCAGGAGCAGGAGCAGGAGGAGGAGGCGGCAGGGGGTTCCGCTTCCTCTGGTTCGTCGGGTGTCTGGTTGCGAGGTCCCTCGACCCTCCCGAGGCGACCGATACCTCATGAGAGACGCCCGCTGATTCGACCCACTGGGGCTAGGTAAGTAACTTTAGATGTTATCACTACTTTTTCATTTGATATGTTGAAAATCACAATAGAAACTAATAATTTATCTTAATCACTTGGGCAGGGGTTGGACGCTTGTGGCTGCAGGTGATCACAAACGCCATGTCAATGGCATCCTGGGTCTTTTGTGCAGGCTACACTTCCCTGGCCTGGTTGCGTTTGGCGGAGGGCAGGAGCCGGCCTACACGTGGGACCACTACGTCGCCTTCCCCGATTTACCAGATCGGGATGGCAGGGTATTCGCCAACAAGGCGCAGCGGGTGACGGCCGAGCTGTGGGTAAGTCTTCCTCGCACTACATTGCTCAATACATCGCATTCATTGGACATTCTTGAAATAATGACTGGATACATCGTGTCTATATGCAGGATTTCTTCAGATGCCAGGATGGATATGAGGCCAAGGCGGCTAGTGTGGCTCACAAAGCCTGTTCTAAACTCGTGAAGGACATGCATTACGAGGCGCGCGTCCAGGCCATCGTAACATACAACGCTACCTACCTTGGAGCGAAGATCAACAAAACTCAAGCAAGAAACATGAGGCTGACCCGGGAAGAATACATGCAGGTAAATATAGAACATTAATACTGATTTTTTCTAAGATTAAGTACGCTTAATTTGATCTTCTCATATGTCATATACTTGATGACGTGTAGGTGCCTCCGTGGTGGTGCGCCCAGCATCTCCAGTGCTGGGCACAGATGGTGGACAAGTGGTGCGCCGCCGAGTGGGAGGAGACGCACAACGCTTGCCGAGAGCGGCGTTTGATGATGCCAGGTGCACCACACCATCAAGGCAACCGTAGCCTCGACGAATTCGCGGCTACATGGGTACGCGAATTCATTTCTTTATTATAACGCTCAATTCTGCATAATTTCTAATCATCTTGCTGTTTTTTCCGCAGTCGTCGTCACATGGTGGCCAGCCTTGCTCCCAGTTCAAGGCATGGGCTTTGGCCCACAAGGGCAAGGCGACGTCCGACGTCGACTACAACCCGGAGGACCCGCCCTCGGTGTACAGCAATGCGACCGTCCACAGCCGCCTCAGTGAGTACACATCGATGGCAAGGGCGGTCCATGGGCCAGAGTACGATCCGAGCACCCAGGACCTTGATGGAGAAGTCGTCATGAGGGTGGGAGGAGGCAAGAAGCATGGGCGGTACTGGATTGGCGACAGCACACTCGACACGGCCACTACTCCCACTCTCTCCCAGATTCGAGCGAGGAGCACGAGCTCAAGCCCGGCCATACGCCCACGGCCGGACACTGCACAGTCCCGGATGGAGGCACTCCAGGTTATTTCTGTTTTATTCGTCGTTCATTAATTTTTACATACCTTTGCTTTGCATTGTAACATTGGGGTGAAATATTGTAGGCCCAGCTGGAAGAAGAGAAGAGGCTACGGGAGGAGATGGCGGCGAGGATGGAGGCCGATCGGCAGAGGAATGAGGCCGAGCGGCAGAGGATGGAGCAGATGTTTCAGTGGATGCAAAGTCTTGGCGAGAGGATGGGTCAACCTCTGCCACCGGAGCTATTCCCTCCACCTCCTCCTGCAGCTACTCCTGTGAGTTTTTCTAGTGGAGTATGAATGTTTAAGTTTGTATGTTCCTAATTTAAATCTTGTCTCACACATGCAATCTCTTCTCCTTTGTGCAGAATCAATCGGCGGCTTCGAATAATGTGCCTCATGACCCACCACATCAGTCGGGGTGATGTTTATTGTGGTTGTGATGTTTATTGTGAATATTGTGGTTGATACTTGGTGAATGATACTTGGATTTGCATTATATGTGATATATTATGGTTGCACTTGATAAATGGTTGTGAATGACACTTGTGGTGATTACTTTGTGATATATTGTTGATATATCTGTGATATATTGTGATTTGTTTGAGTGGGGTGCAATAAACAATTAAAATTGGCAGTTTTTGGCCACTTTGCCGAGTGTTACACTCGGCAAAGGGTAAAAACACTCGGCAAAGTAACGTTCCTGGGCATTCTGGGAACGTACTATGCCGAGTGTTGTGATTTTGCCGAGTGTCATGGTAAAAACACTCGGCAAAGTAACGTTCCTGGGCATTCTGGGAACGTACTATGCCGAGTGTTGTTATTTTGCCGAGTGTCATGGTAAAAACACTCGGCAAAGTTTTAAACTTTGCCGAGTGTCTTTACCATGACACTCGGCAAAGTTTAAATCTTTGCCGAGTGTCTTCACCATGACACTCGGCAAAGTTTAAATCTTTGCCGAGTGCCATTCCGTCCTGGCACTCGGCAAACGACGCCGTCACCGTGTTCTCGCCGTCCACTGTCCCTTTTTTGCCGAGGGTTTGTTTCGGCACTCGGCAAAGGCTTTGCCGAGTGCTCGATGAAAAGCTCTCGGCAAAGAGCTCTTTGCCGTCAGAAACTATGACGTGTGAGCTATGCCGTGGGTGGCACTCGGCAAAGACTTTGCCGAGTGTTTTTCGGGCTTTGCCGAGTGCCACCGGCACTCGGCAAAGCTGCTGAACCCGGTAGTGTACGATAGAAGGCTGGACGGTTACCTGAGCCCTTGTGCGGTCGATGCTTCCTCGGGGAGCCTCGGGCATGATGTCGATCTTGAGGAACGGCGGCAGCGCAGGCCGAGGAACTTGGTGGTCGCGCCGGACATCGCCGGGATGTACAGGCTTGCCACGTCGAAATCGACAAGTACCGTGCCATCCTTGCCGCTCGCACCACGCCCCGCGCCCACGCCACCGCCGCCTTGGGCATTGTACGCGAGGTCCGGGTACCTGGAGATGCCGACCCTGCAGCCGTCACACGTACGGAACTCGACGGTAAACCTGCCGGGCCTAGCTTGCGGCGCCGCGACGACAGGAGGGGATTGCTGCTCGCCTTGGCCGGTGCATGCCACCGAGACCTCGTACTTGTTGTGGTTTGGGGGTGTACAGGTTTCGGTAGTGAAGTGGAACCGTACTGTTTGTTAGGATTTGCGAGTTTTTGCTGGGTTGGGATGTTCGACGAGGAGGCGTTGACGCCGTCGGTTGCCATTTGGAGTGTCCGCAACACTGCGTCGATGGAGAAGACCTGAAGAGGACCCGGTGCGGCTTCCCAGTTTAAAGGTTGTGGTTTTGTGGCCGTGCGATGGACCTTGATAGCCTTATCCCTTGCCTTTGGTTTGCTTATGTTTTCCTTTTCTTTCTCTTCTGAGGATGCTTTGTTGTTTGTTCCAGGAACTGTTCTTTAGACTGAAGAGGTCAGAAGCTTAAACTTTAGTTTTTTTTGTCTTGATGCTTGCTTTTCGGGCTGATGGTTGTGCTTCAGCTTTTAGCTTCCAGCTTATTTTTTACTATTCATAAATTTCGTCTTTTTCTGAACTTTTGGCTTTTTGTTGAGCTTTTTTGCCGGTTCTTTTTTTCCCGTATTTGTTTGTATTATATATAATGGGCTAACATATTTTTTATATTTTTAATTTTTTTAAATTTAATTATGCTAAATAAACCTCTGTCAGCTACAGTTTTTTTCGGCCAGCTACAGTGCTTTTCAGTCATAAGCCACCAAAAATAAGCCCAAATGATCACCACAAAAACAAAAGGAAATTGGATGGACTTTTTGTTTCTTGTAAGATTCATATATTCCAAACACAAACAATCCATAAGGCTCTCAACTAGCCATGACCGTCTCATGGTTCAGGTATGTTTATGTTTTTTTAGATTTATGTAAAGCTTGGCTGTTTAAAGCCCCACTTGCTTTTGAATTGGTTCAGTTCAACCCGGGGCAGCCAACACGGCCAGCATGCATAAGTGGCCTGAGCTAACTGGGTCGGCAAAAGAAGTCAGCTAGGCTATATTTGAGAAATGCAATTTAACCTGTATTGCCCAAGTTACATGGGCCGAAAATATTAAATAGCCCTTGTTTGAGCCTAAAGCACACACCAATTCTGCCTCTTTAGCTTAGGTCTACTTCAGATTGTCGTTTTTTTTAAAAAAAAAACTTTATGAATGAAAGAGAACCAAAGTAAAGTTTGGCCCATGAACTAAAATAGCTTGGACTTTTCAAACTCCCGAATTTCTGAATTCTGATCCAGCAAGTTTTTTCTTACACACCTACACAAACTCAAAACAGGAAGCAGCACCTTTTTCGAAATTTCATCGATTTAAAGAACAGATATTCCTTCCTCGCAAGCAAGAAAAAAGATAGTCCCGTGGAATTGAATCCTAAGGCAAAGCCGGCAAAACACTCTTGAACCCTGTTCGATTTTCACTTCCAAAATGGGCTTTACAACTAGTAGTCTGCAACTTTGCATTACGCCACTACCTCCCCTTTTAAAATTTTTCTTCCTCTGCCCAAGGAAACCGTGGTGTCCAGGCCGTCGCGTCGGCGGCGTCAGCCGCCACCCTGGGCTACAGGCCACGTAAAACCCAACCACCCACTAGCCCGCGAGCTAAACCCGACCCAGGGGCCCACCTTTCCAACCGCGAGCTAAACCCGACCCAGGAAGAAGGGCCACCCATCAGCGCCTCCTCTCCTCGCTCCGATCCGGATCTCCCCGTCCACTCCGGCGAGACCTCGCCGCGTCGCCTCCGCTCGACCCGGCTCCCCATATATCCTACCAATCTCCCCGCCGCTGCGCCTGCCAAAACCCCAGCCCTATCTGACTGCTTCCTCCCCCCGCCTGCCCCTGCGCCTCCCCCGAGCCCAGCAAACCCTAGGCGCCGCCACATGGACATAGAGTCCGACGGCCGCTTCGGCAACAAGCGCGTGCACAACCGCCTGGGTCCGGCCCCCGGCGCCGCATCGTCGTCGACTTCCGGGAAGGTCTGCATCCATTGGCGCGCCGGGCGATGCAATCGCTTCCCCTGCCCCTACCTCCACAGCGAGCTCCCCGAGGTCACCTCCAAGCGCCCAAACCACAGCGGTGGCTCCGGCGGGCACGTCTGGCGCAACCCTAACTCTGGAGGAGGAGGGGGCCGCGGCGGCGGTGGGCCGAATAAATGGGGGAGGGGCCCTGGAGGTGCAGACGGCGGCGCGAGGCACAAGGCGCCCGACCGGCCCTGCAGGCACTTCCTCGCGGGCGACTGCTTCCACGGCGAGAAGTGCCGCTACCCCCACACATACTGCATGAGCGATAGCATCTCGTTGCTCACCCCGCTCCAGGGCCACGAGAAGGTACTCCCTTCCCCTACCGATTCGACGTCTGGTAGAACTTTGAAAAGTTTCTAACTGAAGTGTTGTGGGTTCCTTCAGGTCGTGACCGGGATCGCGCTGCCGACTGGGTCGGACAAACTGTATTCTGGGAGTAAGGACGGAACGGTGCGCATGTGGGATTGCCAAACTGGTCAGGTAGCCGAGGCATCATTGAATTGTATCCTTGAGAGGCTTGTATGTTCTGTGTGACAATTTTCAGTACTTCTTTGCTACATTGTTGCGTGACAGTGTGCTGGTGTCATCAATATGGGGTGTGAGATCGGGTGCATGATCAGCGAGGGGCCATGGTTGTTTGTTGGAATACCTGATGCTGTGAAGGTATGAAACAGTGCTTGAGATTTGCATTTTTGATTGAATGCTATTGGTGTTCCATATATGTGTCTGACTGTTTGGCATGTTCCTGCAGGTTTGGAATGTGCAAACACAAGCGGAAATGAACCTTACTGGTCCAACTGGGCAAGTCTATGCGCTCGCTGTTGCCAATGAGCTACTCTTTGCCGCAACACAAGTAAACTTTCCTTCTTTTTGGCTTATCTTTGGTTCTAATATTGTCTTGCAAATGTAACTTTCTGTGTTGATGCATTCTCTTATATCATGCTTGGTGCAGGATGGAAGGATTTTGGCATGGAGATTTAGTGCAGCAACAAACTGTTTCGAGCCAGCTGCTTCTCTTGTTGGACACCAGCTTGCTGTTGTTTCATTAGTAGTAGGAGCCATGAGACTTTACTCTGGTTCGATGGATAAAACCATTAGAGTAAGCAGAACTTGTTCACACCAATTCATGTTCATTCTTAGACAGATACAATTGATGTAGGAGGCTTTGTTGCATTCATCAGATCATAAATTCCTGTTCGTGTTTATGTCAACTTGCTTTTATCCTTTTGGTTTCTCATGGTTGAAGTATACAATGCACAAGTCACAAGTTCGATAGACCCCCTGTACTGTACATATATAATTATATATAAACTTGATTTTTCTAATAAATTTAAGTGGTAGATATGCTAATTGACTTCCTCGGAGTTAGCACTCAAGATGTAAAATGGGTGATTCTATATGCATGAATTTTTGCTACTATTTAGTGGTTAAATTTAATGGTGGTGGAAATCTGCATCTGGTTAGGTACTGTTACTATAGGTGGTGCAAGCTTGCATCATATAGTATTTAGGGTGGGCAATCTTGTGGTAACTTACTTTCATTTACATGAACATTTTATGATGATATCTCAACTGGCATGGGGAACATTTGCAACTTGTATTTTGGAAAAAATAAATCTACGGCACTGGAAAAGTTCCAGTACCAAAAAACACCACTGCTGTTACGAGGCCCACACATTAGTGAGAATTTCAGTGTTGTATTTGAAATGGAAAAAATTGAGTATTTGCCACTCCATATAATGACGTTTTAGGATTTGTCATATGTAGATTGCAATTCTAAATTTTACCACTCTATAGAAGATCTAGTTCAGACTTTGCCATTTCCCCTTTTTCCAGCATTTCCTCCTATTTCCCCTAGTTTAGCCGACTTGAAATGTCACTTTTGCCCCTACGTTCGGCTGCTGTGTTCGAGGGGGTCCGGTTGAGCCATAACTTGCACTTGGCAAAGAAGATGGCCGACGGAGGACGATAGCTGCCATGGTTGATGGTCACCGCTGCATGCAGGACTGACATGCTGCTTCGCCACCTCTTTGCCTCCCATTATGGCAGCGGCACATGTGCCCCCTCCATCCCCCACCCTGCCCCCGCTGGTGGCGGTCGCTGCTGCGTGCTCATTTGTCACGGTCACGGCGGCACAACGACTTCACGCGGGCGTAACTCATGCACAGCTTCACCACGACGTCCTTGACGCCGTGGCCCCTGCCTCCGCCGCTTCGATGCGATCCTCCTCGCCGTATGTGAGCCCTCCTCGCGCGAGCTCGCCTCAGCGCGCAGGCTCTACCTGCTCACGCGGCTCCACGTTGATTGAAAAGAGGAGGAAGAATGGGGAGGAAGAAGGCCAGGGGCAAAACGGACTTTTCATGTGGGCTAAAATAGGGGAAATAATGGAAAATGCTCGGAAAAGGGAAAATGGCAAAGTCTGAAATACCCAATGTATAGAGTGGTAAATGATGAATTACAATCTACATAATGGCAAATCCTAAAACGCCATTCTATGGAGTGGCAAATACTTAATTGTCCCATTTGAAATCTGTTATTTTCCTGGTGCTATGAATGAAAGTTTCCCTAGTATTTTTGGTGTGTTCAATCTCAAGAGAACATGAAGTATCTCTTCTGTTTTAATGTGCATAATCTATCAACTGGATTCATTTTGATTGGCATCACAGATGGTACTTTACTGCATAATACATTATTCTTGTCACTTTTGTCTACTCCCATTCTACAAATAATAATAACAAAAGGGAAAATGTTTCAGGTGTGGGATTTGGCAACGTTGCAGTGCATACAGACCCTTTCTGATCATACGGGTGTTGTTATGTCTGTACTGTGCTGGGATCAGTTTCTATTATCTTGTTCTTTGGATCAAACAATAAAAGTTAGTCTCTATCCTTGCCCTCTTGTTATTGAATAATTCTGCAAATCCGTCTAGTCATATTTCACTTTTTATCCTTTTCAATGTATTTCATACTTCTAGGTTTTATTTTTCGTCAGGTCTGGGCAGCTACAGAAAGTGGAAGCTTAGAAGTAACATATACACACAAAGAGGAGCATGTATGTGATCCAGCACTCTTAATTACACACTGGTTATGTTGTGCCATTGCAGTCTATTTTGTTACATCCATAGATAATTTATTCATGTTATCGAAAACCTGGCAACCTTTCCAATTATCATGTAATCCGTCCTGTCTGGGTTTTTTTTATGGTTTTCGTGGTCTGTGTTTGACACAGGACAATTGGTGGCATGGCCTGCCTTAATTTATATGGGTTACAATTAATAATGTTCAGAGATCTGGTTTACACTTTTTTGAATTTAGCATTAGGTTTTTCTTTAGAATTGTCATATGCTAAGCTTCCTAAAGACGTTTAGCATTAGAATTTTGCCTATGCAAGTGCAAGATCCACATGATGTCAGGAATGTATATACATGCTAACTTTTTTGTCTACCATTGAAAAAAGTTATTAAAACAAGACCAATGAGTGAACCAGTCAAACGACCAGTTCACTGGTCCTGCCAGCAATTCAACGGTTAGAACGGCAGTTCAATAGTAGTAATATTTAAATTTTATATGCGCTATTTTTTAGCTGATATACAAGTTATTGCCCTTATGGCAAGAGAACAAAGCACTATGACCCTGTAAGTAAACAGGACCAGACCAGGCTCCTGTTCGACTTTTAATAATTATGGCCCCAAAAAATAATGCCTCCAATAGAAATAAACACACCCCTGGCAAAGAGATTATGAACTGGCCAATAATAAGCTCCCAAAAAACAAAGAACTACAGAAAAGAAGAGGCTTTGGTTAGCCAGCAGACAAAAGATATCTTCATTAAGGTTTATCTTCCCCATAGCCACCAGGTTGTGAAATGCCTTCCTCAAGAAGGCTGTCCAGAATAGTAGATACCTTAATCATCATCCCTTTCTCTGACACACAAAGCAGTTTGATCCATTGCTGCACCAAGTAAACTGCCCTGTAAAGAATTGCAGATTGCTTGCGGTCTAACTCGTTTTCAGTGACCATATTGTTTCTTGGAACCACCCACCTAGCCACTAACTTAAGAAACGAGAACAAAAGGAATCGATCGATTGAGGCTACCGAAGCGTGATGTGGTCAGCTGGTTCCACTTGCACACAGTTTACAGTTGATATCTCCATGCCAGTTCATCCTTTCCAGTTAGCCTCCTGAGGGGTTTCTGTTTTGGAAAGGCTGCCATAGAATTTCTATTTTCAAAGGTAATTTTCCCCTTACCAGATTTCTCCAGCCACCATAGCCCTGCTCAAAAGAGCTTTTTTTAAGTGGCTTATGGCTGAAAAGCACCGTAGCTGGCTGAAAAAACACTGTAACTGACAGAGGCTTATTTAGCATAATTAAATTTAAAAAATTTAAAAATAGAAAAAACATGTTAGCCCATCACGAATAATGCAAACAAATACGAGAAAAAAAAGAACAGGCAAAAAAACTTTAAAAAAGCCAAAAGTATAGAAAAAGACGAAATTTATGAATCGTACAAAATAAGTCAGAAGTCAGAAGCTCAAGCCGAAATGAGCGGGGCTTCAGCATAACATTTGCCTCCAAAATGTTTCTCCAGTCATAAAAGCTGTTTGACTTCTGCTAATGACCTTGTCTGCCACTCTTTCCAGCCGTGGGTTGATACTTTTGTAATGATTCTGTAGTCGTGTTCAACAAACAGATGAGTCTGAATTGTTTGATTATGTCTTCTTTGATTTTTGGAGTCAGGGTAACTATAGTTTTAGTCTTAGAAGGTCAAGCTTGCTCCCTGTAGAGTTCATCCAATACGTCTTTTTAAGTTATGCTTCCCCTGTAGAGTTCATCCCATAAATCTTTCAATTTATGCTTTGATGACCTCACAAAATTTGTGCAGAAGGTAGCTGAAAATCCCTTGGGTCTCAGAGTGGTGGTCAGTGGTGATTCATGGGATACTTCTTTTTTATTTGCCTAAAACAAAACACCTTAGTATGTTATTTGGCAGTTGGCATATTTGCAATCATTATATTAGTAAATTAGTTATCATATGCGAATGTTCCTCCTAACGGAACTTATGTTTCTCATTGCGAAGGAAAGATCAATAATCCATCCTAAAACATGCAAGTATGGTGATATGCTGAGTTGGGTTCTAACGCTAGAAATAGAAAGTTAATATTTCCAAGGAACAGCGATGGGTTATATGATTCACATGACTACAATAGTCACTTTCTCTCGGTAGTAGTTTCGTAGGAATGTGCTCCTTTCATGGTAGCACATTTTTTCGCCTTTGAGATATTAACCTTTCCCTTTATTAATAGAGCGCATCATCTGCCTTAACAAAAAAAAATTGGGGACACACATGTCATGTTCACCTTTCTTATGTTCCGTTGTTTCTATGTTTTAATGGCTTTGTTCCGTCTGTAGGGTGCCCTTGCCCTCAGTGGCATGCCTGACGCACAATCAAAACCTGTGCTACTATGTTCGTTGAATGACAACACTGTCCGCCTCTATGACCTGCCATCGTAAGGAAGCTATCATCCTAAGATTATATTCTCTATGTTTTACTTCCTATGTTTTTCTGAAGTGACTCTTGTTTGTTTTATAGGTTCGGTGATAGGGGCAGAATATTCTCCAAACAGGAAATTAGGGCAATACAAAGTGGTCCTGGTGGTTTATTTTTTACTGGGGATGGAACTGGTGAGCTGAAGGTGTGGCAATGGGTCATTGATGGATCCCAAACGTGATGAATATAGTGTATTCTAGATTAGTTTCCCCATGTATTTTATGAGGGATTTCTCAAAAATATGCATAATGAGTTGAGGTGTGGTTGGCGGCCAGTTTGTTTTTCTGATATGTCCTACATTTTTTCTCTGAGGATATGGGATTCAATTGGATCGCCTTGCTGTTAGAACAAGCAGTCATATAGTCAGTATGGACGATAGTTCTGTCCTGGAATGAGTTTCACGTCAGGGGAATAATTGCTTCATTGCTTGTAATTTGTAAAGCACCGGAGCCAACAAGTATCTGATCTTTTTGCTCCGATGTGCTGACAGCTTCGAAAGGATGTACTAATATAAAGGTTTTGTTCGGCTGCATTTGTATCGGGGAAACTTGAGATTCTCACAGCAATACATTGATTTCTTCATGGGCTGTACGCACGTATGTTGTTCTTTTCGTATATACTGTCGGTGTCGGGTGTTAATCACTCAAATCCTTTTAGTATTTCCGTCTCCTGAAGCAGTCCAAAATGAACGTCCAAGACTTCCCCCGTTATGGTCCGCCGACATGCACGTTCCAGTAAGCCAGTCTGATCCAAATGCCTACTGCATAGATGGCCACCTATCTGAAATAATAATGATGCATCTAGTTCTTCAAATCTAGATGTAGCATGAACTGTACATGACTCGGGAGACATTATATATATATATACCGAAATTTCCGAAAATTGAGAAATTTCTTTTGAATTTGATTCCTTGAGTTTCCTAGCCAAATCCTCCACTTAATCTCACCATCCAAGCCCTAATTATCCTGTTGCTTTACCTTAACGAAAGAGATTTTTCGCAGCACTGTTCATTGACAGATATTTTCGCCGCCGTCCTAATCTTTGCCACCGCCCGAGCTTTCCTTCGCCTTCTCGTGCTCTCTCCTCTCTGCCACATAGCTGTCCGCGCCTGACAACCGTACGCCCAGCCTTGACACCCTCCTGCCACAAGTTAGCACCGTCGGCCGCCATTCTTGCTGCTGCGCTGGATATTTTGGTCGGCATACCCCTTTTGTCTCTCGGCCGACCTGAGCAATGCCAGAAACTTTTGACCGCCACAGTTTGTCGCCCAAGACAGCCACATTCCCACCAAAGACCGTGAACTCTCCCAACCTTTAAAGAAACCACTGCCGCCGTCGTGGTTTTCCCCCTCTCCGGCACCAAACCGCCTCCCGGCCCTATAAATACACCCGAGGCCCCCAGTCGAAGCCAACACACCTCGGAGCCAGCCCGACCCCCCCCCCCCCAAGTCCCCGTCGTCTTCCCCATTGCCGGCGATTGCAAAAATTCCCAAATGTAAGCCCTAGTTCAATGTCGCCTCTCTGGTCCATGATTTTCCAATCAACCTCGCTGGTAGCTTCCCCTTACTCCCCAAAACACCCCTGAGCCGCCATTTTAGCTCCCCGAGCTCCTTTCTTCCCTGGCACCGAGAACCACCCAACAACTGAAATTCCTCACCGTGGCCAGCCTAGCTCCGACTTCCTCAGCCCAAACCAACCCCTCCACGAGCTTGCCCAAGCACCACTGATGCTCAAGGACCAACCCCCATCGCCCGTTTGGCCCCCATTTTACCCTACACCATTCAAAAACCATGCCGATCTTTTGAACCCGCCGTTGGCAAACGCCGCCTCCCCGGCCGCCGCCGACCCCAAAAATGGGTTCTCGGCATCCCCAAGAGTCCGTCCATGGCATTCTTTTGTGTCGCAGTTCGCTGTAGCGCCACCAGTCGTTGCCGCTAACTTCCCTTGTTCTTGGCTCACGCGCTCGTTTGGAGGTTGAAGACTACCCTGTTCATCTGGGCCGCACAGTGCTGGGCCGGATCAGCCGAGCAGGCTGGGCCGCGGAGTCACTGTGCATCACTGTAGCAACCGAACCTCAGCAGTAACTGGACCAGTGTGAATAGTACCAGATCCAGGCGGGCGAACCCGCAGTGAATAGTAGAATCCTTAGTGAATAGTGTCAACCCGATAAGGAATAGGAACCAGACCCGTTACCAATTTAAAAGCCCACAAATGCAAATTTATAGCCATTTTATCCGTTTCGAACCCACCAATCCATTTTTCAACTCCGTTTCACCATCCTAAACACCCAAAAGCCCTAAACCCTATTTTATTTGAATTTATTTAATTTTCTTTTTATTTGTTTTCTTTCTTCCTCGCTCAGTCCTTTAAGCTCGGAATTGATTTATTCTCTCCCTTTTTGTGTTAGCTTCTGACGTCAATTTCCAAGAAGACCAAGGAGGAGAAGTGCAAGCTCAAGGGCTAGAAGGTTACGAACTTGTCGAAGTTATAAATCCGCAAGGCAAATCACATGTTTTTGATCATATTGAACCTACTTTCCGTTAATTATTATTTATCAGTATTTTCATTATGTTATTTACAAGTTGTTATTTCATGTACAAGTATTGTTTAGAATGACATGGTATTAGCTAATGTCCTACCACCCGAAAAAGCCCTGTCTAATTTGATGGCCACATTCACCTTGACAAAACTTAGTAATATTAAAAGTATTATTAATGTAATCACAATAGATTAGGAAACTCAACAATCTTTTACTACTAAGAGTACTTGACATTTTGCCAATAGAATTTTAAAAATAAATTTTGGATAAGGAGATATCACGGGGAGCCACAAGATGGCTTAAGCCCATGATCTTCACGGGGAGCCACGAGATAGCTTAAGTCCATGATCTTATCCTGGGGTGAAAGTTTGGCAGTACCGCGGGTACTGAAATATGAGTTTGTGAGTAGAAGTTGATTCAGTGAAAATATAAGGACTAAACTCTTATGCTAAGTAAAGAACATAGCAACCGCTCATCCACAAGCATTGACTTGTCAAACCTGATTTTAGTAGCTGCTCAAATCGATTGAATATCTACTATATGGATTTAATATACTGTTCCACAAAAAGGAACAGCTGGCGCAAAGATGTGGTATGAAAATAGTAAAACCATATTTCATAATGGTAGGCTCCACTCTGTCAAGGCTGTCGTATTTCTTGACAGAGGGTCTATAGTCTATTGGGTAGAGGCTACATAAAGAGATGAGCAGTGAAACAACCTTATTTTCTTACCTCTGTCGCGGGAGTTGAGGAATCTTGTGGGTAAAGTTGGGCAACTCTGCAGAGTCATTTATAAAAGTATTCGAATACACTGTGCTTCCGGTATATAAAGCTGTGTTTAATGGGTGATTCCAATAACGAAGCATAAGTAGATTTGGAATAGTTTTGGAAATGTGAAAGTGTGTTAATCAAATTTGGAAAACCCTCCAAATACCTTAAGTTTATGATTTGATATTTTATATTTAAAAGCAAAGTGTTTACAAACAAAATTGCATCCACATAAAATAATAAATTGCTTTACCCTATTTCATGGCAATCTATTGCATATAGTTAAAATAGCATTTCCCATGTGACTTGTTGAGTAGGGAAAATTCATCATATACCCTCTTCATAGATGAAAATCTAGGATATACCCTCCTACACATCCAAATTGATAATATACCCTCCTCCAATCTATTTGCTTTACAAAACACCCTCTTTATACTAATATGTATAGGTACAAGGTATAAGCATGTATTGTATCGTATTTTGGGACCTAATGTACCCATTTTACCCTTTTCTTATGACGTTATTCAAATGGCAACATACAGGCAACAGGTATCATAAGAAAGCGTGCAGTGATCAGATTAGTATACCACTGAAGAAAAGGGTAAAATGGGTACATTAGGTCCCAAAATACAGTACAATACATGCTTATACCTTGTACCTATACAGATTAGTATAAAGAGAGTGTTTTGTAAAGCAAATAGATTGGAGGAGAATATATTATCAATTTAGATGTGTAGGAGGGTATATCCTAGATTTTCATCTATGAAGAGGGTATATGATGAATTTTGTCTGTTGAGTATTGTTGGTTGTACTCATACTTGCTAAAATTATAAACAGAGAATACTTGTCAAGAAGATGAAGAATTTTATCTAGACGACGCCGAACTCTACGATATAGATGACGCCTGGTGTTAGGGCTTATTCTATACTCAGGTCTGTCTGTGGAGTTTTTTTTGGTAATGTAACTTTGGGTTGTACGCCCCTCTATGTAAAAATTAGCTACTAAGTCTTAATTTTGTAATAAAATTTTTTTATGCTTAAGCTTGCCTTGGCAATGGTGTACACTCATCTACAATGCTCGCAACCGAACAATTCTGAGCAGTTATGAGGATAACCTAACATCCTCAGAAATAGGGGTGTTGTAGTAATCTAGACCAGAACCACCTCCTGAATACCACCATAGTGACCTGCGTAGCCTCCCTTGTCGCGACATTCTGTACTTACAACACCCTGTACTGAGCTGAGGAATCACTCCTATGTACAGGCAGGTAACACGGTTCCTGGCTACACGAGGCCACGTTAAAAAGCTGATGATTTAAGCTTTGCAACGACGCTGTAAATGTTAGGCCTTTGCTGCTAATTGCCATGTATGGAAGCTTATATATGCTAGTTACCAAAGGACCTAGCACGAACACGTTAAATAACTGTACTGATCCAATGCTCCAAATCACTGCCAGAATCGACTGTTTCGATGAACCGCACCACTTTCTCAACTGCAGTCGCAGGTTCGTCCATTAGAGCATGTACAATGCAGACGCTTAGAGAGACACTTAGCAATGAAAAACTGATTTTTCTTACCATATAGGATAGATAAGGTGCTTATTTTGAAGCACCGATACTTATTTAAGTATCGGTGCTTAGTAGGTGCTTATGTGTATAACTATATCTATTAATAGATAATATAGCATCTAAGCACCTACGGAAGAGATGTTTGTATTGGAGGAAATAACTTTTGCATGGGTGCTTAATGATGTGGCTATATTCTCTCTTTAAGTATTCATATATAAGCATCTTGTATTGTACATGCCCTTAGACAATCTCAGAGCAACGGGAAGAGCATAAAAACAATGCTGCAGATTTGGATGTTCGGTAAGAGGCGCCATGCCAAGGTTAGTGCGCGTCGAAGTGATTTAAGTGAAGGAACTGGTAGTTTTGCCGTTTTGGTGGTTGAGGCGTTTCCTTCCTCACACTCCTGGCATGGTGACCGTGGAAAGATGCAGTCAAAGCATGCAACAGACGGGTGCTGAAACTGTGTACATGATCGCAAGTGAACAAATATTAAGCTATTTTACGACTGTACACCAACGAGCGCTTTATCGATATCTGACCTTAATGATCTCCTGTTGGTGTATGCACGTAATTGTAGTGATGGTTGTGAACATTTTTTTCATCTGGCATGCGTGTGATTTGATGTTGTATTATGTTCGGCAAACACGTACGGCATTCTGAGTTTCTGATGCGTTCTGAATGCAGATGCACTCTGGCTCCTTTACGTCACAGATACATGGGTGTCGCGTTCTAGCTATACACTCTCCACAGCGCCTCTCGTTTGCCTACAAAATAGCAGACGAGTATGGAACAGAGCCAGTTATCATAGCCGAACCTGTCGAACAAATTCAGCTGACACAAAGGCTGCGGAGCTCGAAGGCCGGAGAGCCGGTTGGACTAGTGCCACACCGTAACAAACCAACCCATGCAACAACGGTTTCTTCAGCAAACTTTGATTGCTCGCTAGTATAAAAGCACTGCTAATGCTGTAAGTTGGCCACATCAAAATCGAAGTCAATACATTCCCGATCTCATTAGCACAAGCACAAACAATGGCGCCCTTCTTCGTTGTCACATGCTTCTTTGCACTCTTGTGCATCTCTCAGCAAGGTGACCAGTCTTACTGCTCTCGATCGGTCTCGATTTCAATTGTTGTTCGCTCAATGCGTGCATTCAACAATGCGTTATGAGATGTTACTGATTCTTGCAACCATGTATGTACGTGTGCGTGTGTCAGCACGGGGTATGAACTACACGTTCATGAGGGAGGCGGTGCACGCGCCGCCGGTGTCTTACTACGACTACATCATCATAGGCGGCGGCACTGCCGGGTGCCCGCTGGCCGCGACGCTGTCCGAGCGCTACCGCGTGCTCCTGCTCGAGCGCGGCGGCTCGCCGTACGACGACGCGCGCGTCCTCAACATGGCCCACTTCGCGGACGTGCTCGCGGACACGTCCGCGGCGTCCCCGTCCCAGCGGTTCGTGTCGGAGGACGGCGTGATCAACTCGCGGCCGCGGGTGCTGGGCGGCGGCAGCTGCCTCAACGCCGGCTTCTTCACGCGAGCCGGCGCCGGGTACGTCAGGGGAGTCGGGTGGGACCCCAAGGAGGTGTTGAGCGCGTACAGGTGGGTGGAGGACGTGGTGGCGTTCCAGCCGGACCTGGGGCCGTGGCAGGCGGCGATGCGGAGGGGGTTGCTGGAGATCGGGGTGGTGCCGGACAACGGCTTCACGTACGACCACATCCCAGGGACGAAGGTCGGCGGGTCCATATTTGATGCGGAGGGGCGGCGACACACCGCGGCGGACTTGCTGCGGTACTCGCACCCCGACGGGATCGACGTGCTCCTCCGGGCTAGAGTGGCAAAGATCTTGTTCGGTTACAAAGGTGACACAATCGCACAGTCTCACACATACACAGAAAAGCTTCATTTAAAGTTTGTAGTAGCAATTTACCGGTAGGTTTGTTATCACGTACAGCAAAGTAGGTAAGTGCAACGGTATGGCTGCCCGTCGTTTCTTTGTAGGAGTCACGCACTTGGGCCAGTTTAGTATACTATTGCCGCGCCAACCGCACTGAAAATGCACGAGTTTTGCAGGGACTAGGCCCGTGGCGCGCGGCGTGGTGTTCCGCGACTCGCAAGGCCGAACTCACGTGGCGTACCTCAACCGGGGCGCCGCCAACGAGATCATCCTCTCGGCGGGGGCGCTGGGCAGCCCGCAGCTGCTGATGCTCAGCGGCGTCGGCCCCGCCGGCCACCTCGCGTCGTTGGGCATCGACCTCGTCCTCGAGCACCCCGGCGTCGGGCAGGGCATGTCCGACAACCCCATGAACGCCATCTACGTGCCGTCGCCGGCGCCGGTCGAGGTGTCGCTCATCCAGGTCGTCGGCATCACCAGGTTCGGCAGCTACATCGAGGGCGCCAGCGGGTCCAACTGGAACAGCCGCCGCTCGAGCGCCGGCACGCAAGCCCGGAACTTTGGCATGTTCTCTCCACAGGCAAGTTCTTTTTTTTTTCACACACAGCACACATATGACGCCGTACACATTACACGAAGCAAAATGCGGCTTGTTCTTGCAGACGGGCCAGCTCGCGACGGTGCCCCCGAAGCAGCGCACGCCGGAGGCCATCGCGCGCGCCGTGGAGGCCATGAGCAGAGTCCCCGACGCGGCGCTGCGCGGCGGCTTCATCCTGGAGAAGGTCCTCGGCCCGCAGTCCGCGGGCCAGCTCACGCTCCGCAACCTGGACGCCGATGACAACCCCACCGTCAGGTTCAACTACTTCGCCCACCCCGACGACCTCCGGCGCTGCGTCGCGGGCATCTCGGCCATCGAGCGGGTCATCCGGTCCAGGGCCTTCTCGCGGTTCACGTACCCCAACTTCGCCTTCCCGGCGATGCTCAACGTCACGGCTGAGTTCCCGGTGAACCTGATGCGCCTGCGCGGCGGCAGCGACCCCGGGGCGCTCGAGCAGTTCTGCAGGGACACCGTCATGACCATCTGGCATTACCACGGCGGCTGCCAGGTCGACAGGGTCGTCGACCGCGACTATCGCGTTCTCGGCATTGATGCGCTGCGCGTTATCGACGGCTCCACGTTCAATGCCTCACCGGGGACCAACCCGCAAGCCACCGTCATGATGCTCGGCAGGTAGTGCTTTTCTTCTTTCTTAATAATTGCGAGCAAGTTCGTGCCATAAACATAAAGGAGTCAATCTGATGTGCGCCCGTGTCTGTAATCTGACAGGTACATGGGAATCAAAATCCAAAAGGAGAGGATGATAGCTGAAGGATCAGGGAGAAAACTGTAGTCTGTTCTCTACATACATATGTGTTGCATTTACTGTTTTCGCTCAGGATTCTTTTAGTGATCATCCCACAGATTGGAAATATTAATTGTAATGGATGAAATTCTATTATCAACTGATTTGCACAAATTGTGAAAGTCTATGTTATACTGTATTATTGTGTTGTTTTTCATTAATTTTACTGAGGCCAAGAACATTTTTGGCCAGGAATTATGACAGACTGTAAGACTTCAAGTCTTCAAGGCCAAAAAATCAAACAAAATAAAATCGCGCTGTTCATCATTTTCCAGCGGAATTACAAGTTTGTCATGCTGAATACTTCAGCAGAAACGAATTGGCAACATATCGATTAGTCAATGCACACAAACGTGACTGCTTGTCTGTAAAATTAACGGTCAGGATCGATCTCAAACGAGAAACTGTCAGTTTGTACTATGTGAGACCGAGCTGACCGTTTTTCACTCGAATTCAATGCTTATGTAGCTCCTTTTGCAGTTGACTGTAAATGGTCCAAACAGGCCAAATTAAGGTATGCTCTAAACGACTTCTACTTCTAATTTATGGCTTCTAAAATGTGTTGATTTTTTAATTTTGTTTTCTGTTTGCTTTTTAGTTTTTTTAGCTATTTGCTTTTTATTTTTCCTCTTATTCTTTTGTATTTCCGTGATCATATAATGTTTTTATTTTTTAATTTAATTACTCAGAAAATGCTAACAACCGCTACATTGCATTTTTCAGCCGCTACATACATTTTAAGCAAACCAAAAGTTGAAAGTCACTTTGAGAACTACCTAAGTCAATGTACTATGGTATTACGGTGTCTCGAGAGAGATAATGGGCATCTTCTTTTCAATTTCTAAAAGCTGTTTTCGGCTTTTTTACAGTAACTAGCTTTCAAACAGATTATCTTTTTAATGTGGGATCTATAAGTTGATTGTAGTACAAACTGTAGCGACTTCATTTATATCGGTCAAAACCACACGCAAGTTTCTGTTACTCTGTGTTCTGTCACGAACAGCCTAAAAACCATAAGCCGCAGCTAAAAGTCATAAGCCGAAACAAAAAAGAATAGACTCAATGATGTGTTCTTTTTTGCTGCAGATGATGGTTTATGGCTACGGCTTATGGTTTTAGCGCGAGTGATTGTGCGAGTGAATCAAATGTTAATAAGGCGTTTTAAAAAAGCTATCACGATAAGCCTCTTTGAAATAACGATGAAAAAACCATTTCATTTATTTGTTCAGAGGAAACCATGAGACGAAAAAAACGGACCATGGTAATTGGACCATGGGAGTGTTCTACTTTCTGAATAGGTGGTACTAGAATGGTGTATCAGTTAATCTGAAGAATTGTTACTTGTAGCATTTGTAGGAGTAGGTAGTCTGTCATCTTTGAGCACTGTTTCGCTGTCTTCGTTCATGCAGGTGTAAGCATTGTGTTGCTTTCACTTATTTTCGTTATGGTTTTGAGCCTTGAGTTGGTCCTATGTTTGTCTGCTAGTTTTTTGTTTTGTTTCCATCTTTCATCTGAACTAGAGTATGAGCCGTTCTAGCTTAATTAGTATAGCCTAGTAGAGATAAATACATGGGGTTATAAACTTCAATGTTAGGCACTATTTCTTCGAAACATAATTGCTCGGGCAAAATGGTGAACCTCAAGTCCAGTTTTCTGAAACTCAAGAGCCTAAAAGCTCAGTAGGAACTTGAGGGCACGTATCAGTACAACCCGACTACAATCAATAAATTACTGGAGTACCTGTGATCCATACGCTAAATCGCTGAAAAAGACTGCAATAGTGTGTAAAGTACGGTGACTAGTTTGGTCTACTTTAGAAAGATGTGCTGTAAAAAAATTCTAAATGTATTTTAATAGGATTAGGATCCTTATTTTATTTTGGAGTAGGATTTCTACTCTACTTTAGAGGGAGGCTATATAAAGTTATGAGGGTGATCATGAAAAAAACCAATATATAAAGTTATGAGGGTGATCATGAAAAAACCGATCAACAAAGCAAAGAAACAATCCATCCAAAGGTATAGGTGTATGAGAGGATTAAAGGTTAGATTGTTCTTTAGCGATGGATTCTTGTATAGAGCAAAGATCCAAGTGTCCTAAAAGATTTGAGAGGATTGTGAGAGAACAACAATCCCTTATACTCTATTGAAATTGTGCTTAAGGAATTTGCTATTGGTTTCGTCAAATCTTTTCTTTCTCGTCATAGTTACTTCAATATCGTTATTTTGGTTCTCTCTACAAGATTTACCTCTTTCGTTATTGATACCATGCACGCTCGTGTCGTATCTCACAAAAATTGGTCTGATCTGGAGGCTACTGCATATAAGAAGAGGTATCAGAGTATAACAAGTGGTATCAGAGCAAAGACCAGATTAATCTAATTTGTGAGAAGGTCAATAACATGTCAGCGAGTACAAAATTAAGATTGATGTCGACGATGTGGAATTAAATAGGGAAATTTAATGGTAGAGGAAATTTCAGCGTGTGGCAATGCATGGTGAAGGATGTTATTATCTAGCAGGAGCTATTCAATGCTCTTGAAAGGGACAAACCAAAAAAGATATCCAATGAAGACTAAAAAGTGATGGAGCGGAATACTGTCAGTACAATCTATCTATGTCTCTTCTATGAGTTAAAATACTTCGTGATCGAGGAGAATTTGCTAAACAAATTATGGGATGACTTAGAGGAATTGTATATGGCAAAGTCGTTGACAAACCAGTAGGTACCGAAGCAACTGTTGGAATACTCCCACATTAGTTATGGAAGGGTAGGGGACTTAACTTAAAAGTGGAGGAGTCCCTCACCTCATACGCTACCTTTGGGGGTGAGAAGGTCTTTACAATCCTACAAGTGGTATCAAAGTCTGGTTCTAACATCTCTAGCCTAATGGATATTAGTGTGTGAACGTCTGATGGACTTGATCCTGAGGGACTGTCGGTGTATGGTGAAGGGACTCTGAAGGACCGTCGGTGTACGGTGAAGGGGCGGTGAACGACTGAGGAACACTAATGTGTGAAGGGAGAGATTGTTGGAATAGTCCCACATTGATTGTGGAAGGGAAGAAACCTAACTTAAAAGTAGGGGAATCCCTCATCTCATAGACTAACTTTTGGGGTGAGAAGGCCCTTACGATCCTACAGCAACAACTGTACAAGTTACGCATTGAGGAAGTTACATGTTTCGTTGACCATCTTAATGTTTTCGATAAACTTATCACACAGCTGATTAGTGTGGATGAGAAAATTAAGGAGAGTGACAAGATCGTCATACTCGTATTATATGTACCACCATCATGGGAGCAATTGATGATGAATATTCTCATTGTGAAATCCACTCTCTACTTTAATAAGGTGCATATCTATTAGAGGTGGAGTCCTTAAAAATGCCATCAAAATCTTCATCATCGGGTGAGCAAGCATTGGTTGCAATAGGTGTTACAAGCATAAGTAAAAGTCTCATGAAAAAGGAAGGCAAGAGCAAGGGAACGCATGTATGCTATCTATGTGATAAGGAATATCACATGATAAAAAAATTGTCTTATTTTGAAGCAAATGAAGGGTGCATGCTCAGCGACAGTAGCAAAGGATAATTTGAACGTATTAGTCATTATTCAATCAGATACTTCTCATACATGGATATTAGATTCATGTTATTGCTGCTATATATGTTCAACGAGGGAGATAATTGATGAAAGATCTCTATGCCTAACGTATAGAACTATTCACTTGACGGATTATAAGGAATATGCAATTACTAAGGTGGGAACAATTACATTGGAGATATATGATGGAGAACATCGCATATTGATGGAAGTTCGGTATGTTCCCAGCTTAAAGAAGAATCTAATATCTGTAAGGTCACTTGCACTCGAAAGTTGTGAGGTGTCACTTTGATGTGGAGTTATGCGAGTTACTTGCAAAGAGCAAGTGATCATGAAAAGTATCTAAGAGCATGTGATCATGAAAAGTATCTGCAGCAATTGAGGGTGCCGATTGATTGGTACACCTAAAGAAAGGGCAACCCATGGGAGGTATGATAAAAATCTTGCCTAGGAGAAGGAAACTGTCATTATTAGTAGGTACTCAGGTCTCATCTACAGTTATGCGCAGAACTATAAAAGCAATTGCAAAATCTAGTAGATGCAAAAAGGTGCAAGTTGTTGAAAAAAGGAATACGTGGTGGGACCAACCTCATGATACCAACGAGCAGGTGGAGCTCTGAGGTAGTACAAATCTATGACATGGAAGGCTATAGGAATAGAAGGTGTGGTTAATCAAACTACAAACAAAGGATCTCTCAAATGGATGGTTCAGGCAGGCTAGCCAAACACTGACATCCACATGCAGTGATGTGCATGAATTTCTGTGGTGAGGGCATTTCTAAAGGTGGGAAGAAAAACAAAAAATATGGTGTCTACTTATAACGAGTTCTTGAAGGAGCATAGTGACTTCAATAGATAGGGGTCAATGTGAAGATTATTAGGTATGTTGACATATATCTTAGTCTTTTAAGATTTAAAAATATGTACTATAAGGAGTCCTACATGAATCCTAATCGGATTATAAGTCTTACTTTCTTTTATATTATGATTTATACTTCACTTTGGAGGAGGGCTAGGGAGACGATATAAAGTCATGAAGGGTGGTCATAGAGAACCTAAGCAACCACATAATAAAATAAAGAAGTCACTCATCCAAAGGTAGAGTTATATAAGAGGATAAAAGACTAGGTTATTCTTTAGCACTAGAGTTTTCTACAGGACAAATATGCGATAGTTCTAAAAGATTAGAGAGGATTGTGAGAGCGAAAATCCATTGTACTATTTCGAGGTTGTGCTTAAAGAATTTGCAGTCAGCTTGTCAAAGCTTCTCTCTCATCATGGTTGCTTCAACGTCGTTATTTTGATTCTCTCTACGAGGTTTATCTTTTTTCTTCTTAATACCATGCACGCTCGTGCCGTGTCTCATAAACTCGATCCGATTTAGAGGCTGTTGCATATAGGGGTATCAAAATATAACCACATGCAATCCTAATAAAAAAAGCGATTGTAAAATTAGATGGCCTACAGACTGCATACCGCGCAAGTTAACCTAGCCGAATACAAGCCAAGGACTTCTCTTTCCACGAGGAGAATCCGAACCTCGAGCTAGCCAAAAGACCCCGATTGCGGTCTCGATGTGGCATGTAAGGCTGGGACACCATTTTTAGGGGCCGCTCCAAGCAACTTGTGGTTGTGGTTTTCGGTTGTTGGCTAAAATTGTACTACAGTGGTTTGTTAGTTTTTTCTGAGTCATTCAATTAAAGAAAAATAAGAAAAAAATAAAAACATTGTTATATCTTCACAGACAATACAAAGAAAAAAATAAAAAAAAAGCAAAATCCAAAAAGCTAAAATTAGAGCTGATATATTCCAAGTTATTTTTGGCTTCTGAAAGCCAGAAGAAGTCAGAGGTCAAAGCCACTTGAAGTAGGCCTTATTCCGCTAGCTTGTGGGAGTGTTGAACAAGACCCATATGTCATGGATAGTGGTGCGTCGTCATGGCCCAATTTAGGTCCCGTTCATTTCGGCTTCACGCGTTGGCTTTTTTATTTTATTTTTCTGATTTTTTTAGCTTTTTATTTATTTTGGCATTTTTCTTTTTTGTGTTGTCTGTGAAAATATAATGATGTTTTTTTATTTTTAATTAAAAAACTTAGAAAAAACTAGCAGCTATTATAATATAAATTTAATAAAAAATAAAAAACACTAAACTTAAGTAAAAATGAACAGGACCAAGCCTCCTCTCTCCAGGTCCAGGCACGAAATCACGTGACCCCGTTTGATTCCCCAGTGGACCGGTCTACCAGATAACGTAGATCTCCGCTAATTCCGCCCACTAAATAAAGTACACGCTCTTACTGTTTCTATTTGAGAAATACAGTTGGTTTCTGCCGATATGTATTTCCTCACATAGGTTGTGTTTGGTTTAGAAACAAGGTGGAAGGGGATGGTCCTCTCGCTGGTTTTAGGATGGGATGATCCCATTTTTTGTTTGGTTGGGGGATAGAGTCATCCTGTTTTTTGTTTGGTTGGAATGATAAAGTGGGATGGAATGGTCCCATCCTTTGTTTGGATGGAAGGATGAAGGTGGGACATGTGTGGCATGTAAGTTTTTTTAAAAAAAATTGAAGGCTATTGTTGATATGTTTCTACACATAAGCCTTTGAGTTTTTTTTTAAAAAAATTTTAAACAAAACAGTACTTAAAAAACAAAGAGGTGGGATGACTCTATCCCATGAAAAAAAGAGGATTGTCTGGTCCCGGATCTACAAGGAATATTCCTAGTGGGATGTCCTTGACTCTACTTGTCTCCCATCCAAACACCTACAAAAACAGACCCATCTCATCCCGTTCCACCTAGTTCTTGCAATCAAACACATGGTAAGTTAATTCCCAATCCCAGTTACATAATGAGCAGCGGACAGTAGGGAAAATACCTGTGAAGTGTACAAATACAGGTATAACAATCAGTCTCTCAATAAATTAGTAAGCCTAAAAACGAAGCAAGTCTAAAATTACTGCGTGCGATAAAAAAAAAGCTAAACAAAGAACTCACAAATCAGAAAACAATTGTATCAGTACGTCTTGCTGTGATTGTTTTACACTCAAGCGAGTTAAACACCTGTCGGTTGATGACATCTCGCTCGCAAATGCACAAACCGATGTGGATCACGGTGAAGTAACCATCCAACAAATCCAAAGTTGCAGCGTCACCGTCGGAGTCGCACGCACGCACGCCACCCCCAAATCACCCAGCGGCTGACAGCACCGAGGGACGGATCCAAAATTTTTAGAATAGATAGTCAAACTTTAGAATTAAGTTGCTCAGATATACTGATACCATAACATACTATTTTATCTAAAACACAATACAATAATACGTATATATAGATATAATAAAAATACATAAATTATAGACATTAATGATTTCTTATGAGGAAATTGGCGATACAAGGCGAGCATAATAATATGAATTAAATGATAAATTATAGAGATTAATTACAGTTGTATACCTTGCTGATTATGCTATTTTCCCCGTCAGCAAAAACCGTTCATCAAGAGGAAGTTATATGTTCCTTCCATAGAGCAAAAATTATCATGTAAATATATGTAATAAGAGTCTAACTAACTACTCATTGCCCAAGACAAAGATTGTATTTTTATATCGTATCTATTAGAAAAAATGAAGGAAGCAAATGCTAGACTCTAGAAAGAACCGGAGTCGAAACAGAGCAGAGTAGAGCAAAGCGGAGTAAAAAAGAAAATAAGTGGAGTGGTTGGAGCACACCTAGATCTAGAGAGAGGAAGATGGCGGTGAGTTCAAGGTGTTGCTCCCTTCCCAATACTGCACTCCCTCCTAGCCATCACATTGCTCCCTTCCCGTCGCCCACTCCCTATCTCCCTTTCATCGTGCCGCCGCCTGCTTGCCCACGACACCTCTCTGCTCGCCCACGCTGCCACACGCTCACATGCCACCGCGTCCATCGGCTGCTGCTCGCCTCCACAGCCCACGTCCACTAGCCGTCGCTCACCTCCGCAGCCTGCATCTTTGCCTGCTCGCCACTCGAAGGCCTGAATCGCCTCTCACACAGACAGCTACAAGATGAGAGAAAGAACAAAGGTTAAGGTTTTGTTTGTATCTTTACCTCTTTGGACCTGTATGAGGAGGGTTGAGGTAGAAAGAAAAAATGAGCCTAATGTGTTAATGGGCCGCGTGCGAGATACTGGGATTGCGGGTTGAATTCATTTGTGAACATAAATATATAGTTTTAATCTAACTAACAATATATATATTTAATATATCTATTATATACCTGATATTTTGTAAAAAAATAGGTATTGAGCTAAACACCTATGACCTCTTACAGGTCTGCCATTGATAGTACCGTCTCGCTCAGACAGAGATCATAAATATATCAAACACCTCTCGCTTTTATCATATAATATATATTCCTTAAAAATGTGAGTTGGTGGTCATCGGTCCGTTCTCTCTCCTCTATTCTCAGCAATCCGATTAAAGATCAGCCGTCTAGATCCGCATGTGGTAGTTCTTCCGCTCCTCGTAGAAAAGATCAGGCCGATGCGTGGGCCGCGCTCCTCCTCTTCTCTTCCCCTGCATCCTCCGCCTCCCGTAACCACTCCACCTCCTGTAACCACCGCCTCATTCTCTCCCCCGAACACTCGTGACGTGCCTCCTCCTCCTCCTTAGCACTGCCACCAATTCCTTCCCCTCGCGGCAACTTCTGGTCGCAGTCCCCCAACTTCCCCCAGTAGCGCCACATCCCCCCATTACTGCTTCCCCAACGCATTCGCCCACCGTCTCTTCCCCCCATTTGCCCATCGTCGCCTCCCCACCTCCAACTCCCGCAACCGCCACCTCCTTCTCTCCCCCGAACCCTTGTGTCGCGCCTCCTCCTTCTCAGCGCCGCCACCAATTCCTTCCCCACACGGCAGCATCTGGTCGCAGTTCCCCAACTTCTCCCAGTAGCGCCGCATCTCCCCGTCGCCGCCTCTCTAACGCATTCGCCCACCGCCTCCTCTCCCCATCTGCCCGCCACCGCCTCCCCATCTCCACCTCTTGCAACCACCGTCTGCTTCTCTCCCCCAACCCTCGTGCCGCGCCTCCTCCTCGGCGTCGCCACCAATTCCATCTCTCATTGCCCCTCTAACCAGCAGCACGACGCTCGACGACAGTGGCCGGTGGATCGAAGAGTAGGGCGCTTGGTGATAGTGGCCGATGGATCAGATAGAAGGGCGCTCGACGATGGTAGCGGTGGCTTCCTCTTCCTACGCCCACCCACGTGGCTCTCCCCTGCCACCACCACCTAGCTGTCGCTCGCCTAGTGAGCCTCTCCATCTCCTCCTGCTCTTCGCTCGGAGCCCGTCGCTCTGTCTAGCGATTTTGGTCTCCCAAGCTCATCGTAGAAGTCGATGTCGTGGTCGAAGAGGGCCGTGGTCAAAATTGAAGCTGTGGTCGAATAGGACCATGGTTGAAGTCGAAGATCAGTGGTTGAAGTCGAAGATCAGTGGTTGAAGTCAAAGCTATGGTCGAAGAGGCGGTGGTCGAAGTCGAATGGCCATGGTCGAAGTCAAAGGGTTGTGGTCGAAATCCAAACCGTGGTCAAAGGGGACAGTGGTCGAAGGGGGCAGAGGTTGAAGTTGAAGCCGTGGTCGACGTCAAAGGTCCGTGGTCGAAGAGGACAGTGGTCGACATCGAAGAGCTATGGTCGAAGTGGACAGTGGTTGAAGAGGGCGGTGGTCGAAGGGGGAAGTTGTTGACATTGAAGGGCCATGGTCGTCGAAGGGGACAGTGGTCAAAGTCAAAGATCCATGGTCAAAATCTAAGCCGTGGTCGAAGGGGGCTGTGGTCAACAGGAGAAGTAATCGATGATCAAAGGGTCGTGGTCAAAGGGGACAGTGGTCAAAGGGGGCGGTGGTCGAAAGGGGAAGTGGTCGACATCAAAGAGACGTGGTCGTCTAAGGGTCATGGTCGAAGGGGATACTGGTTGAAGGGGGCAGTGGTCGAAGTTACAGATCCGTGGTTGAAGCCAAAGATCCGTGGCCGAAATCGAAGCCGTGGTTGAAGTGGGAAATGGTCGACATCGAAGGGCAATGGTCGAAGGGGGTAATGGTCGAAGTCGAAAATACGTGGTCAAAGTCGAAGATCATTAGTCGAAGTCGAAGCCGTGGTCGAAGTGGAAAGTGATCGGTGTCGAAGGGCCGTGGTCATCAAAAGGCCATGGTTGAAGGGGACATTGGTCGAGGGTGGCAGTGGTCGAAGTCGAAGATCCATGGTTATCGTCAAAGCCGTGGTCGAAGACGGAAGCGGTCGACGTTGAAGGGTCGTGGTCGAAGGGGACAATGGTTGAAGGGAACAGTGGTCGAAGTCGAATGAGGGCAGTGCTCGAAGTCAAAGGGGGCAGTGGTTGAAGTCATAGTCATGGTCATAGTCGTAGCACCCGTGGACGTGGTCGTAGCGGTCATGGTTATAGTCGTAGCGCTAACCCGGAGGGCACCTGCTGGTTCTTCCATAACCTCCGCCTCTACGAGTTCTCCCTCCAGTTGGACATCCCCGTCGCCTGCCCCTAGGTCACCCCCGACATTGAGCTCCCCACCCTTGACGGCAAGACCCACAAGGTCTTATACTTCCCATGGATTGTAACATGCTTTTGGCTACGAGGTGTGATCGACGACTTTCGATTTACGACCACGAGCGTTGGTCAATGTGTTCCGACTTACGACCAAGAGGTGTGGTCAATGTCTTCCAACTTACGACCACGAGTGCTGGTCGAAGTCAAAGCCGTGGTCGAAGGGGGTTGTGGTCGTAGGGGGCAGTGGTCGAAGTCAAAGGGGGCAGTGGTCGAAGTCAAAGGAGGCAGTGGTTGAAGTTAAAGGAGGCAGCGGTTGAAGTCAAAGGGGCAGTGGTCGAAATCAGGGGACTTGGTCGAAGTCGACACCGTTGTCGAAGGGGGCCATGGTTGACGTCGAAGGGCTATGGTCAAAGTCGGGGCTGAGCAGGTCGGGCGGGCCGAGCATGCCGGCGCCGGTAGTCGGGCGACAAAGCACAAGCGCAGCGGAGGTCTATCAACGTACGATCACCAGCGATGGTCGACTACAATCACGCGCGATAGTTGATGGCTTCTAATTTATAACCACGAGGTGTGATCGATGGCTTCCGATTTACGACTATGAGCACTGATCGATGTGTTCCGACTTACGACCACGAGGTGTTCTCGATGACTTCCAACTTACGGCCATGAACGATGGTTGTCGGCTTCTGACATACGACCATAAGCCATTGTCGAAGGCTCCCGTTTTATGATCACGATCGATCGTCGACCGCTGCCAATTTACAACCACCAGCGATGGTTGACCGCTCCCGATCTACGACCGCGCATGATGATCGACGGCTTCTGACTTACGACAATGAGGTGTGCTCGAGGGCTCTCAACCTACGACCATGAGGTGTGATCGATGTCTTCCGACTTATGATCACGAGATGTAATCGACGGTTTCCGACTTACTTAATGGATTTAAAAACTTTTAGAACATATTTGTATGCATATTCTAAAAAAATTATCACATATGAGCTTTAAAACATATAGTATGATAAAATTTAAAAATTTATAACAACGTATGAGCATTCAGCTAGTATATATATAAAAAAGCGAGAGGTGTTTCTCCTTTAGGCCCCGTTTGGCACAGCTCCACCACCAGCTCCTGGAGCTGTTTGGAGCCGTTTTGTACCAAACGGGGTAAAACAAAATAGCTCCACCCAAGGAGTCCCTTAAAACATGCTGAGACAAAAGATATGTACGAGATGGAGCTGAAAAAAGTAGCTCCACCCGGCTCTATCCGCAGGCCCGCATGCCACTGCCCTTGTACTTTCGTGAATTTACACGATCTGCCACCGGCTCTTCTATTCTCCCGTTCCCGTTCCTCTGTTCGGTCTTCTCGTCTTCGACCGTGAAGGGAGCGCCGCCGCCATTAAATATTGGTTGCTAATACTTTGTGTTATTTTAAATTTTAATTTTTTTGAATTCAAATTTACTCGGATGAAAAATCATGTAGAAACATACAGCTCTTGATGTTACTACAAGCCAAATAGACAGGGGTATATTGGACAATTGACATCTCTCAACCATGCATGATAAAACAGGTGGAGCTGTTTTGCCAAACAGTCTACCAAAACAGCTCCAGCTCCACCGGTGGAGCTATTCGTAGAGTTGAAGCAAAAAAAACAGCTCCACTTGTGAAGTGGAGCCGTGCCAAACGGGGCCTTAGGGCCTGTTTGGCAGAACTCCACCAGCTCCAGATCCACTTAAAAGGTAGATTTGGAGCTGGATTCACCGTGGAGCAGCTCCATCGTGGATCTGGGATTCGTCAAAGTGTTTGGTACAGCTCCACCTCCCTCTCTATCTCACTTACACCTGGGCCCCACGCGTCAGGGGGCAAAATGAAAAAAAAACCCCGGCCGGCGCAGGCGTGGCAGCAGCCGGTGGGCGCGGCCCCGGGCGGCGCAGGCGAGGCGCATGGTGGACGCGGGGGAGGCGGCGCCGGCCCGGGAGGAGGTGGAGGCGGGGGAGGCGGCGCCGGAACGGGAGGAGGCGGACGCGGACGCGGGGAGGCGGCGCCGGCCCGGGGGGAGGCGGACGCGGGGGAGGCAGAGGCCGGGAGGAGGCGGGGGAGGCGGAGGCCCGGGAGCAGGCGGAGGAGGTGGTGCGGGCCCGGGGGCAGGCGGACGCGGGGGAGGCGGTGCCGGAACGGGAGGAGGCGGACGCGGGGGAGGCGGCGCCGGCTCGGGGGGAGACGGACGTGGGGGAGGCGGAGGCCGGGAGGAGGCGGACGCGGTCGGAGGCGGAGGCCCGGGAGGAGGCGGGGAAAAGAAAAGAACGAACCGTTTTTTGTGTAACCAGTGGCAATGGTGGGTAATTTTTTCCCCAACTCCACCAAACTTGAGTTGCTCCACCAAATCCATGAATCTGGGGTTAGATCCACTGTTTTCGTGGAGCAAATCCATGGTGGAGCTGCTGGAGCTAGAAGTGTTTGGCTGGTAAAATTGAATCTGGATCTGTTTTTTATGAATCTGGAGTTGATGGAGCTCTGCCAAACAGGCCCTTAAACTACCCACTACCATTCACTTTTAACTAAAATTCGTGAGCCAAAGCGAGAAGTCACCGTGAAAAGCCAATCCGAGCGCCGCAATTATCAGCTCACCTCCGTATTAAAATCCCAACCCCTTCCCACTCGCACGTATCACCACTCCCCCCATTTCCACTCGCCTCCCTCTCATCGCACCCCATCCGGATCTCGCCTCGCCACCCTTCCGCCCCTCGCCATGGGCATCGCCACCAACGGCTCGTCGGCGGAGCCCGCGCCGGCGCTCAAGTTCCTCATCTACGGCCGCACCGGCTGGATAGGGGGGCTGCTCGGCCAGCTCTGTGCCGCGCGGGGTATCCCCTTCTCCTACGGCGCCGGCCGCCTCGAAAACCGCGCCCAGCTTGAGGCCGACATCGACGAGATCGCGCCCACCCACGTGTTCAATGCTGCGGGCGTCACCGGCCGCCCCAACGTCGACTGGTGCGAGACCCACCGCGTCGAGACCATCCGCGCCAACGTCTGCGGCACGCTCACGCTCGCCGACGTCTGCCGCGGCCGCGGGCTCGTGCTCGTCAACTACGCCACGGGCTGCATCTTCGAGTATGACGCGAGGCACGCGCTCGGCTCCGGGGTCGGGTTCAAGGAGGAGGACACCCCCAACTTCGTCGGATCATTCTACTCCAAAACCAAGGCCATGGTATGCCCTGTTCCCTTGCTATATGCTCCGGTTATCCACAGAAGTGTCTGTAGAAATGGCAAAGTGCAAATGGATCGGGTCCATGTTGCTAAATTTATAATGTCAATGTCGGATTGCACGTTGAAACTTTGGTGATTGGTGTGATCATGGAGGGAAATGTGGCTTGTCAGTGGTTGGGAATTCCGTTGATGTGCAGTTGGGTTAAGGCCTTAAGGGAGATTTGGTTGGTTTTATGCCAGTACTTATATTGATTGGTCATCGGTTGGTTGGATCTGGGCATGTTTTGTACAATATCCCTAATATCTTGGTCAGCACAATGATGAAGATCCTAAAGGTCGATGATGCCGTCCCTCAGCTTGGGTTGACTTAAGCAAAATGATGGTTTATTTCTGGACAAAGTCTATAAAAATATGTTTCCTTCTGGCAAGATAGTATGGGATCTATTTGGGTTCCTTCTGGCAAGATAGTATGGGATCTATTTGGGTTCTCTGAGAATCCTAATTTTGTTTTTTTGCCACCCATGCTTAGTAGTAGACAGTAGTATGTTTTCATAATATCACGTTGCTTTGAATTTGCATCACATCCTTGGCAGAGCTTGATGATAGAGAAAATTGACCAAATTTGATCGGAGGGATTAGCGAGTTTTCAGTGAATTAAATATGGAAGGTCAACACAAAAGATCATGCCATTTTGAGTTTCTGGGAATGCCAACTTTATTTGAGCATAGGGGTTTAGCATTTACTTTGGAAGGGAAGTTCTGTTATTTGATTCTTGGGGGGGGCGGGGGGATATGTCTATATAGACTACAGATTTAGCAAGTGAGCTACTTAGACTCAATACCAAGCATTGACTATACCATTTACTAGATGTGTGTTTGCTTTGCACAATTGCACTTGATGTGTGTGACTGCTGCTGGTGGCACTTCATCTTAATTTAGGATGATTGCTTTGTTGGCATTGTCAAATTGTTGTTTCTTGGTATGCACACTGTTGGTTTGAAGAAATAAATTTGTGAAGTGCATTATAAGCACAGTACATTCAAAGCCAAAGAGGTCTGATATCAGATATCATTTACTAGATTTGCTGGAGAAAGGCCTGGTATGTTACCCCAATTGAATAAGAAAAGGCAAGAGAAGTGGTTCTATGCTTTCCTCTCTAACAAGAGTAATATTAATTTCAAAGCACATAAAGAAGTAAGCGACGTCTATCTATCATTCATCGTACTTTAACATTGTGCAAATCACTGTTGAGAAAAGTATAGAAACACCTTCCAAAAGGCAAACGTTAAGTACAATAGATTGAAAAATAGCAATACGAAATGAACAAACTGAATATTACATTGGACGAAAATTGTAAATGATTATAAAGAGAAGAATATGATGTGGGACCAATCAGGAGGCTAATTTGTTGTGCATAACCACACTATTTTATTGCTAACAATGTGCTTCAGCCTTTAGGTGATTAGACTAGACAGGGTGAAGTGTGTTTAGTGTCACAATGTGAGGAGCTTGTTGATCTGTGTGTTTACTTGGGTTCTTCTGAACAGCCTAAATGCCATGAGTGCAGACAGCAGTTGCTTATTGTAAAGCAAAAGGTGTCTATGTTAGCAGGACCCTGTGTATTAGGCTTATCTTTTAGTTGAGCACACAAAACACAAGTAGTTTAAGTGTTTTGCACTTGGATGATACATCTTCTGGATAGATTGGTTCTCTATGCCTTATGCACCTTAAGTAGAGAAGGTTGACAATGTTGTTGGAACTTTGGTAAAGTATACAACTATTCAAATGCATATATCACTTAGGAAATTTTGTTTCATGTGGTTTTTGTTCAGTATAAAGTAACTTATTTTCCTTCAAAACAATCAAGGTTTTTCATGCTATTTTAATGAAAAGTGACCTTATAGCCAAAGTTGGAAATTGGAATAGATAAAGCTTAAAATCAAAAGAAATATCTGATCTAATCTACAGAGTTATTGCTTACCCTTTCATGACCAGAAATCACTCATCGGACTTTTGGTGAAAAAAAAACTAGTTATTTGTGCTCATATCCTTATGTGTGTGCGCTACAATGCTATCTTGAAGTCTCATATTTCCATGGTAGTTGCTATTTTTAACTAGATTATTAGAACAGGTATTTCATGGTGAATCTAATGTTTACTTTTAATAGGTCGAGGAACTGCTCAAAAACTACGAGAATGTTTGCACCCTTCGGGTAAGAATGCCTATTTCATCTGATCTGTCGAATCCTCGCAATTTCATCACCAAAATCGCCCGGTATGACAAGGTTGTGGATATCCCAAATTCTATGACAATATTAGATGAACTTCTTCCCATCTCAATCGAAATGGCGAAGCGAAACCTCACAGGAATCTGGAATTTCACTAATCCTGGTGTGGTGAGCCACAATGAGATATTGGAAATGTACAGGGATTACATTGATCCAAACTTCGCTTGGAAGAACTTCACTTTGGAGGAGCAAGCCAAGGTCATAGTTGCACCGAGGAGCAACAATGAGCTTGACTGTACTAAATTGAAGACGGAGTTCCCAGAACTTTTGTCAATCAAGGAGTCACTGATAAAGTATGTTTTCGAACCAAACAAGACGTCCAAGGCTTGACGAATGGAAGAGTCTTCACACAACCTTATGTTAATGTTATTTATTCCATATAAATTGATATTGCTCTCTGGTGATAATCAACAAGCATGCATGATGTTTTATTCTGTCCCTGACAGTGGGCAGTGTTATTTCAGCAGTTCGTTTTTTCATAGGTCATACCCCTTGTTATTATCAGACTAGTCACTGCTTGTGCGTTGCAACGAAATTCATTAGGTATAAAAGAGGGCTGCTCTCATGAGTTAAAAAGTGGAGTGATGAGAAGTTAAAAGAATAGAACAGTTGAAAGAGAAAGGACATACGATCATTAACTTGTTCTTTTATAATAGTAGTGATTATTACATAGAACAATACAAGGTGTCATTTAGTTCAACTTTTGTATGTCTTCCGGATCCTATCGATACAATGGGAATTGAGATGGATTAAGTGACGAAGTTCCTCTGTTGAATGATGCATCACATAATTGGAGTGCGTTATATTTCATTTTACATAGTTCATTAGGAAATGAGTTTGGACACACGTATTCCTATACGTAGCCTGTGAGCGAGGCCCGAGGTCTGTTCCAAACAGTTCTTTGTTTTTAGAGATTAGCTTTTAAATGAAGTGGTTTTTTAAAATAGTTTATATAAGTCGTTTATAAGACCGTTTTAAATGGAGTGGTTTTTACCCTCTCAAGATCTCTCATAGTCAACCAAAAACACTTTTGAAGAGGGCCGAGATTGCATTCCCAGCCAATAGAGAATGGGGTTGACTACTGGCATCTGTACCGGGACAGTGTAAGACACTAAGACAGTAGTTTACCTGATACCTGAATTTCTTTCGCACTGACATATTTTGTGTGATTAGACTTAAGACCAGTAGAGGCTTGGTTTCGTTCGCAGTTCTTGTCAAGTATTGTCCCCATCTTCTTTGAGGATGTTTTGGGCGTCAGAACCAAGAACCGCCTGTGCGTGCCTGCGGTGCTTGCGTGCCATGGACTCCGACGAGGATAGGCTCGATCGGCCGGCCCTCAAGGCACCCGTCCGATTGCCCTGTCCTCGGTCCCCGTCCCGAGTAACAAGCTCCGCAAGCACGTCGACGCCAGCACTAGCAGGGCGGCACGGGGAGGTCGCCGGGACGCTAGCTGCGTGCGACTCCGAGGCGTGCGTTGCGTAGGCCTTCCTCGCGATCTGCCTCGTTGTCAGTGACACCGTGAGTCTCGATCGATCACGATTGCAGCCCAATCATGCCGTAGATGCGGACAAAACGGTGGACGCGGGCAGACGCGGCCAGTGTCGGCGGGAGGAACGACAGGCCATGTCCTTGCTCCAGTATCCGTAGCAGCACGCGCCGACGCACCGGACCCAGCTCGCGCGGAGAGCGGCTAGCCTGCTGCGTGCGCGTCCGTAGGGGGGGGAGAGGGGCGCGCGGAAGATGCAGATCGCTTCCGGCTTTCTTCTCTCTTAGACTTCCCGCGAATCAAATGCTTCGCGTGCCGCGGCACACATCGCACGGCCTTGCGCAACCTCTGTCTCCGTCAGCGCGACTGCGCCGGCGTCCGCTCCTCTAGCCAGTCTGCACTAGTGCACCACCAGCCCGGCGACCTCAAAGCCTCCTTTGCCCTGTCGTGTCGCCCTTTCGGCTCGCCCAGGTTGCCAGCCTTTAGGTTTTGCAGTCTACTAAATTTTTTTATCTCTCACTCATCTGAAATTATACTCTTAGTCATCTTAAATTATAGTACACTAATTTTTTTCTCTTCTAAATTATACTATCAATCATCTAAAACTATAATGTAAAATATAATTAAAGATAAAGAGAAAACAATCGTATGTACCATAGTCAATCCAAAACAGCCGTCTGTACAATTCCTCAAAATCTTCGGTGCTTCCGTAAGGATTAATCAGTAAATAAGCAAGAATGGAGTACGTAAGTTTATGTTATAGTGTGCCTTTATTTCTCGAAGTGCCTCACGGTATGGCGAAAATAATTGAAAACGCCAAACGAAACAAAAGGCTGACATGATGTCAGAAGTCAGAACGGGAGCCAAAGTTTCACGTGACAAAGTGAGTAGATCCAAGCGGACATTTCAGGATACTTGAAAACATTCAAAACTGATCTACGAAAGCAGCATTTTATAAAATAAGCTGAATTACCGACACAAATTGCACAACCAGATACTGAAGTATATATGTTTGTATTTATAAAATAAAATTAAATATTTATATATATATATATATAATAAAGTTAAGTTTGTTACACAATTCTAACATTTATTATTAGAAATATGTCTAGTTTTACGATTATAAATCGTGTAGTTTTTTTTTCTCTTTTGTCTTCTATTAATGTGAGATTTTTTAGATTTCTTAGAGCAAATGTAGTAGCTCCTTTTATACCATTTTAATCACATAATAGATTGGTTTTTAATATTACCCCATTCTCAAATACTTATTTTTTTTACTAATTTTTTGTTCACAAATGCTGTGCCTTTTGGTTCACTAGGTTTATTTTCTGATTGTCCCTATTATCTATAATTATATCACATCCATGTTGCCCGTGCTTGAGGTATTATTGGCTGGTCACACCAGTTATATTGTCAATACAAATGAAAAAAACCACATTCGCTCTCAGAGTTACAAACTGCTATGTTAATCAGAGAAAAAGAGAAACATTTGCACTGTTGATTAGCATGGGTCCAGATTTTAACGGCGGAGATTGATCATAGATATATTAGGGCTATTATAGCTGTGATGAGGATGTAACAATACTCAAATTGTTATTTATCTATAAATAATATTATTATGTCATTATACTCCTTGAGTATACCTCTTATTTCTAAATGAGAGATGTCATAAGGTAGTTGTAAACCCTTCTACGATAACTCCTTAGTCGTAAGCTCCTCGACGACAACTCCTTAGTTGTAAACACTTCTATAGCCACTCCTTGGTTGTAAACCTTTTTTATGACCACTTTATAGTAGTAAGTTCTCTTATGACTATGACATAGTTGTAAGTTATTATATGACTCCTCCTACAACTAACCCAAACTTCGATTGACCTATCTATGACAACCAATTGCATCGTGGGCCAGTCTCATAAGGCGGTTAGCTGAGAATAAATACACATAACTTTTCTCTGAGAAAAACCGCCACACAATGAGTGAGATACCACGTTTCTAATAACTCTCGACGGACGGTTACCATTCAAAATGGTAAGGCGTTTCTTGGTAAGGAAGAACAGCAGCTGCCTTGCAAGCTATATAAAGGTGGAGGTCAGAGAGGAGATGGGGACGGACCTGGGGAGAGACCCGAAGAAGAATAGAAGTAGAGTAGGATATTCTACGTTATTTTCTCCGTTGTAATCAGTTCATTAAGCAACAACCACACAGGAGTAGGGTTGTTATTCTCCCAGGAGAAGGTCTGAGCCACGCAGGAGTAGTTTAGATATAATTTTTACTATTTTGTGTACGTACGGTACCCATAATTTGTTATTGTATGGTAGTATGTAATTAAAGCAGTCGTAATTACTGTAGTGACAATTAGTTAGGGTTAAGTAATAAGTTAGATTGATTGTGTTGGTAGGTTTTTTATAAAATTTTGTAATTTTTTGAGCTCATTTGGTATATGTAACAACTCCTACAGATATCAAAGTCTTGCAAATTTTTGAGCAAAATTCAGTATAGATAAAATTGTGAAAAAATTACACAGTTGAATTTGTTGTGTCGGGAGGTTGCACATAAAATTTTGTAATTTTTTAAACTCGTTTACTATATTTAAAAATTCGAATAAATAGTGTAAAAAAATTAGGGCATGTAACTAAGCCGACTAATTAACCGGCTTAATTACTTGCCATATTACCACCAGACGGCAGACCACATATTGTCTGATGTCCGAGCGGCAGGCGTCTGCCGCCGACGGTCGGGCCACGTGTCACCTGCAGGCGTCTGCTGCTCAGTGACCGGACAATATAAGCACCATTTTTATCAACTAGTAGTGTGCTCGTGCTAACGCTACGATAAAATATAAAACAAGATAAAATTTGTAAAAAATAAAACGAACAATCAGATTCATTAAGATTCACGTCTCATATATTGTATAACCAAATATTTTTGTCACATAATGAATGTCACATAACGACTGGTCCTTTGAGGAGGCGACAACATCATTGGACTCACCCACCGACGACTTTCTCCATCCCCACATTGTTTAAACTTGAGGCTACAAAGAAAACAAACATTTTTGTCACATAAAGAAATATGAAACAAAGTAAGGAAATAGGTGTTTGTGGACTATTTACTTACCACATCACCATGCTAGGACGTCTTTATACACAATCTTTTTGGTGCTCTTCCCTGAGGTATCTACTTCTTTCTTTGGTTTGGCCAAAATTTTTGTCGTTTGTCTTGATACACCCCTTGATAGCGCGACATAAAGCTGTCTATGTGAGAAAACAGGCTCTGAAAGGTAGATGCCAACATTTGGGATGGTTTGGCCCTGCGCTTTGTTTATGGTCATTGCAAAACTCAGGCGGATCGGGAATTGTTTCCGCTTGAACTTGAAAGGAAGTGAGATATCGTTGGACGGAGCCATAGGGATTCTAGGAATGAACACCCTCTTGCCTGCATGGTGGCCACCAACTATTTCTGCATCAATTGCATTGTTTTGGAATGCTCTAACCATAAGTCTTGTTCCATTGCACAATCCGTGGTTAGGATCTAGATTGCGGAGAAGGATCACAGGGCAGTGGATTTTCACTTTGAGCTCATGTGGAGGCAGACCATTTGGAGTGATGGAGTTTAGAAAGTCAATAGGGTAGTTATTTCTTGAATCGTCATCGACAGAGTCGAAGCTATGAAAAACCTTTTCCTCACCTGGAAACTTGTCAATCATCTTTGCATTTAGCTGATCTACATGTGCATTTTTGGTAGAAAGAATGGCACGTGTGCTCATATAAGCTGTTGATCTTGCATTTTCCTCAAGTGATGGAAAGATTTCCTGAATGAGTTTGTTTACTGAATCTTCGTCGTCTGTATATCCAATTACAATATCATCTGATAGGCGTACATAATCATCTCCAATCGTCTCTTCGGTGCCATTTCCAATTCTGAGTAGGTAATCTGAAAACCATGGGTCAGATTGAGCTCTCATGTTACATGACAATCGTGTCTTCCTTATATTGTCCCATAAATATGATCTCTGCAGCGTAGCATCTGTTACCTGTGCTCTTGTCCCACGTGTTACCACAGGAAGCACCTGCCTAAAATCTCCACCAAATACCACAACATTTCCCCCAAATGGCAAAGAACAATCCATAATATCCTGTAGGGACCTATCAAGACACTCGACAGCTTGACGTTTTGTCATTGCAACCTCATCCCAAATAAGCAAAGATGCCGTACGCAGTAACTCAGCGGTGCCACTTTGCTTTGTGAAGTTGCATATGGTATTGTCAGCAAGCTTAATTGGGATTTTAAACCTTGAGTGTGCTGTGCGTCCTCCAGGCAATATTGACGCCGCAATACCGGAAGTTGCCATTGCAATTGCTATTAATCCCTTTGAGCGGACTCTAGCAAGAAGTGTCTTGTATAGGAATGTTTTTCCTGTTCCTCCTGGACCATCCACGAGTATGGTTCAGTACAAAATGTTGCACCAAAGAAACGGAGAAGAAAAGACACATCAAGTTCTTACAATGAAAATAACCGGGAGTTTGCACTGGGTTCTTGTTCATACAGGGGCAGCATGCCTGTAAAAGCCCCTAAAAGAAGCTCTATGCAAATAGGGAAGAACTTAGCGAGTAATAACTTAAGTTCTTATAGTAAATATCACTATGAAGGCAACAGATCGGTGAAGAGCAATGGTCTGCACTGCAAGATCTTACAGTAAATATCACTATGCCGATCTTTTCTATACCCACTAATGGTCTACACTGCAAGAGCAATGGGATAATCTACTATATATATCAAATATATTTTACACATACACTCATCCTAACATGATTAATCTTGGTACGTACCCTGCTGCTGGTGATGAACCAAGAGATTGGGGATTTGCGGATGAGTCGGGTGACCGGTGACGCCTGACGCGAAGTCACGATAACGTCATCACGTCGAAGTCTCGAACCGAACGACTGGATTGCGGCCTTGCGGGTGACGGCGTCACGACGACGCAAAGACGCGAAGTGAGAAGTTACGATCGCTTGCGCCTTGCGGGTGACTGCGTGACGCGATGGAATCTCTCGAGGGAGGGTGCACCTTCAAGGACAAACCATTTGATGCCGCAATCAGGAGAGATGTTGTAAAGATATACATCCCTAAGATTGCGGAGTATGGGAGAGAGTTTTTTGGGACCTTCCAGTAGGATCCAAACCTGCAGCAAATAAAAGAGTTATTCGCGGCCGGAAGACGTGAACCTGCAGCAAATAAAAGAGTTATTACTTACCATAATATATGAGACGTGAACCCACCCATTGGCCACCACTAATCAGCAAAACTTAGGCTCCGAGTCTCCGACTTATACGGGGTTTCACTTTTAACGCACGAGAGGTTCAAGAGTGCTAGCTGGAGCATAAGCGTGGAAATCAGTTCCATGTATTTTCAGTTTGGTTCATAACTTCATATGATGTACCATGCGTAGCTGCTAAAATAGCCTAGTTCTTCTGTGGGAAGAGTTGGGTAATAGCATGGGTGCAACACAGGAAGATATGCTCATCGGAAATAACTCACGATCAGACAAGCGAAAACGAATTAGGAAAATAAGGAGACACCGAAACTGACATTATTTGGATCTACAGCAAGTTCAGCTGCACATAATTTGCGAAGTGCTGCTGACAACGCATCAAACTCCTGCGCAGATACTACAAGCACAACGACAATGCCAAGCAGTAAAAATATTTGCATGTCATTCTCACACAAGAATTACAGTGGACTCTGGCCAATGTCTGGAATCATCGATCAACAGACAAGGCTACAAACACACATAATCACAGTACAGATCGTTTCCATTCTCTTTGGAAATAAAAGGCTACAATCTTTTATCCGAAAAAGGAGGACCATATGTGTCAAGTCCAATGGGCTCAGCAGCTCCTCCTGTGCCTGCCTTCGCTTCTGCAATCAGGAAAAACCATAATTAGAAATCATAGCTATGCAAGGCTATATACATGGCATATTTTGGCACGTAAAAAGAGCAAGAAACAGCACACATGAAGTGGGTGGTTCAAAACATAATTCATTTATTTCTGAGCAACAATCTTTAAAAACCCTATAAGAAAAGGTACAAAAACCTGATTAATTGATCCACAGAATAACCAACTGAAAAGGGCATGACCAAAGAGAGCACATATGCAAATAAATCGCAGCAAGACTATCTCAGACACATGAGTTGATGTCATATTACATGACGTTTCACCAAGTAAGTTGTCCCTAAAGCAGGGACTTGGATCCACAACACATCCATTTTGCAGACAGAATCATCATAGATAGTTCATTTACTTGTTTTGAGTTTTGAAGGGGATTGCAGACAGAATCTATCTTTGCATTTACATTTATTGTGTAAAGATAAATACAAAGAAAATGATGTGTGGCTAGATCCAATGCTTGATAGTACTTCTTAGCAGTAGCACATAAGTTTAACCCCAAACTGAACTACATGATTAGATGTGATACCCACGACTATATGCGTGACTACACGAAGAAAAGAGGCAATATTCAACTTGGTGATCAATCAGTCATCTGGAACACGTGAAATTCACATTCTACCTACCCAGATCACAGGACTAAGCACCATGAGATTTTGACATAACAGTAAACTAAACGAACATAGCTAATAGGAGTAACAACAAAGACACCCCCAATCCTAATCTATGTAATGTAAACCTCACAACTCAAATCATCCCACAAGACATCTCCACGAAGAAAACAGACCAGGGATCTCACATTTCCCCTCTACCTAACCAGATCAGAGCCCCACCCCACAAAATCGCTACCCAAAAATTCAGAAATGCCTGACCTTATATGCTGCTGAAGAGATCCAGCCATGCCATGGCTTCAGAGTGACCTTGTATGCAGCTTCTACAAGCTGTGCAAAGCTCTGCTGATCAGAATCCACCTCCAGTCTCTGTAATAGTGCAACAGTGAATTCCATGGATCTGGTGACGTTAGAAAAGATAAATACAAATGAGAAGAGGTGTGTAAGAAGCCCAGTAACATAACATCGCACAGTAATTATCTATGCAAGATTGCAAGTAGCTTAACAGCATAGCAAATGGACAGAGTGGTGCTTGTTTACCTAGTAAGCCATAGAATAGCTCCATATCTCTCCATAACGTCACCAGATCTTTCTCCACTATCTCCGTCAGAGTAGAGTATTTGGCCGGGTCCAACAAGGAAAATTCCTGCAGCCTCTGCAATAGAAAATCAACTGATCAGAAGGGGAAAAATCACCATGGACTCCCCCCGCCCCAAAAAAAACAACACTTTAGCTAGTGAAGCTTAATACTGCTGGTTGTGGTGTTGGGTGCAGGGTTTGATATAAATTGGGAAAGTCTTTTTCCATACTCCTGCTTTTGAGCTGTCTCATTGAAGACAGGAAGCTCGGTTTAAGTCCAGCAAATCCAAACATATGGTTTGTTTCAGTATCAATATCCAGACCTATTCCAAAGTAGCGTTATAAACCAGAAAAGGAGAAAGGTGTGGGATCAGAAAATTATGGAACACGAAGCCCAGCTCTGCACTAATCTATGTGGAATTGTAGACCATATCACATCTACATGACATAACTATAATGAACTATGTGATTTTATGTTGCATAATTTGCAGCATGAGTAAACACTGCATGAACTTTAGGTAAGATATATCAACCAGAGATGCCCTGGGATTTTCATCAAAACTAAAAGCATCAGAATAGTCAGATCATCAAGCTCAAGATGCAAGCCATGCTTATTGCAGACATGCGACCGACAATACACTACTTCCTAAAATGATGAGCTATTGTTCAGTAGTTACTTACTTACTGCTATGTTTTGTCGTCTATTAAATTATTGGATCTTAATGTGTATTATAGGCATAATAAAGCTAAATAACCATGAGCAACATTGTGTACATCCTGCAACGTTACCTGCTTAATATGGTCCACAGTAGCAACTTGTGCAGTCCTAGGGTCCGGATAATTGCTCTTGTCAAGCTCACCATATGTTGTAATGATTATCTGCAGGCATTTGTCACACAACTGAAATCAACATTCGGCCAGCAAGCACACTCAAAAGAACAATGGCCATTTCAACGCAAAACACTCCTACTTATCATGTGATCAAAGAGAGATCTACCTAAATGTTTTTCCTATTCTTCATAAACTACAGTTCTGTAGTCCCCAAGTCTACTGAATCCAGACAATCCGAAAACATTAGTCGGGGGTAATCTACCTTTAATTGCCTAAGAAGCCAGATTTCTGAAGTCTTTGGTTCACGAATTACAATCCCATCTCAAATTTAACCTACCATTTCCAAATTAACCACCACTACACGTGAGAACACGCAAAGTCGCAGCACATCAGCAAACATAAGTCGGGACAGAGATGCTCACATCGCCGCTGCGGTCGGGAAGCTCGAGGGACACAAGGTGCGCCTTGTTGTACTCCGGGAAGGCCTCCGCGGCCGCGGCCTCGTACACCGCCTCGTCCCCCAGCAGCGCGCGCACATCTGCGCACCCACCCAACGCACTCGGTTAGGAGCCAAATAACCACACGGAATGGAGCCAAAATTACGCAGAGGGATCAGAGGAGGGGGGAGGGGAGAAGGGGACGGTTTGCCTTTGGCGACGTAGTGGATCTCGCCGGCGGGGGCGTTGGAGAGGAACCAGACAGCGATCTCCCGCTTCTGCCGGTTCAATTCACCAGTAAGATCCAAGAACCCTGCTTATTAGAAATAAAAGGTGCCAGTTCCGCCTCCTCCCCCGCGGCGTGGTCCGCCGCCGCCGACGTGGTGGCAGCAGGCGCGGCGATGGCGTGCGACTCCTCGGCCATCCAGATGTTGCGGAGGAGCTCGTCCATGTTCATGGATCCGAAGTCTTTCCCGGCCCCGCCCAGTGTGGTCTGGAACTCGTCGAACGTCAGCGAGTAGACCGACCCCTGCCGCGCCAGCGGCAGCGGCGTCATCGGCGGCTGCTGCCTCGGGCTCCCTCCTGGGAGATCCATCTCCAATCTCCCACACCTCGGCCACCAAACTCACCAAATCAAAACAGGCCTCAGGAGGAGGCGGCGGCGTGGGGTGGGGGGAGAAGGAGGCGGCGGCGCGGGGTGGGGGGAGGAGGAGGCGGCGGAGCGGAGGGGTGGGGGGAGGAGGAGGTGGCGGCGGAGCAGAGGAGGCGCACGGATTCGGTGGTGGGAGGCAGGAGGCGGCGGAGGAGGAGGAGGGAGGGGAGGAGGCGGCGGAGAAATGGGAGGAGCCGAGGAGCGCACGGGTGGGTTCAGTTGGGGGAGGAAGGAGCGAGGTCGTCGGGGGCGCCTGGGCGTCGGGGTGGGTTGCAGTTCAATGATGTGCATGATCCAAATGATCTTGGCCTTAGGATCTTCAATGAGTAAGAGAAGAAGGTTTGAGAAGAGATCCAGGCCATTCATTTGTATGAAGTTGGAATCCTTTGGTACACAAATCTGGGTAGACTTAGATTAGGCATGACTGTGGGGGTAGTTGAGGGGGTGGATTTAGTAAAGAAAATTTTGGTGAATTATAGATTAGGGTAGATAGATACCATACATATATGGCTATTTTTGTAAATACAAGGACACAACATGCTATATATGGTCATTTATAAGGTCATCGTTTTGCGATGGCATTTTACAACTCGCGAACGAGTACGACGGCACTGAATAAATTTACTCTTTTACAAATATAAGGATATGTATTGTAGTATCTAGCTACGCAATTGTGTTGGAAATTCAGTTAATTTTAGGTGCGTATGAAATGGTTAAAAGTGCCAAGTAGTCAAGGTAGTAGCTGTATTAATTCATGTATTTTTCCTCACTGTCTAATGGAAGCGGCACTCAGCTGAGTCATATCCAAGCACACAAGCAACAGCGGGAGATGCAAATTAGCTCCTTGAACATTTGCGGCCAACACATAAACGAACATCTAGGAGCTAACAATACTTGAAACTATGGCATTGGGTGTACAATGGACGAGGACAAGTCAAAAAGAAGCTGAGTTACACACTTGCAACCCTTGGTCCATTTTTGGTTGAGCTGCACGCTGAGCAATGCAGCGTCGCCTAGAATTGGCAATAGCTCGACTGACCGTGTGGCGTGTGGCGTGGGCGTCATTTTCCCAAGTCCTAACCGTGCAAGAAGCGGAGGTATCAAAATATACGACGCGAGTAACAGAGGCGTCGGAAACTGCACTGGCAATGTCAGCGCTGTCCTGCTGACACATCCAATTCTATCTCATCCTGCTGACGCATCCAATTCTATCTCACCCAAAGGTGATATTTATTTAGGCTTAAAATCTAAGGCTTATGACTTTTTATATTATAATGGTTAAAAATATACTATAGCTGCTAGTAGCTTTTTTGACATAATTAAATTTAAAAAATTTAAAATAAAAAATTATATCATCATAAATAATATAAAGAAATAAGGTAAAAAACCTAAAAATAACTAAAAACTATAAAAGACGAAATTAAAAAGCAAGAAGCATGTACCGCATGTCCAATGTGTATGTGCATGCAATCATCTTTACCTGTGGCGTTACCTACGTGCCTCCTCGTCTGACTTAAAAGGTTTGTTTTGTGAAAATAAACACGCAGATAATCCCATCTTAAAATGTTGTTGAGAGAAGAACAAAAAAATTTTGTTAGACGGTGAAAATATCGACATGAACGACACACGGTTTTAAACTCAGAAAGAGAAACTACTAAGAGAAGTTATCCATTTTGTTTCAATTTTTAGACATCGATATGGACGATACATAGTTTTAAACTCAGAAAGAGAAACTACTAAGAGAAGCCATTCATTTTGTTTTAATTTTTAGAGAAATCTAAATCAAAAGTCGTATAAAGCCAAGAAGAACGAAACCATGTTATGGGCGATGTACAAACAGATGGCATGGGCATCCATGTTCACCAAAAACACGTGGCGGCGTCCATCCAACGGTGAAGTGAATGTTGAAGCAAGATAAATGGCCATGTTTCAAAATACTGGGTCTTTTTATTGAAATTATATTATGTCGGTTATTAATTTTTCTGAGGTATTCAATTAAAAGAAAATAAAAAATAAAAAATAATGCTATATCTCCAAATATAGTACAAAGAGAAAAGAAAAAATAGAAAACCCCATGTTAAAAAGATAACACTTTTTAACGGCTTTTGACTTTAAAAAATAAAAATCAGGAACCATCGACTGTTTGAAAGGGAAACACGTACACAACACAACCACAAAAGGTCAAAAAAACTTCCATGCGTGTCGTCTCCCGGCGCCACGACCGATGCCATGCCACCTTCACGCGCCCACCGCAATGCCAGCCACAGCTCTTACATCCCGTCAGCTTCCGTTACTTACTTGACCACAGAAGTTACCGAGCTACCAGACCAGACGACGAGAGCCGGCAGCGGGTTACGCATAAATATATCCACTCCATCACACTTCCTCTGACAACGCACTGTCTTCTTCCCTCCTCCCAAGAACCTGCCTCTCGCCCTCCCTCCATAGAGCTCGAAACGAACGAGGCGCGCACCGAAATCTCCAAATGGCCGAGGAGAAAGAAGCCGACTCGCCGCAGCCACCGGCCAAGGTCCCCCGCCTCTCCTGTGCCGACCCGAATGCCGGTACGTGCAAGCGCCAGGAAGTCAGAGCAACAGGTGATTTGCGTCCTGGTCGGGTTGGTGCAAGTTCGTTGTTCATTAGTTTGGCGTGTTGCTTCTTGTAGGAGCGGTGACCATGGCGGCCTCGTCGGCGCTGGTTCTTGGGCTGGGACTGGGGCTCGGCGGCGACAGCTGCGGCGAGCGTGGTGTGGAAGCACCGGCGGCGCATAAGGCGACGGCGCCGTGGGCGCTGACATTCATGCAACAGCAGGAGCTGGAGCACCAGGTGCTCATCTACCGCTACTTCGCCGCGGGCGCGCCCGTGCCGGTGCACCTCGTGCTCCCCATCTGGAAGAGCGTCGCCGCCTCGTCCTTCGGCCCCCACCGCTTCCCCTCCCGTACGTTCCAAGGCATAAATATCTCCTTTTTCCCTTGTTCTAGCCGGCAATCTGTCATTGCGATTAGTTAACTACGGTCGATCGATTATTCGATGAGTTGGTTATCATCTTGAGTGGCAGTGATGGGGCTGGGGAGCCTGTGCTTCGACTACCGGAGCAGCATGGAGCCGGAGCCGGGGCGGTGCCGCCGCACGGACGGCAAGAAGTGGCGGTGCTCCCGCGACGTGGTGCCGGGGCACAAGTACTGCGAGCGGCACGTCCACCGGGGCCGCGGCCGTTCAAGAAAGCCTGTGGAAGCCTCCGCGGCCACCACCACCCCGGCGCCCAACGGCAGCAGCAGCAGCATCAGCGCGTCGCCGCGCGGCCTCGGCTTCTCCCCCACCAGCGTCCTCCTCGCCCACAGCGCCGCGCGCGCCACCTGAGCCCGCTCCTTGTCGCTACCCCCACCGCGCGTGTTTGTCTTGGACGCACGGGACGAGGCAAGGAAATCCGCAGGGATTATGTCGTGTCCTGTAACTTTTCCTCGCAACTTTTCAAACCAATTCGCCGAGTTCGATGCCAACGTAATTCGTTGCTGCTTGTTACTGTACGTGCGTGTGTTACCATTGTGTGTGAAACTGCTTACACTTTTATAACTGTAGCACTTTTTTTCCCAAATTTATCTCCGGACGTTGTTTTTTGTGAAAATAGCCCTGTCTACGAGCTTGACAGACTACACATGTCAGCTTGGCAGACTACATATGTCATCTACCACGCTACTAGAGCTTAGCACGATGTGGGCCATGCGATAGGTGAGGCGAGCTCGACACGGACAACACACACAAGGGAGCAGATGGTGTCTGTCAGCTTGCCGAGCTACATAGGCTTAGCAACGCCTTGTCGGGCTTGGGTCCCTTGGCTCGATAGGTGTTGTCGAATAACCCTGACTTGACAACACCCTGCTAGCTGCCCTAGTTCAATAGCTGTTAATGCAGCAGGCCCGCACCCTGTTTAGCATTTTTGCTAACCACTTGGATACCTGTCCTTTTATCTTGTCACATCGGCTTGACATTGTTGGGATTTTCCTGCTAGGCCCATGTCGTCGCCTTCGCATTCGCACTCGTCTGATGTGTTTCGTGCTCTTGGCTTTGGGGCACACCCAATAGAGCTTTGTTTTTTTGTTAGAGAATTTGTATGGTGGTGGGATTTGTTTTTTTGGTACATTGCTTTTTTCTATATTTAGAAGAATTTTTTTAGGAAGATACAAGGGGGAGTTCGGAGGGGTAGATGAACCACCATCACTAACTCTCTGTGTAAAGTAGTAGAGATATGTTATTGCTAAAAATTATCGCAATGGACTATTTAGTCCAACATAATACTTCGCAATGACTGTGCGAATTACATGGCACGTAGAGTTTGGTTCAGTGTGTATGTTTGCCTCACTACTCATATGATATAAATAGCAACATGGACGAATCATATAATATCAACTACAGCTAAGATACATATGTGTCTATTGAAAGTCATGCTTACAATCATTCATCGTATATATTCGGGTCTATTAGTACCTTTCCGTTGTCTCCTTTGTGGGTGTTAGCCCTCACGGCCCATATCCAGTACTCGACTTCCACAACTTGTGTAGGTTTGTCCTAGTCCGAAATAACCTGGTGTTCAGCGATGGCATCAGGGATCATCGACATCTTTCCCTTGTTCTCAACCATGCTAAGATTTTCCTTGTACAGGGTATAAGGGTTCCAGCGTGTGAATCTCCCTGGCACACGGTGTCAGTCTGGACCTAGCGCTAACATGTTGACATGCGTGGCCTGCGATGCGGGGCTACGCAGGGGGCCTCGATAGTCTGCAATGGGTTCGCGGCACATACCGCCGCAAGTACACCGGGGATGTGTTTGAGTCGTATGGCTATCGCTCTTGTTCGACCTGCGTCCACATCGACTACTCCCAGGCCGTGGGCCACAACACCTGTGTCGACCTCCGGTTGTCGCTCTTATATGCTTTCTTCATTTGCTTGCGAAAAAAGTTGTGGTACGTAATTGTTATTTAAGTGTGGAAATAAAGAAGAAACAAAATGTACACGACTTAAAATTAAAGCAACGGCCTGTACGAAATGAGTTAACAATAATTTTACTTACAGGTGAAAGGTAATGGTTGAGCCGGTGTTAGTGGCGCCTGCTAGTAAAGTCCAACTGCCTCATGATTCATTAGGGGGCATAGGACTCCATATAGGAGAAAGGTGATAGGTCATAAGCCAATGGTCCCTGTCCGGCTCACATCGCTCTGACAAACCGAAAGGCGATGTTTCATAGATGAAATCAGCGGTCTACACCATCCACACAATGCTACCCTCATGCAAGGTCTCAAACGTGTTGTGGCACTCCGTGTACACTCAACATGGTCTCTCGCTGGACCATCCTAGCTTGCTAGCAGTTCAACAAGTACCTATGGTGGGTTCGTCCACCAGATCGTCGCCATCACTGTGATCATAGAGCCGTGACTCCAACTGTTATAGGTGCACCTGTACCAGAAATTACGGCTGATCAATAGGGAAGTGTTCCCACGACCACAACTACAACGAGGTTTGTCTAGCCAGTCACGCAGTGAGCCATCACACAAACCCCTGTAGGTCGTGCATAGTACAGCCGAGCCCCAACTGTATAGCGAGACCTCATCAGGCTCGACGTCGACCAGGGACTTAGCGAGATGGATGTAGCTAGGGAACACCCAATTTCCCTAAGTCGTAGGAAACAGGACCCACCCGAATATGAAGAGCAAGTAAGCAACTAGGTGAGACATTCTTGGCACTCCATGGATCTTGTTCGGAATGGAATGACTAAATCAGTGCAGCATATGTGCCTTCCAATCAGTTGATCTTGGGGTAGAACCATGGGACAACCCCATAATGGCAGGCCGATGAAGTAAGCAACATCCTGCAGGGTGATCGTTATCTCCCCCACCAAAAGTAAAACGTGTAGGTCTTCGGTCTCCACCGATCAACGAGCACCGACAGAAGCAGTGAGTCCAACGTGAATGAGTGCCCGATGTGCATCATTCTCGCTATGGGTAGCAACCTAGCCTACCGCAGAACTGGAACATATTGATCGTTGGGAGGCCAATTCTGCCGAGGTCCCGGAGAACAAAGGGGGTGCTCCGTCACTGCTCGACTATGCTTGACAATGATGCTGCTCATCCTAAGATGAGTCCAACAATGTACCACGCTCGTGATAGTAACTAGTAGTCATTCCCTAAAATATAGAAAAATGTGTTGGTGTTCGACGATGCTGAATACAACCTAGCATAGCACAAAATAATCATGCATATGAACATAGCTGAGCTACCACTTATGCCTACAACCATGTGTTTATATGCATGTAAATAAGTACACATATATATCCATACATATGTACACACAAATACTAACAGTGCGTATTTCTGCAATCCAAGCATCATTTTCTATAATTTTTGTAATTGCACAAGAGCAATAAATATATATGTGTAGTCTTACATACATATTCCCTAAATTGCAAACGCATCGGATACGTGAAAAATAACAGCACATATTTCTTCAGTTATTTACAAAAAAATAATCATTATCACCACTACCAAACCATTGTTATGCTAATGAAGCACTAATGACATATTGTTATGCTAATAATCATTATCACCACTACCAAACCATTGTTATGCTAATGAAACACGAATGAAGCATACCTTTTCTTAAAGGTCTTCACCTACTCTACAATCCTTCTGTCAATGATTGAGTCGCCGATCTAACGGAATAATATGAGAAAGATGGCTAAATTCCTTAAGAGTCAATGGAGATGCTTTTTATTACTATAAATTGGTTATAGGATGCCTTTACAAAAGCATGCAATAGCCACAATCTCTATATTCTTCCCATTGATTGAAAGACTATAACTTGCGTGATCTAATTGACTTTGCATTGTCGAATGTCTCTATCTTCTCTTGTCAAACCTTAAATAGAGTTGAAAGGTTATCAACTAGTCGCATAGGGAGTCGTCTTATGAAACCTACTCATTCAATCGGGGAGGTAGTTGTTGTCAGAGAGAGGACGTTTGACTGTCGGTTGTTAGTAGGAGACGAATGTGGGAAATAACTACATGACGGTTGTTTGTCAGAGCCAAAGTGTCGTGCGGTTTCAGGTAGATAAGGCACGAATTCTATCCACCGCATTGGAGGAATTTCCTGGAAGCGGGTCTAGTACCAGTTCATAGATTCTCCGAATGGTCATCTGGTCAGGCAAGCCGCACAGTGGATCTCCAACCAAGGTACTTAGGAAACAACCTCTGGAGACATTCGACCATAGGGGTCTTTCGGCCTTAAATTAAATATTAAAACTGTATTTAAGGATTTATTCAATCCTCGTCACCTTCCAATTGTGAAATCTTCTAAATTATAGCAAAACCATCTCAAAAAATTATTACAAACTTGACTTCTACTCTTTTTTTCTTTCTTCTCCCTCGTGGTTCTCTCGCTCGGTAGGAAGCAAACCGAGGTGCTCCATCGAAAAGGCGTTTTTGCCAATTATCAAGTACAAGACTATCACCCTAACCGACCGTACATTAATCCCTCATCCCTGGCTTCCCAATCCTTGCCTCCCCACTCCCCACTCGGCCATTCCCCAAAGGCCCAGCCACCCAGACCCAGCGCTAGCGCTGCCCCTACTCCTTCATCCCCCTCAGTCCCTCCCTCCCTGGCTCGGTTCCCCTCCCCCTGCGATGCTGCCTATCGAGCCGTCGCCCGTCGAGCTTGCCTGCGGCCTGCCTCGCCAGGCAGTCCTCCCCTCCTCTAGACTGCCACCTACCGAGCCACCACCCGTCGGCCCTACCTGCCTTGCCCAGCTCATGGAAGCCCGTTGACCCACCATCCGTGCCTCTTCCACTCCTCATCGGCTGAGCTCCTCACATAGCCGTGTGGCCAGTGTCAGATCTGCCTCCCTGGCTCCTGTCAGGCACCGGCTTGCCCCTGGCTTCAAGCCTCTTCGGCTTCCCCGCGCCGCCAACAGTTACTCAGCCGAGATGAGCCCATGGGGTGACACGGGGACTAAAAATTTTTTTAAAAAAATTATGCTACACTGCCAAAAGTGAGAACCGTTTTTGTGCGTGCGCCTGTGACTTTTCGTGGCCTGCGGCATCTGTAACAGGCGCGCCTCGGTGGCGGTGGCCGGGCCTCTGGGGCCGCGCGGAGAGAGGAGCGTGTTGCCGCCGCTGCATGCACTGACCATGTCAGTGAGTGGCTCGGGCAGAGTGAGGCATTGGATGCTGCACCCTGTCTCGGCGTGGTGCAGTGGCCGCGTGGCCCAGCGCAAAGTTCCGCACCCCATGACTCGCAGGCACGGCCGCAGCTTGCTTGCCGCATGGAAATGGCGAATTCTAGTGCCGTCCTGAACGAGAGACGAGGGACCTGGTTGATCTTTTTAGCTGACTTTGCATCCGGTTTCCCTTCCGCAGGGTCTGGTTGTTTTGGCATTAGCTATGGATTGTACTGGCGGTATAGGAAATTGCTACTGATAGCAAATGATTAGTTGACTACATAAGCTACTGGGTTGCTGCTATACCGGATCGCAGATCTTGTTATGGCGCAGCGCATAAAATGTGACTAGCAACCAAACAGCCACTAAGTCCCCACGCCGTGAGCACCCTGTCCGAGAGAGTGAGCGACCGCAGCAAGCTACAGTTGGTCAATGCCTTTGGCGCTGCCTTCGGGCCCACTGCCTCGTCGCTCCTTGACCTGCTCAGCGCCGCCGCCGCATCTTTGCCTTGTTGCTCCTGCCTCCTCTGGTGTTTCCAGGTTATGGAGGACAGCGGGGGGCTGTGGCCGCATTGGAGCATCCGTGAAAAGGGCCAAGCATACAAGTGCACTGGGGTTTTTCTTTTTGTAAAATAAAATGACATCTAAAGACGTCAGAGATCTGGTCCGACGCGCGCGCGCAGCCGCCGGTCTAGAGGCAGGGGGGATAGAAATTGTGATCGGGCGTTGTGTTTGGGGCTGGAAAAACAATGGTGCGCTGGCCGATTTGATTGAACAAAAATTGGAAGGAAAAACAAGGAGCTTGCATGCATGGAGCTGATGGAAGTCTCGGCTAGATAAGTGTAAGTACTTGGCCATTGATTGGGTACGAGATACGTATTGATTCATATACGTGAGCGGCGGCTGGGCGAGACGAAGAAGAGGAAAAAGTGGCGTGAACCGAGCGAACAAAGATGGATCTTTGAAGCATTGGCCGCCCAGATTTTTCAGCCAAGCGACTCTGCAGATCGCAATCACGCACGGTAAGGCGTCGTCAGCCGCACGGGATTTTCGACCGAGCGAACACTCGCCTGCGTGCTGTCGGCACCACGAGTTCACGCGCGTGCCGTATTCCGCGCGTCGCTACTCCCGGCCGAGGGCACGGCCGGTTGCCACACGTTTTAGGCTGCTGCTGCTGCATGAGAGTTGATTCATCACATCAAGCCATCTAGTCAACACTTGGTGGGCATGTGCAAGTTCAGGAGGCTTTGCTCCATCACGTGTGAAGGCAGTAAACACATAGATGGTTTTGGTCTTGGGTGGCATGTGCTGTCTCTATGCCTTCCGCTAGACGTTGTAATCATTCACTCTTCTTGATTGCCATCGACGATCCTACAGACATCTAGAGTGTGACAATGAAAATTGAGTATAGGACACATGTCATGAAACTAAGAAAGTGTGAGCAAGTCATAATTGTGGCAACGAACCAAACAATTGCCTAAGAAATTGTGGTATGGCTAAGGCTAGGTAAGATCTAAGCATAGCAAAATTAGGCATCAAACTAAACGTCTCCTTAGGCTTGATGCACTGAAATATGACGGGTGATTCCATTCTAGATGCTAAGAATAGTTTTTGATCAACAAAGAAGGAATACACAAATAAAAACCAATAATAAAAAGGATCTTATATGCCACTGAATCTTTTCTATATCCCTTAGATGCCATTGAATGCCTCACTGACATAGTGACATGTGGGTCTAGACCCACCTTGTTAGGTTCACAGTGAAGGATTTTCACAATTATGCAGTGGTTTATAAGGAATTTTCTCCAAAAAAAGGAGGAGTCTTTAAAAGTTTTACACCCCCCCCCCCCCAGTTGCGGATCGTAAATTATTGGCTCTGCCAGTTTTTCTTTGGATTGTCTCAGTCCCATATTAAACGTTCTGAATGCACAGAAGCAGCAAGAGAACGAAGTGGAAATGTGTACCAAGCTACCAATGGGTGCGAGAGGAGAAATGGAAGCCAAGAGTTCAGAGATGACGGAGTGATTAAGAACTCCTCCTAAACACGGTGGTGGTAAACTAAGAGTCTAAGATGACACGTTGGAAGGGAATCAAAGGTATGAGACAAAATTCTTTCCATTAACTTGTGTGTCAAAATCTGCAAATTCCATGTCATACATCTTTTTTCTGTGACTTGGGATAAATTGCAGGGTTTGAACTTACAATATAGAAAATTTTATACTGGAGGAGGGATTGCTGGTAAAGTACACTCTTCACAGTTCATGGTATCATAAATTCTAGTAGTACACACGACTACAGGAAATTAGCTATCACGCTAGCTCCAGAAAGAAACTACAGCTCGCAACACATAGAATCAGCACATAGTATAAGCCAAAGCTCGACAAAAGAGAAAATATGGAGAAAACACTAAAAGCAGTTCGTTTGTCTTGAACAGAGATCCTACCTTCTTGGTGTCTGGCAGCATGTTAGCTCACACCAGGAATGGGCAGCTATCCGTTTGCTAGATATCCTGCACCCAAATAACCTGCAAAGCAGAAGAAAAACCAAATAAATATACAACTTAACTCTTGTATCCGCATCTTCCATTCTCAACTCATAATATGATTAACAAAAACCAACAGTCCAGTCTTACAGAGCCCACACAGCATACCTAGAAAGCCATAATTCTTTTTAACAACTAGAAATTCTAGCACATTTCAATACTTGCCTTCAACACACCCCCAAACCCGAAGTCACTGCCAAAAACCAGTTTTTAATCTCTCCCTCCCTCCCTAAAATGGATTTCAGTAGCATAAAGCATGAACAAACCTTATCTTACTGTCTATAGAAACTAAGAAACACAATCCTACTATCCTAGATTCCTAGTAACTCTATACCACCTTACCACTAGATAATAGACTACGATCTGCATACCTTACCAGTTTAATCCTTTGCAATTTACAAACAGAACGTGCCGAGCTAACAGAAGAACCACCACAGCTGCCTGAAATACAAGGTAAAAATGAAAATACTTAAACTGCTGTTATGATATACACAAGAGTAATGTTTCTATACTTTCCACTCTAATAAGAATGGCACTAATCTCAAATCATATGAAGGGGTAAGTAATCACTATCCACCATTCAGTTCTGTTTTAAAAGTTGTGAAAATCATTTTCGGGAAAGTATTGAAGCACCTCCCTATACACAATCAATTAAGCAAGCTTCACGAACAGGTTCACAACATATACCGAAATTCAAGTTTGAGTTGTACATGGGACTAATTGTAGGACCACAGGAGTGTCAATTGACTAGGTGTTCCCGAGGGTTGCACCTCTCTTCTGTACCCAAGCCTGAAGATGAACAAAACATCAAATGCTAACGCCATTGTAAAACTAAAATGGCAATCACAATCTTATTTCTCGTTGCAAGCGTCTGTATTTCTCTTGCATTCTCAAGAGCTCCCTCAAAAGCTCATGATTCCCTGTCAACATCAATCCATTCAGTACACGATTGAACATGAACCTTCTAGGCAAGTAACCTCTCTCCACCATCTCCATCACCATCCTAGATGCCAATGACATGTCCTCCGCCCTCTTGCACACAAACATTGCACTTAATATCTTGGGTAGGTACTCCTCTCCCTTACTCATCCTCTCAAACAAACGCAAAGCCTTCTCGATCTCCCCTTCCTCAAATGAATACGTCGTAAGGACATTGTATGTCTGAACGACAGGCTCACAGCCTTCATTCTTCATCCTCTCCAAGAGCTTTATAGCTCGGTCAATCTTCCCTGCATGGCAGAGGCCTCGGATCAAGATAGTGTAGGTGACCACATTTGGCACGTAATCCTTTCCAAGCATATCATCAAACACCATCACTGCATCCTCCACTTATTCCCTTCTTACAGATCACCAGAATAAGCTCATTGTAGGTGGCGACTGAGGGTGTGCGTCCTTTTAGACATTTCATCAAACACTTTGCGAGCTTCGTCCAGCTGCCCGGCAACACCGAGCCCATGAACGACGGTAGTGTACGAAACGACGTCAGGTTTACAGCTCTCGTCTTTACACCCCCTCTTCTTCATCTGGAGGAAGAAGTCCCATGCGGGCTGTAACTGTCCAGCACGGAAGAAAACTTTGAGGATGACGTTATAGGTGCTCTCGTGGGGGTAATGCCGAACTCGACCATCTGCCGCAGCACGTCGAGCGCGCGGGAGGTGTGTTTGACGTAACACCATCCGTCGGCGAGCGTGTTGTGAAACGAAACCAATTTTCAAAGAAAATTTTGAATTGCGTTTTGGTTTTGAATTCCTTTGATCCATAGCCAATTCCACACGAATTTTATGTGTTTGCGCTAGCCTCTGATCTTTCCGAAGCAACGGTGCACGGACCAGACCCAGGCAGCGAAGTCTACGAGCTAGTAGAAGTTTCAGAGCAGCAATGCAAGTTATAAATTTTTGATCATATTGAATCCCATGAATTTACATTATTTAATTACCATATTTCCATTATTAGTAATTGTGAAATGTAAATTGATTAAAAGAAATGTTTAGAATGACATGCTAATTAGTTATGTCCTACCACTGATGAATGACATGTTTAATTTCAGGCCATATTCACCTTGACAACCTTAGTAATACTTAAATTATTGTATAAATAATTGTAAATCATCTCACTCAAAATCTTGTACTACTAAGTGACTTGGCTTTTAGCTAATAGAATTTGTAAAACAGGTACTAGGGTAAGGGTGTGCAGTGGAAAGCCACAAGTTGACCTTCGTCCACGACCTTACCCTATGGTGGAGACTTGAATGGAAGGGTGGTAGTGCCGTCGAGCACAATTGGGGATGTGGTTTGTGCCTCAAGTGAAAAGTAAGGACGAGAACCTTATAATGAGTAAAAGACACAGTAATCGCTCAACCACAGGAGTTGACTTGTCAACTCTGGTTTAGTAGCTGCCCAACTCGATTGAATCTCTACAGGACATGGGATTGTTGATGACGGGGAGTTAGGTATGCAGAACGGTAAAATCATACCTAACAACGATAGATGCCACTCAGAGCAGGCAGAAGAGTTTAGGGTTAGAGTGTGATCCGTGTTTGAGTGATTCTATCGGGTAGAGCCTATATAAAGCATTGAGCAGTGAAACGACCTGGTTTTCTTAACTCTATCGCGGGAGTTAAGAAATCTTATGGGTAAATCTGGGCAACTCTTGTGACACCCTGGGCCATGTTGGCCCATGCGTGTGCACATGAATTTATGAGTTAGTCCCACCTTGCTAGCTTACCTTGAGAAGCACTTACATATAAGCCTAGAAGTTCCAATGGTAGCACTCCCAGTTAATCGTTTTGCGCGAAGTGAGGACGAAAGTGCAAGCGGGTTGATACATGTGTGTGGCCTATCCAGAATGTGGTTAGGTCTGAGCCGGTTTGGACCCTAGGGCGTTACAAATGGTATCAGAGCCGACTCTCGCGGTTACATGGGCGCGTGCGGGGTCAGGGGCGCGCGGCATATGGCGCATGGCGCGTGTAGGCCCGGAGTGGACACACGGCATGGCATATGTGCTGGCAATGAACGCACGAACATATGTCAAGAGGGGAGATCCTTATCATTTGCCCCGGTGTGGGTATGTTGGTCCGACGAGGACGCCGGGTTCTTTGAGAGGGGGGTATGTGACACCCCGGCCCATGTTGGGCCATGTGTGTGCATATGAATTTCTGGGTTCGTCCCACCTTGCTAGCTTACCTTGAGAAGCACTTACATATAAGTCTAGGAGTTCAATGGTAGCACCCCCGGTTAACTGTTTTGCCCGAAGCGAGGACGAAAGTGCAAGCGGGTTACTACGTGTGCGTGGCCTATCCAAAATGTGGTTAGGTCTGAGCCGGTTTGGACCCTAGGGTGTTACAACTCTGCAAAGTAAAATCAATAGTATTCGAATACACCATGCTTCCAGTTAATGGAACTATGTTAATTAGGTGATTCTAGCAACAAAGTATAAGTAGATTTCATAATGTTTTAATATGTGCAGTTGAGTAATTAACCATTGAAAGAAAACCCTTTTTATCTTAAGGAGGTTCGTTTTTGTTTTACTTGTTTGCAAATAAAACTTCGTCCACCCAATTTAATAGAACCAGTATATCCTCTTCCTTTGAATATCCTTGCAAGTAGTTAAATTAGGGTTTACTCTTGTAACTTGCTGGGTATAGTTGTACTTATTACTTGCTAAACAACAAACAGAAGATCAGTAGAACCAAGAAGTCCAAGCCGAGAATGAAGTTCCCGAAGAGCCTTTTTTTTCCAGGGACGATTGGTTTTAGGTCTCAGCTACGCTCAAGTTGTCTGGGAGTTTTTGTGTTGTAAGATAGTTTCGGGCTTGCATACCCGCTATGTAAAAACAGGTTGTTAAACCTTATGTTTATAATAAAAGTTGACTTTTTTGCTGTAAGCATGTATTGTTGTGGTATGCACTCTTGTATAATACTTCGTAACTATTCAGTTTTGGATAGTTGCGAGAATTACTAACGCCCTCAGGATTGAGGACGTTACATAGACGAGCAGTCACCTCGTCGCCGCCAAATGCTTCTCGCGAAGTATTCAGTTTTGGATAGTTGCGAGAATTACTAACGCCCTCAGGATTGAGGACGTTACATAGACGAGCAGTCACCTCGTCGCCGCCAAATGCTTCTCGCGAAGCACCGCCGTAGGCTGTCTCCTCGGCACCACAACATCGCAGCCCCAAGCCCTTGTTGTAAAGCGTCACCACCGTCGCTCCGGAGCCCTCGCTAGTTGTGCATGCGTAGGGTGATAACACAGGCACCATGCCACCATGGGTCAATGCGAGAGGTAGGGGAATGACTGAACAAGCAAAATAACCCTAGGAGCATACTGCCACTAGTGCTTGGTGTGTTGATAGTCCATAGACACTCCAATGGCCAGGCCCATCTCACTTGGTTTGGAAAGCCGCTTGGTTGAATGGAAGCCGCCGGTTCACCGGTTCTCTCAAAAACCGGTCAATTAGCTAAGTTTTTTTATCCTATAGCATGGACGGTCTTTAAACAAACCAAGCCAACGTAGTCTCTGATTCTGGTTTTTCGATTTAACCAATGGTCCGATCATGGTATTTCCGGTTCTCACCATCAGAACACAACCATGCATGCATGCATGGAGGATATGTCATTAGTTTCCATGGTACTTCTGTGATAAAATAGTGCTAACCGCGCGTAACAGTACCAGTATTAAAAGCCAATCGAACCAAGAATCCTAACACAAATCATCCGACGTAACAGTACCATGTGCTTGTGGGGACATGACTCCGGTCTCCGGACATCTCCGTAGCACTAGCTAGTAATGCTTTTCGTCTATTGCCTAGTCTCATTCTATCTGACGCTTGCTAGTTGATTGCTACAGAATTCAAGAAGCTGTTTAGAACAAGATCCTCAATTACTGTACAAAAACTCCCTGTTTATTCCTTATTGTAGCTAGATATGCATGGCCAGAGTTTATCTACAGGCGTTCCTTTGAAAAGAAACTGCGCGGAGAGCCCTAGCTAGCTTGCAACACCCCAGGCATATGTGTGTCGACCATCGCTAAGAGTTAGATGGTCTGAACTTTTATCAAGCCAGATGATGACACACTAGTCAGATCACAAGCTTGACAACCTGCCTCGATAGTCGATGCTCGACATAGTACTAGTAGTACACATTGCGTCCTTCTTAAACTTCTCATGTTGCGTTCTTCTTACATTACACTGCCAAAAGCAACGGCGGAATTCCAGCAGGATGCACGGCAAAAACGGCCCAAGGAAGAAACGTGCCGCTGGAAATCGCCCCGTCGTCCACGGCAACGGCACCAGCTAGCCAGGCCAACTTGACCGCACGGCCTTCTATTTCCAACACTGTCCGAGCTTGCAGTTGCAGGGGCCAAAGGATCATCGCGAAAGCACAGTAGCAGTACACGTAGGATGCATGGCACATGCGAAAGGGCGCGTACTTAATGGTACCACTGTACTATCTACATGGATCTGCAGAGATACAACTATGCTAATGGCTGTGCTCAATATGGCTTTTTTTGAGTGGTTTATGGCTGAAAAGCATTGTAACTGACTGAAAAAACACTGTAGTTGACATAGGTTTATTTAGCATAGTTAAATTTTAAAAAATGTAAAAATAGAAAAAAAAACATATTAGCTCATCACGTACAAATTATAATGCAAACAAATATGGGAAAAAATAACCGGCAAAAAAGCTAAAAAAACCAAAAGTTCAGAAAAAGGCGAAATTTATGAATAATGAAAAATAAGTCAGAAACCAGAAATTGAAGCCGAAATGAACGGGGCCGGCAACAAAAGAAAAACTTGAGCAAGAGAGCAAGAGATCCGTATTAGTTTAACTGCTTTTGTTTTCTCTTGAGAGAAATCGTTTGACGGATCGGATTTACGTTATGTGCGTTGAGGCATCCTTTGGATTTGACGTCCAACGGTTTCGATTATTTTCCCCTGTGCGCGTAATGCGGAAATTAATGTATTAGTGGCAAGTTGGGTCAAGCCAGTGTGGAGCTATCGCCCACGAGCTAGGACTGCTCGTTGAACCCGTTAATCTCTACTATTATATAAAGAAGAGTTGATGATCGTCGGTGCATTATTCTATTATCTCTCTACAGCTATCTGATTTGATGTGGACTATTTGTCTCTCTCCTTCTCTCTCAGGATACAATCACCCATCCTCTTTCACTTTTTCCATCTCCTCGCGCATTCTGATCACCATTCTCTCTATCACTTGCTCTCCAATGTTTGATGTGTGAGATTGGTCAGACAGTAAGTTCTGTCCCACCATTTTTATGACTCCGTTACACGTAAGTACATAGTAATATCTCTTAGTCTTGATTACTTGGTGCTCTGTTCAGGCTTCCACACTCTGGTCAGCTCTGTCCGCGCTCATGCGATCGGCTGGCAGCCTGGCGCCGCCCCTGGGTCAAGCTCACGCGCACCCGTCCGTGTGCACAGCGATGCTCGCTTCATGGCTTTATAAAGATCGTATGCCAACAAGGGAAACCAGTCCAAAACCTACACTGCTCAAGCCCTTTCCGAGGCTACCACGCACTGTAAGCTAGCTAGTGACAAGAACAGAAGGCATGTTGAGTCCTGGCATTTCGGCCAAGAAGCGCTACGGCGGCGGCGGCGGCGGCGGCCTGGGGTTCGTGCTCGGGTGCGGCTGCAAGGACGCCAAGAGCGTGTCGGTATCCGCATCGGTCTCCGCGTCGGTGGCGCCGTCCGTGACGGGGTCATCGACGAGAACGGCGACGAGGCGCAGGGGCGCCGGGACGAACCTGTCGGCGTCGACCACGACGGACACCCTGACCTTGACCTCTGCCTCGTCGTCCTTCCTCTGGGAGGACGCCGTGGCGGAGTTCGACTACAACGACTGCGACTTCAAGCTGGAGAGCTCCGAGACCACGCCGAGCTTCTCCGGCCTGCTGCGCGAGCTGAACGAACTGGAGCAGAGCGTCGTGTCGTGGGGGCGGAGGAGCCACCACGACAAGAAACTATTGCCACCGCTGCAGGAGCACAAGAAGGTGAAGAGCGGCGGCAAGGACCGCGACATAATGACGGACAAAGAAGACTGCGGCGGTGACAGCGTCGAGGTGGGGCTCGATGGCAGCGTAGCGGTGGTGAAGCAGTCCGAGGACCCGCTCAGCGACTTCCGGCAGTCGATGCAGCAGATGATCGTGGAAAACGAGCTCGTCGCCGGCGAGGACCTGCGCGAGATGCTCCACCGATTCCTCTCTCTCAACGCCCCGCACCACCACGACGTCATCCTCCGCGCCTTCGCCGAGATCTGGGACGACGTGTTCGCGGCCTCCCTCGTCCCCGTCCCCGCCCCCTCCCCTGCCCGCACCGCCCGCCGCGAGCAGGCGGCGGGAAGGCAGCCCATGCCGAGGACGCCTCCACGCCGCCGCCACCCGCCACCAGCATGGCGCGTGTAAGGCGTACGTACGCGCGCACGTTGTTACCGCAATGTGCGTTACTTCGAGTCAATGTACTACTACATCATTTGATTCCCGCTTTGAACTAGCTATCAAGGAAGGAAATAGGTGTTTGCCACTCCGCCTTATCGCCGTGATACCGTGTTTCGTATGTTTTGCCACTTCGTCTCCGTCCTTCTCGCGCACAAGGCCGCGTAAATCCCCGCCTGCAACAAGCTCGAGTACGTACGTACGCGCCGTGATCGTGCGTTGTTTTGTGGTACTAATTATGAAGCTGCGCGCACTGCTGGAAAGAGAAAGGATGGGGAGATATGCTTTGGTACTGGATCGGTGGGGACGTGCGGACGCCATGGACGGCCGGTGGTGGTTGGACGGGAATGGGAGCGGAGTGCATGGAGTTAAGCGGGTGGATGAAGAGATGAGTGGATCGGTGGACTGGTGAGCGAGATCAGGGCATCCTCTCATGCCGCATCGCGGCCGGGGCAACCTGCGCGCACACTGCATTCCCAATCCCCCGCCTTGTCTTCCTACACTCTTACTCATGATTGACCAGCATGGAACTCCAAGATGTAAGCATTATCACTTTATCAGCTATGATGCACTTACCCCCCGGAAAAAAAGATGACGCACTTGCTACCAGGTGTGCTAGTACAGCAACCTGTATTATGGAAACTAGCTTGACATAGCAAGCCCATGATCTACTTTGCCTAGGCATTCACCATGAGTTGAATGATCTGAAGCTTCTTGCGTTGCTTCGATCGCGCATTCGCTCGCCTGCCGACTACATGCATCATATCGGAATCGAATCAGGAACCGAGCTGCGAAATTGGACGCACATGACGCAATGATGCGTGTATGCGACGGGAGTAAATTACAAGGAAGAGAGTACGAAATCTTGCACAAATATACCGGAAAGGCGGAAACTCAACGTACGTACAGCAAAGGAATCTTGGAATGATAGGTAGCAGACATGCCGCCGGTGCGTAAGGTGCACCTAATTTCTTCCCGAGGCAGGCCACGGACGCAGGGATTTTTGTTGTTTCGTATGGAAGCGATTGGCACGGACGCGAACAGAACAAATCTGCCCAACTGGCTTACGGGCCATGGGAAGAGACAAGCTAGGCAGGACGGGCAATGGCAGCATGCACGCAGGTCGTCCTTGGCTAGCAAGCGCTTGTCTCCATCCCCATCTCCGGCATCCTCCACACGTCATCACAGTTCATCGATGTACTGGTCTTTTTGGTCTCCAAGAAATGTCTCTGCAGCGTAAGCAGGTCAGGTGAGGCTGACTGGCGGGCCCAACGCATCGGCTTCTGATTCTTTCGCGCGAGCCATAAGTAGGCGATCGAGGACCTTTTAGTCTCTTCAGTTCAGTTAGCAATAGAGAATATTTGCATAACATAGGATGCATGGCGTGGACCATCTTGGCCTGGGCTCCTCGCTCCTACAGTCTTGTAAACTAATACAAGTTGAACTGGCAACTTGAACACCGCCCGGCGAGATGCAGATGCAGCAGGTCTCATCAGTGCAAGGAACGTGTCCTATTTTTTTCGGGTTGAGTGAGCAACTGTATTAGTCGCTGTTCATTACCTACCTTTATGGTCTATTCATATTAGCTATGGCCGATAGATTTTAGCTGTAGTTAATAGTTTTTAGTTAAAAATAAATAGTAATGATTGAAGAAATTGATTTTTAAAAAGGGGATGAGCAGTGGAGAAAGTGGGGGAAGAAATGCATACACAAGTTGGGAGCGAGAGAAGTGGAATGCGTGACGTGTCTGTAAACCTCTATCTTATCCTCAGAACGAGACAAAAACGAGAGAAGTGAAGAAACTGCTCCAAAAAGTCGAACATTCATATTAGTTCATAACTTCTCTAAACAGAAATAGAAACTAATACGAACAGACCTACAATGTACCTAGCTAGCCTTCGCCAAAGGGCGCAAGACATGCTGGATTACTAGAGTTTTTGGAATATATAGCATCTTTTCAACTCGTATTTACAAAAACAGCTATATGCACGAGAATGATAAAAATAGTGCTTCTGCTGCTCGGTCATCGGGCGGCAGCTCCCTGCAGGTGACATGTGGCGCCTGCTGTTCGGCCATCGGACGGCCGCGCCTACCGCCCGTCCGCCAGATAGCAGGTGGCCTGCTGCCCCACCATAAGATGCCAGGTAATTAAGCCGCTAATTAGCAGGTTTAATTACCTACCTAAATTCGTAATTTATATGTCATATTTGTTCGAATTTTTAAATATAGCAAATAGGCTTAAAAATTGCAAAATTTTATGCGCAACCTTCTGACACAACTTACTTCATTGTGTTTTTTTTGACAATTTTATCCACTCTGAATTTAACTCAAAAATTCGTATGATTTTGATATTTATAGGAGTTGTTAAATATAGCGAATAAGTTCTAAAAATTATGAAATTTTATGTGAAGTCTCCCAATACAGTCGACATAATTGTGTATTTTTTTGAAAATTTTATGTGCTCCGAATTTGCTATGTTAATTCGTGTTAATTTAATCGTAATTAGCGATATGCGATGCTCAAGCATCTTTTGCAGTACGTTACCTTTGTCCTTCGCACATATATCGGTCTGTTACTGCTATCTTTCCTTTTCGCTACGTTATTCGCACAATTGTCACTCTGTCCGTATCGTCCCCCTCGTGTGCTCTCTTGTTCGCACTAATGTCATTATGTCTGTGCCATCCACCCTCTCCCTCTCCCTCATCTCCACATTTATCAGTGTTACCATATCGTCCTCCTTCACCGGAAAGAGCTAGCATCGACAAGAAGTCATTAAATTGCAGAGTGAGTGCACCGGATTCCCTTTTTGCTTGGCCATAAATATGAACTTCTCGCAGATATAGAACACTTGGCAATGTTCTACGGCGATGGTCTAATTAGCCGGCTTAATTACCTACAGTTTTGTGGTAAGGCGGCAAGCCACCTGCCGTCTGGTGGCCGGACGACAAGCGCTACCGTCCTGTGACTGTGACTGGATGGCAAAAGTGTTATTTTTGTCACTCTCGTATGTATAGCTCTTTTATAAATACGAGTTGAAATATACTCTGTATGCAAAAACTCGTATTAACAGCGGTGACGACAACTATGCGCCGGTGTCTTACTGGTGACTTCTAGCGTTGTCACTTGCGTATAGATTAACCGGCCAGCCTGATCGATGCCAGTGCCTTCGCTCTTAAATAGGGACGTTAGTTCGTCTGTCTGTAGTAGTTCAGGACTCGGGCAAATCAACCAGGGGTATCAGATACTGACAGCAACAGACGGAGTAAGTCATTGAACATGAGTAGTCTACAGGACTGGTCTCTCGAACTACCAGTTGACATAAAAAACTCTGAATGGGCAGTGGCTGAACCTTACCCAGGAAAGTCGTCGCAGAGAGCACGCTGACAGGGTAAAGAATAATCCTTGCCACAGAGGTACAAGTACGTAGAGCAGCAGGATCCAAATCTAACAGCCGCATTGCCTGTTGCCTTTGCAGTTTGCAGTCGGTGCGGCCGTGCAACCTGCCGATTGTCGCCAGCAAGTCCCGATTGCACGGCACGCAGTCTGCACAATCAGCGCAAGTGCTGGCTCCCCGCCACCCCCGGCTCGGGCATGGATAACACCTTCAGTAATACTACAGTACTAGCCATTTACTACCCATTGGCCATTACTCAGACATGTCGCCGCGTCTGCTTTAAAGGTGTGTTTGGTTTGAGGAATAGGATGGGATGGAATAGGATGGTTCCTTTGACCAAGCCTATCCATGTGTTTGGTTTGAGGGATAGGGTGGGATGGAATGGTCCAAAGTGGGATGAGTCTGTGCAAATTTAGAGAATATTCTTCTTAGATGCTGGACCATGTGGTTCCACCTTTTTTGTGGAACCATCTCATCCTATTCCATCCCATCCCATTCCACTTTTATCACTCAAATCAAACACATAATGTTTGGTTCATAGTAGATGAATCCTGAAGGACTACGGGTAGGCTACGCTAGCGCAAATTAAAAAAAATCTACCCGTAAACCAAGATCACTGCAGTTATAGATCACGGAATTACCACTAGACGCGCAGGTGCGGAATGATGCAGCACGTCGGGGCAGAGTAGTCGTACTACGTCGATGCAGCACGTCGGGGCAGAGTAGTCGTACTACTTCCTCGTCCACGTCGCGGCGTCCCACGTACAACTCCTCTATTGCGGTTCGTCCAAACGCTACAGATGCAGCGCCGCCAAAAGGTATCCACACGTACGGGAGGAAGCGACGCACGCCGGATTACTAGATCCGCGCGAGCGCCCAGGGCGTGGGAGGGGTGGCGGCCAGGGTTTGAGGATGTCACGAAAAAACTCTCCTCTCTTGTGCGCCCTTGCCCTCCTTTTATAGACGTTCTCACAATGGGCTTCTACGAATGGAGGCCCATTAGGACTCAATACCCAGTCTAACCCGGATCCAATCCGAATTAGGCTTCAGCCCTTAGGTGTGTGACCCTATAGGTTCACGTATGTTTAGACATGACGCGAGTACACATACTTGGTCAATAGTTGGCAGTGGCCTCTAGCAAGACGTGCCAACTCCTAAACATACACAAAGATCATATCGGACGAACCATCACAACTTTATGTACATGCCAATCCCTTTGCCTCACGATATTTGGTCGAGCTCCAAGCTGACCACTCTTTCTCGATCCTGTGATCCGGAATCCCTTACTAGGTTAACTCTTAACCTTAAGTAGCATGGCCATGCATTTCTGGATCCGATCACTCGAGGGGCCCAGAGATATCTCTCTCAGATAGAGAGGGGCAAATCCCATCTCGACTGACCATGCCTCGCAGCATGCTTCATGACAAACCCGAAAACTACCTTTATAACTACCCATTTACGGAGTAGCGTTTGATAGCCCCTAAGTAGGTCGATTCACATCTCAAGTACATGCGACAATCTCAGGTCTAAGGACAAGGCGTACACATTGTGTAGAGAGAGAATCATAAGTATAATTGTTATGTCTCATGTTGGGTCGGTCCAACCCCATGTTCTAAACATGTGTCCACATTATTGGTTTGACATCTCCATGTCTATGACCTGTGAAACATGGTCATCAACCGATACATGTGCTAATCCATCATTCACGTGTGTCCTCACATGAACTCCGACCAGGGACAACTTTAGAATAACCATATAAGTAAAGAGTTTCACAAACAAGTCACATACTTGTTAATCAACACAAAGGCAATATTCAAGAAACATTTATTAAATCATGGATACAACGAAATATCATCATCTCTATGATTGCCTCTAGGGCATATTTCCAACAAATCCGTCTAGGACAACATGGTTCGCTCAATTTGGTTAAACGTCGTGATACAATATCTAGACATAATATTCTCTATTAAATCATCTGAATGGAATTATCTTATCTGAAATAGAATTGTTCCATTCATCGAACCAAATAAAAGAATGAGACATCGTTCAGGATAAAATAGTTCTATACCAAACGCTTCCTTAGTAGACAAGATGTTCATATCTTGTCTTTTGTTCGAAAAAAAGATCTTGTTTTATGTTTACCAATACTCCTAATTCAAAGCGAAACGGAAAGCTGCCGAATTGTTCAGGAGTCGGGACATTGGTGAGCGCAGTTTGCTATTGGAAGTCCAGCGGATATTTAGGTTAGATTCGGTTGGACTTCCGGTTTGTGATTTATTATTGAGTATTACTATACAACATTTGACTGTTTTTGAGGATAAAAACAGTCAGATTGATCTGGGACGTTAGATCTCCATCCAACGGATCCACCCATACAAGCCCCCTAAAAAAATGACCCTCTCCAAAAAATGATCTAGGGCGTTGGATCTCCATCTAACGGCTCAAAATCTGACTGTTTTTGTCCTCAAAAACAGTCGACTGTTGTATAGACACTCCATTTATTATTTATGTTACAATAATCATCTTTTAAACGATTTGTTTTTAAGGTCAACAGAAAAATTATAATAAGCTATACTAGCTAAAATTATATGCGATTATTTTTCTTTGCGTACTGTCACTTACAAATAATCAGAATTTAAAATTTTAAATCATAAATTATAAATAAATAAACTCATCCTGTGTCGGCCGAAAAGGCTGATTTGGACTAGCTGTCTAGCTGCACGTCCGATCCGTCCATGCCCTTACTTTTCCGCACCACTAAGGCCCTGTTTGGAATGCGGGAATTTTTTCCGATTCCTGCGGGAATTGAACTGTTTCCTGCAAAATTCCTGCAAAATTCCTGTGAAATTCTTCTGTTCCAAACAGGCCCTAAGGATCGTGTCGGTCCAAACAGCCCACGTTCGAAGGAGTCGTGTCAACCTACCAAAAGATGACTTGGTTTTTGTGTTGCGTCATACGTTGAGAAAAATGACAGTCTAAAATAAAGATCTCCATCTTTTTCCAGAATTTATGAAACTTCTACGCAGCGGTGGAGCTTGACCGAAATTTGTAGCCTTTTTCTTCTGTTGTTGGGTAATGCAAACTATGCAATTACTAAAAAAATACTACTATAGCATGGTACAATTTATAGCCTTCGAAGAATTTTAGATTGATGATGTCGACGTTGGGTTACAAAATCCATGTCTGAGAGATTTTTGGTATTTTTTGAACCTATATTTGCAAAAATATCCGTAATCGTGCGGAAATATCAAAAATAGCATTTTTGCTACCCGGTCACCGAGCGATAGCAACATGAAGTTGACATGTGAGTAGCGGAGCCCTGCCGCCCTGCCACTAGACGACAGATAATTAAGTCGGTTAATTAGCCGGCTTGATTACCTACCTTAATTAGTCGACGGCTGAAGTGATCGAATAGCTGTGGTCGGACGTGGTCGATAGCTGAAGTGGTCAAATAGCCATGGTCGGATAGCTAGAGTGATCAAATGGTCAAGGTGGTTGAATGACCATGGTCGGACAGCTAGAGTGGTCGAATGGCCATGGTCGAATGGCTGAAATGGTCGAATGGCCGTGGTTGGACGACTAAAGTGATCGTGGTTGGATGGCTAAAGTGGTCGAATGGCCGAGGTGGTCGAATCTACAACAGTCGAAGATACAGTAGCTGGTTGATAAGTTTTAGGTGGTCGAAAACTACAGAGTGCAAAGAATGGTCAGGATTCGAGTATGACCGGGAGTGGTCGGACTAGTTGTGGTTGTGAACGACCATGGTTGAATACGGTAGTGGTCAGAATAACGTGGTTGGTGGTCGAAGGTTGGAAAAGCGGCTGCAATCGGAACTTCTAATTAAGGCAGGTAATTAAGCCAGCTAATTAGTTAGCTTAATTACCTGTCGTCTAGTGGCAGGGCGGCAGTGCTTCGCTACCCACGTGTCAGCTCCAAGCCGCTGCCGCCAAGTACCATTTTCGCCATTTTCGTGGTGACTCTGGCTATTTTTGTAAATACAAATTTAAAACGTGTCAAAAGTGCCAAAAACTCCGGAGGCAATGACTAACTCCATGTTAAGTTGTATTTTGGTATAGCTCTTTTTTGTTTTAGAGTACTTAGGCCCCGTTTGGCATGGCTCCACTTCACAAGTGGAGCTATTTTTTTTGACTTCACAAGTGGAGCTGGGTGAAGCTACTTTTTTCAGCTCCACCCAAGGAGCTACTTTTGTTGTACCCCGTTTGGCACAAAACGGCTCCAAACAGCTCCAAAAGCTGGTGGTGGAGCTGTGCCAAACAGGGCCTTAAAGTACTCAACCGTGCAGTTTGTCACTACAGATCAGCTATTCGATTCTTCACCTTCTTAAATTCCAATAATATCAACGTAACTGCACTTATCTGCAATTTCCCCCTCTGTGTACTAGCAAAATCCATGACCTAATTCAGCGCAGATATACTGAAACTACAAAATCAAACACTGGAATAGAAATGAGTACGAACTAGGAAGGTGGAAAAATCACCATGTTTGGGAGAGCTCCACCAGCTTCAGATCCACGAAAAACAGCTTCACTCCACGAAATTTTACCCAAACGTTCCAGCTCCGCGAAATCTGGATCCACCAAAATCCTGGATCTGAGGGCCAGATCCATGGATTTCATGGAGCTCCTCAAGGGGTGCTCCACCGTGGAGTTGGGTGGTAATTACCCACCAATGCCACTGGTTACATACCCCATCCCACCAAAAGTGACCATTCCACCAAAACCTCAATTTCGTGTATCTGGAGCTGCTGTACAAGCCAAACACTCCATGGTAGAATCCCAGATCTACGGTGGAGCTGCTGCTCCAGATCCACATTTTGAGTGGTGGAGCTTTCCCAAACAGGGCCTAGCTTCGCATCTCACGGATCCAGCTCCGCCCGTCCGCTCGCAGCTCGCTGACAGCAGCAACACCTTGTCCGCTCGAGCTGCAACGCCGGCCGCGGGCCGCCGAACGAGCACTTGCGAGGTGGGCTGAACTCGGGAGGTGTGGGGGGTTGGCCTTCCAATGGACTGGGAATTATATGTGCTAGAATTCCTTCTATACACTCACAGTTGATTTTGGTTTTGCTGGGGCCACGGCCCACGTTGGCCCTAACAATGCTCCGCCCCTGCTTCTACGTGGATTGTTCGGTTTCTCAGCAGATATATCATTTGCTACATTAAAAAAAAACGATATATCATTTGCTAGCGTAGATGCTTGCATCATAGTTATTTCTGAAGATATAGTTCTTTTTACGTGAATAAGCATTGCATGTCAAGTAGATACAGAGATCATGTTTGGAATATTGAGAATTTCACAGAAATTCCACGGAAAGAGTTCAATTCTCATAACAATCGGAAAAAAATACTGCATTCCAAATAGGCCTAGGTGGCACAGTCTGAATAAACATATTCCAACCGGGGGAAAAAAAAATTCAGGTTACCACCACCAGTAGGCCGCAGCAAAAAGCCACGTCAAGCCGCGGCCAGCAGCCGTTTTTCCGCAGTTCCGGCGTCAGTGCAACCTCGGGGACGCCGTATTTATACCTTCCTCCCCCAACTCCGAGCAAGCGAAGTATCCGTCCCTTTTCCGCATCACGCTGCCCCCCTCCTCTTTCTAGTATTCCTTCCTCTTGTCCCCGACCCCTCTCCCCCGCCTGATAAGCGAGTTGCCTCCGCCTCTCGATTCCCGAAGCGCCTCCACCACCTCCGGCTCCAATGGCGCTGCCCTACCTGGAGGCCGTGCTGTGTAAGATTCCGCCCCTCCCCGCTGCTCATTCGGTGCGGTGGTCGCCTCGCTTGCTTGCTCGGTCTGTGTGGTGTGTCGGGTTTGGATGGGACGCGGGATCCGCGTGTAAACCCTAGGGTTTGTGGGGGTTGTGGTTTTTGGCGGCTGGATTTGCCCGTGCTGCGGAACCGATTGGGCGTGGCGCGTTAATGGGGTGGTTTGGTTACCGAGTGGGGTCGAGTGAGCGTAATGTGATTTGCGCCGTATGATTGCGAGATATTATTTAGTGATTAAACGTCCCTGAGCCTTTGCCATTTGATGTTGTCGAGAGCATGTGACCTGCGTTTTTGTGTAGATTATCTGCTAGTGCCGATTATTCAATGGTGCGGGCTTTGGTGAAATCAAAACCTAAGAGAGAGACGTTTTTGTTCTTAATACAGTGAAGAGCCTCTCTGATTTTGATAGGTTGGGTGGGTGAAGAGACGCCTTGTGAGTTCGTAACTCATTTTGGCTCAATTGACTGAGATGGTTGTTAATCAACTGACTTCGCAAACTTTTGTTTGTGATGTATAACTCTGTTCAGTGATAAAATTTTGAAGATTTGGTGATCACTTACTAGTACAAAATGGGCCAAAGTTTTTTTTCTTCTGAAATGAAGTTGCTAGTAATAGGTTTTGGTGACGAGTCTTTTCTCATAAGAAGTGCCTTATCTTATGTTAGCCTTATTATGAATGATGTTTAACATAAGTTGGTTCAAATGCTGTCAACAGCTCATATGAACGAAGTCAAGAATTTGGTTTTTTAATTTTTTTTTACTCTGATTATGTTATATAGTTATATTCACCATTGTTAACTTGGTTATTTTTTATTACTGATATGCTCTTCTCGATGTGTATTCCTTCTTGCAGGCTTTATGATTCTCATGTACATATTTGAGACATACCTTGACATCCGTCAGCATAGAGCCCTTAAGTTGCCAACATTGCCAAAACCCCTTGCAGGAGTAATTAGTGATGAAAAATTTGAACGGTCGAGAGCTTATAGTCTTGACAAAAGGTTCTTATAATACTCTATTCAGTTTTTGCAAATACCCTGCTTCTTTCATTTTGAAACCATTTCTGACACTCAAATTCATTAGCTTAACTGCTCCAGTGTAATTTTGACTGTCTAGCTTTTTAGGTTGTCTGTATTGACATCTATGCTACTATTCTTCCTCTTGCAGCTATTTACATTTTGTTCATGAAGCCGTGACTATAATAATGGATACCACAATACTGTACTATAAAGTTCTTCCTTGGTTTTGGAAGGTAAAACAAATACATCAACTTGCTTTCTATTAACCTTCTTATGCAAGCGCTTGGTTGTGATTATCCTTTTTCTTTTGTAGAAATCTGGAGAGTTAGCAACCAACGTTGGCCTGAATGCAGAGAATGAGATAATACACACCCTTGCATTCTTAGCAGGTGTCATGCTTTGGTCACAGGTGTCAACAAGTTACTTGCCTCCCTTAAAATGCCATATATGTTGATTATAATGTTTTTTTCCATCTTCAGTTATTTCAAATTAGCTTCAATAGTCTTTGAGACTTGGATTAGGTATAAAGTGAGGCATTTGCTTCCTTTGGTTAATTGATAGCTTTAGCTCTCTAACACCACTGCTGGATAAATGGAAAAGTAAGGTTGCCACGAGTCAGGACTGAAGAGCAGAGCATTGTGAGTTGTGACGCCTATAAACTCCTTGATGTACCTTTCTCTGCTCTGCTTTCGGTCCTGACAGAGATGCTTGTGACCAAGGTTCTAAAAACCGGAACCAGAAGAAATCCCGGTCGGCGGCCGGTAACGGTAACCGGGCGGTTACCGGAAAAACCGGTCACAATTTGAAAATCAAAATTTGAATTTTGAGATATTTTGAAACCGGTAACCGGAAAAACCGGCCGGTAACCGGAAAACCGGAAAAAAACCGGCCAAAATTCGAAAAATCAAAAAATCATACCGGCCGGTTTTTTAGTTACCGGTCTCTACCGGTAAAACCGGTAACCGGCGGTTACCGGCCGGTAACCGCCGGGATTTTGAACCATGCTTGTGACTATACTTCCTCTGTCTTTGTCCCATTTCTCAGTTTTAAAAATAGTTCCGTTTAGTAGAAAACAGGAAAAGTTGTGGTTTATCTTCTATCAGAGAGTTCATTACTAGCCCATATGTATTTTAACATCTTCATTAATTTTTTAAACTTATGATTGGAAACACAAGGTGCATTTATCTTCAAATTCACATGGATTGAGATTTGGATTTCTTTGGGTTGAGCGATCAGCCTTTTTTGTTGAATGCTTCAGTGACACCTAAGCTGTAATTTTGAGTTTGGATGTGTGCTCATGTCTGTATTAACGATTAGGCCTACTAGAACCATGCATATTGCTTTCTTATGTTAACACAACTTCTTTTGTAAAACACCAATGCAATTGCCAAAACTACTACTTGACGTGAAACACTGATACATACTTCATGCAATGCAGATCACAGACTTGCCATTCTCTCTTTATTCAACCTTTGTCATTGAGACTCGACACGGTTTTAACAAGGTACTCCCACATGTTTCAATTTTTGCACTTTTGTTTGTTAGCTTATAAGGAATATATATATATATATATATATAACGAGTTTTCCTTGGTGTTCGGGCACCATAGTCTAAAATAGGTATGCAGTGCTCGGTGAAGTACTTAAGTATCTTGTCTTATGACTTTGTTATCTTGATTTCCATGATGAGATTTCTCTTGCTTTGGGCCTTTTTCAGCAAACTATATGGTTCTTCTTTAGGGACATGATCAAAGGAATTTTGCTATCCATCTTACTTGGACCGCCAATTGTGGCTGCTATTATCATCATAGTACAGGTAGGTAACTCCTTTCCTTCTCTTGTATAACCCTTCATTCTTAACTAGTATGTGGATAACGGGTATCTTTATCAAGTATGCCTTTTACCCATTGTTGTGGGACGCTACTCCATGGAATCATGCTAACAAATAGTAGTGTGTCTAAGTGAGTCGATTGATTTAGTTTTTCCTGTATTGCTTCAGAATGGAGGGCCTTACTTGGCAATATATCTCTGGGGTTTTATGTTTGCATTATCTCTCGTGATGATGACAATATACCCCATCTTTATAGCTCCTCTGTTCAACAAATTCACACCTGTGAGTATCTTTTATTTCTGTACTGCATCCCTTATATTTTCTTAGTTGACTTGTATGTTTTTGTGTGAGAATGGTATAGGCATCCACGCTGCATCTGCTAATTCTTGTTTCATTTTACTGAATTGGCATAACCTTAGTCCTTATAAGCTATACATTTTGCATTACAAAGTTTTCTAAGGGAAGACTGAATTTTATGGTTGCACTGATTTCAACAGCTTCCTGAAGGAATACTCAGGGAGAAGATAGAGAAGTTAGCAGCTTCCCTCAAGTTTCCTTTGAGAAAACTTTTTGTGGTGGATGGGTCTACTAGGTCAAGCCACAGTAATGTATGTTAATTGCTCTACCTTCAGGGTTGGGTTCATTGCTAAATGCTAACTAGTAATTGATAGTTTTCTGCTATGATTTCAACCGTCAATTCTTTTTTCAGGCTTACATGTATGGTTTTTTCAAGAATAAGCGCATTGTTCTCTATGACACATTGATTCAGCAGGTTCTGTGCTACAAACCAACCTTTTTTTTACCGTGTTAAGTTATTTTGTTTCATTGCAATTTTGGAAAGCACACATGAAATTGACCTGTATCCTTATGTTGGTTTCAGTGTAGTAACGAGGATGAGATAGTTTCTGTTATTGCACATGAACTTGGTCATTGGAAACTCAATCATACTGTGTATTCCTTTGTAGCTGTCCAGGTATTCTCTTTTCAAGATCACTAATTATGACCTTTGCATACCAGTCATTCATCTAGTTTTTTTGCACTGGCATTTGTGCACTTGTTGGCTAAAGATATGGTAGTCGTCCAGTGAGCTCGCGTTAAAGGTGCCGGTCGGCCCAGAAATCCTCCATTGGTTTTCCTAAAGGGACGTGCCATTAGTTTTCCTGAAAGGACCTGTGTAACTGTATCATTGTATCAGCTGACATGGGCATATACTGGATTAGGAGGTAAGAATACAAATTAAGGTTGGAGGTACTGACAAGAAAAATGTATCCACAAACACAAGCAGTTTATCAATGGGACTGGTGGCTAATTTCAATATTGTTTCTAGTAAAGTATCTTTGCTGTTTGAGAAAAAAAGTGAAAGATATTAGTTCTGATGACGCACCTAGTATTTGATGCCAATCCTTAAAATGGATGTGATGTCATGAGTGGCTACTAGATTATGCTCAGGAAGGTAATTCATTAGATGAACAAGTGTTTAACAAAACAACTCCTAGCATAACACTAGCAGAAAACTCAAATTTCAGCAGCAAATGAGTACACCATGAAACACTGAACACCATTAAGCACACATGGGGGTATAGGCGCCTCAATGACGCAATGCTTGGGTGGTTTTGGTGGAATTTGTGCCAGAATGTACCATAAAATGAGTTTGTTGTTCGCGTTGCATTAGTTGCTGGAAACCTACTTGTGATTTTTGGAAAAAAGGGGATAAATGAATATTTTCTATTTTTTTTGGATGTTCAAATTTCTTGTTCACTTTGTTTACTACCTTTTGTGCAGCTGCTTATGTTTCTGCAATTTGGAGGATATACTCTAGTAAGGAACTCCAAAGATCTTTTTGAGAGTTTTGGTTTCGAGGATCAGCCTGTAATAATTGGACTGATCATTTTTCAGGTATGTTATGCCCATGTTTCTTAAGAAGTGTTATCTTGCTATTTTCTTTTTCTCGAGATTTTTTGGTACCAAGGTCTGCCGTAACACAACTATTTGTGTGAAATGATATCTAACCGCAGTTGTTTATAATTTTCATTTAAACTTTCAGTGAGATGCGTTGTTCTATGGATTCCCAGTATTGTTATCGTTGTTACTTCACTGACACGTGCTTTGCTTTGATTACAGCACACAATAATACCTGTCCAACACCTACTGAGTTTTTGCCTAAACCTTGTCAGCAGAGCATTTGAATTTCAGGTTCATTCTTCTATTTGCCTCCAAGTTTTCTGCTATTGCTAGCATTGAAACTTTTGGTTGCACTTATTTTCATCCAATTTCTAGGCTGATGCTTTTGCCAAGAACCTTGGGTACGCCCCTCAGCTCCGTGCAGCCCTGGTTAAATTACAGGTAACCATCTAAAGGCCCTTTTGAATTACTCTGTGTTTCTTCTAATTGACCATGGAATCACTGTATTATTTTTCTAGCGGACATCTGAACTGCAAGTTCTGATCATAACTCCATTATGCATCATACTTTCATCTGAAAGTTCAATGCTGGAATTTAGAAGCTGCATTTCACTAGCATCCTTGCTTACTCTTGGTTATTGTGCCTCGTTCTTCTTTGGTGCACTTGGTGATATCACTAATGTTTATCCACACAAACCATATATGCATGTTGTGAAAGTGTAACCATGTGAAGATTTGCGTAAACTAATTTAAAATTCGCTTGAAAATTTCAGGAAGAGAACTTATCCGCAATGAACACGGATCCGTGGTATTCAGCATATCACCACTCCCATCCACCCCTTGTTGAAAGGCTTTCTGCTCTTGAAGATCCAGACAGCAAGAAAGAAGACTAATGGAAGATGATTGAGCTGATGTTGAAGCGCCGAATGTTGAAGCGCTGATCTTTCTGCTGGTTACCTTACCGTATGGATGTTCCTGATTATCATGGCACCATTTCAATGTTTGGATGTTTTAGGGATTTGATACAGGAAAGCATTGTAAAGTTCTGTAAGCATTCCACCATATGTGCATGCGGGGGCGCATAAGAAACTATGCACCTCTAGGTTATGATAGTTGTCATTCATCAATCGACTTACAGGTATTGACCTATATACACTGGTGTATTAGTCTCTTAAATTTTAATATTGAGAAATAGAAGTGAATCAGCTATTGAAATGTTCAGATGCACTGATGCGTCTTTCATCTTCGAAGTTCTTGTGTTTCCTTAGTCTTCTATAATTATGCTTACAAGCGTGCAGTATTAGCATTCCACTAGAACAGCGTATAATCTCGTCTGAAGGAAGGGCGTTACTCGTATGCTGACTCCAACCTCCAAAGCTCCGATGCTCTCGCTCTCCATTCCTTCCTCGCCCCCGCCTCCTCCCCGCACCACCACCGCTCCAACCTCCGTTGGCCTCCTCCGCGGGGCCGCTGCGCTGCGCGACGCGCTGCTCATCTCCGCGCTCCACGCCGTCCTCCCCAAGTCCGGCGCGCTCCACTCTACCCAGCTCCTCACCGCCACAAACTCCCTCCTTCACGCCTACCTCCAATGCGGCCTCCTCTCCCACGCGCTCCATCTGCTCGACGAAACGCCCCGCCGCCACCTACGCCACCCTCATCTCCGCCCACTGCCGCCTCGGCGCGCCCCTGGATGCCTTCCGCGCCTTCTTGGACACGCTGGCCCAGGACGCCCACGGGGACGACGCCGTCCGCCCCAACGAGTTCACGGTGGCCGCGCTCCTGCAGGCTTGCGGGCTCGCTAAGGACGCGAGGCTGGGGAGAATGGTGCACGGCTACCTTGTGGCAAATGGTTTTGCGGTGACCCGTTTGTGGTTGGCTCGTTGGTCAACATGTACGCCAAGGTTGGGGATGTGGTCAGCGCACGAAGGCTGGTTCTTGGATTGGCCTGCAGGGATGTTGTATCTTGGACTGCCATTATATCAGGACGCGTGCTCAATGGGATGCTAGAAGAGGCTGTCAAGGTGTTCGTCATGATGCTGGAAGATGGCGTCCTTCCCAACATTATGTCACAATGTTGAGTGTTATTCAGGCGTGCTCTTTGATGGGCCGCTCGGGATTGTTCAGTCCGGTGCACGCTCTTGTTGCTCGGCCGGGGCTTGAGGACGATGTTTCAGTGGTGAATTCTCTCACCATGATGTATGCAAAGAACGACTTGTTGAAGAGGCCGTGCGGCTTTTCGAGGGTCTGTACCTGAGGAGAGGGGATGTGTGTTCTAAACTTCTAATGCTGATGTTCTTGCTGCGCTTCTTTACGGTTGCACCGATTCAGGTTCCCTGAAGAATGGGGAGGGAATCCATGCGCCCTTGATTAAAACGAGTGCTTTTCCAAGCATCAGCATTGAAAACTCCCTCATGGTCATGGGCATGTATGCTAGATCTGAGCAAGTTGACGCACTATATTTGGTGTTTAAAGGCATGAACTTTAAGGATATTGTGTCGTGGAACACCATTATCTCATGCCTGGCCAAGAGTGACCATGTGAACGAAGCCTTGGAGCTTTTCAGCGCTCTTCATAGCGGTGGTGGTGGGCTTGTGCCTGACTTCATCACGGTCTTGAGCGTAGTGCAGGCATGCTCCAGTGCTGGATGACTGCAGCAAGGGAAGATGCTTCATGGACATACTGTAAAAGTTGGATTTGTGCATGATGTCTCGATCTGCAATGCTCTCATAAGCATGTACGCTATGTTAGGAAGAATTGATTTCGCTGAGTAGATTTTCAGGCAGATGGATGTTAAGGACCTTGTTTCCTGGAATTCAATGATCAATGCTTATGGGATACACGGAGATGGTCATTCGGCTCTAAGGGTTTTCCACCAGCTGACGGATGTTGGAACACATGCGCCCAATGCTATCACGTTTGTAAGTGTGATATCAGCTTGCAGTCTCTCTGGTTTGATTTCAGAAGGATACAGGTGCTTTGAAAGCATGAGAAGGGACGATGGCGTTGGGCCTAGCATGGACCATTATGCTTCTGTAGTTGATCTGCTTGGAAGGTTCATTGAGGCAGAAGAATTTATCAGGTAAATGCATGTCCCTCCCAACTCATTCATTTGGGGACCTCTGCTGGGTGCTTGCCGGCTTCATGGGAATGTTGATCTAGCAGAGAAGGCCGCTAAAGAATTGTCAGTCTTGAAACCTGAGAGTGACATATGGAGAGTCTCCTTGTCAAATATCTATGCCTTGGCTGGGAGATGGAAAGACTCTGCAAAGATTAGGACAGAAATGAAGAGAGTCGGTTTGAGAAAGGAGACTGGGTGGAGTTTTGTAGATGTTTGGGGGGTTGAAGGTTTTAAGTTTGTGTCAGCAGATACAAGTCATCGTGATGCTGAAAGAATATATGCAGTATGGCACAGTATGAACAAGCACATGGCAGATGTAGCTGGTGATGTGCATCAACAGAGTCTAGTGAGTGTAATAGTTGATGTCAGATATTTGATATATTCATATTTCATATACATGATTTGGTTAGGTCAAAGTTATGAAGCTGACCTTGTGTAATTTACATTCTGAACTTACTGACTTGAAATTACATCAGATCTATTGATTGGGGTGCTGGGTATAAGTAACACTAACAAGTATATTGATTGAACGCAAAAGGGAATTTGAGAACGCTGCAGTGTATTTTATGGTCCTTTGCTTTGACTACCTATTTCTTGCTTCTCTTCATGTTAACTAAACTATGTTTCGTGTTCTTGGTGGGAGCATCTACATTTTGGTCTGTATTTTGGACCTGTGCTGTAATATGGGATATAAACAACTCTTAGTTTAGTTTAAATGGTAATAGTCCTTCTCAATGATGATCCAATATTCCAATATTCCAATAGAAATGGAGATGAAAATCTTGCTGCTGTGAAGTTCTTATGATAACGTGCTTACTGATGTATCCATGTTCCAATAAGCTCAGATATAGGTTAGCTTGTGGTTTATATCCTTGGATGTGCCGTCCTCCCCGTGCAACTTTGATCAGCCATATATGCAAAAAGGCTAGTCTTATGCTGGCCGTCGACTTGTACATTAAGTGTATTTTGTTGTCTGCTGGAGAAGCATTCTTATTTGTACCTATGTATATGTTATGATTTTGTTCCAAAAATCTGTACTATATATCCATATTTTTTTAGTTGTACATTCAGTGTATTTTGTTATCTGCTGGAGAAGCATTCGTATGTGTACCCATGTATATGTTATGAATTTATTTAAAAAACATGCACTGTATACCCATATGTTTTGGATCAGTGACCCTTCATTGAGGTCAACAGAGAGAAATCTTGAATCCTGCTTCTGGAGTTGAACAAATGAGCACAGATCTGTTAAGCCGGTTAAGTTGAACAAAAATGAGCGCAGATCACACGCTCATACTCCTACCTTCATTTACCATTTGTGAATTTGGTTCTTAAATCTGGAAGACAATCACAGGAACTTTTAGAATGATTGATATCCTGTAGGACCAGAATAAAAAATATGTAACAATTAAAACAGACACAAGCTTGATACAGAAATTTTTTCATTGCACTAAACTTTGTTACTTCTACCCCTGAAGATTCCATATTGAATAGACCACTTACAAAAGGATAAGTGTAATGACCTCTTCTTCACTACGATACAATTCAATTCCTGTATTATGCAGTATACCTCCAATATTCTACTTTCGCATCAGGAGAACTACAGTGTGAGCAGCTATGCTCCTGTTTTCCCCTAGACTGTCGACTTTCTCATGCGTCTTGGCCTTGAGATTGACAACAGATGGATCCGCCCCAAGTAGGTCGCACAAATTAGATCGGATTGTCTCCTTGAACGGGCTAATTTTTGGTTTTTGCAAGATCAGTGTGGCGTCAAGGTTCCCCAGCTCGTAGCCTGCTTCATGCATTAGTTTCACCTGAAATTGCATCACGATCAAAAGGCGTTAGTGTTACACAGATAGAAGCTACATAAAATTGCATCAACCTAGCATCTGTTTCACCAGCTCATATCTTCTGGACTACAACACTCACAAGCAAAATTCATGTCTGAGCACAGGAAACAATCATGCTCCGATTGGATAACATTCTACATAATATTGCTTAAAATGACTAAGAGAATGACAAATACTGTGTAATGTCAAACTGGAGAAAATAAGCTAATTTCAAGAGCAAATTTATTCCGTACCATCGTAATTGTTTGTGATTTGCAAAAATACCATCACAAAGCATGTTCGTTGGAAAATACCACTGCAAGGCTAAAAAGTCTGTAACATACCATCAAAGTCACGTTTTCCGTCTCAAGAGTGACAAATGACCATTATGCCCTCATGGTTTCTTGTTTTTGTCTTTCTTTTTCTTTTTATTAGAGTTGGTGCTATTTCAAGGTCCTCTTCCTCCTCGTGCTGACTGAGGAGTGATAGGAGACAGCTGGGGCAAGAAATGCCAATAATGGATAAGTGGCGGTGAGGCTCCGATAATGGGCAAAATGGATTGTGTGCCACGAGGCAAGGCTAGTGATGGTGATGATTTGGGGCAAGGGTAGCCGGAGTTGCGCCAGTGGGGTTGGGCGGTGGCAGGTTTTGGCGGGCAAGCATGGTGGTGGCGCCATGGTCGATGGCAGCTCAAACTGAGCATGTCAAAATGAAGAGGTAGAGAAGAAGAGGCTTGTGTGTGAAGGAATTGGTCAGAGAATCGCCTTAGGCGATGAACAAAGATGGCAAAAATGACCGGAGATGGAGAATAAGAAATTCGATTCCAAGCAGTTTAGAGGACAAAACTAAAATTAATTCTGGGATATTTAGGAGTGGTAGATGGAACATGTAGTGACATGAACATATTTTTAGTTAGCTCACTGGACTGCAAGATTGAGATCGGCGAGCACGACAGAGCTTGACGGCAAAACTTCTAGCCACACGAACCCACCCCATGCTGCCACAGTGTCCTGGCGCTGCTCACCGTCACCTTGCCCAAGCCGAACCACCGCCGTAGTCCCTCACCGTGGAGTTCCATTGCCGCCTAATGGCCATCGCCACCGCCGGCCTCACTCGCGCCACCTCAGGCTAAGCCGTCGCCATCGTGTTCTGGCAACGCCACCACCTTGTTCTGGCGCTGCTCGTCGTCCCCTTGCCCAGGCTGAACCACCGTCGTAGCCCTCATCGTCGAGCTCCACCGCCGTCCCATGGCTGTCGCTGCTGCCAGTCTCACCCGCACCACCTTGGGCCAAGTTGTCGCCACCTAAAGGTTTGCTATGACCACGCCATACTCATGTGTCAGAGGATGGCTAGTGGGACGAGGACGAACACGGTGTGGAGGAGGACCCAACCAGTGCGTGAAGGAACAAAGGAGAGAGGAGAGAAGAACACATGGGCAATGTTGCCATTTTGAAATTTTTCCCTCTCCAAAACAGGCCTTAATGGCTGCTTTGGACGGAAATTCTCACAACAGGGGCATTTCGAAGAGTTTTCCAACTTTCGGATGTCATTTGCAAGCCCATGTTGTTCGCGATAGTATTTTGCAAGTTATGAATGTTTGCGATAGTATAGAACATATTTACTCTAATTTCAACGGTCAGTGAGGTCATGTAGAAAAAGCATCACACAATGAGCTCAAATTCTAAAGCATGGGAATGCTTTCTATCCAAAAGTCCAAGAGCAAATATGCAGTCAGCATTCTAAGCACATGGTACATGCCTTGTACAAAATCTAAAACGTGGAATACTTTTTGTCCTGGAAGAGTCCAAAAGTCCAAGACCAAATATGTAGTCAGAAATTCGTGTACGACTGCATGTAAACACCTTGTGCTACAGGTGTTGACGTAATCAAGATTGAAGAACCCGATGCTAACGGCGTTTCAGATGCAGGAACAATAAAATAGTCAAACAGTAAAAACGCAGGTAATGAAGTGGGGTGTCTACAACTACAAGGATGCATTTTGGGTCTCCTCCACTCCCAACAACGTAAAGAAAGACACTTTTTTTTTCCAAAGAAGGGTTGCACAAGTTTGATCATCTAAAACAAAATAGTCTACACTTCAGGCTTGCCTATTACTAATTCACGTAGAAGAAAACTAATTAAATACAAAGTGCTATATGATCAGAAATTACGAATTATTCAGCAAAAGCATCGCGCACGAACTCTAAATTTTATTCTGATAAAGCATTCCACGCACTGTAAAACGTCCTAATTACTCACAGTATCCTAACATGTTACAGAAACAAGATCGAATCGCCTTCAAAGAATGAAATTTGGAGTGAACTTGAGACTTGAGAGCTTGAGAAACTCACAGCTTCCCTCATGAACACCGAAGAATCGGCGCCCTTCCACCGGGGGTCGGAGTCCGGGAAGATCTGCCCGATGTCCGGCAGCCCCAGCGCGCCGAGAATCGCGTCCACCACGCAGTGCAGCAGCACGTCCCCTTCGCACAAAGGCAAGATTCCGCACGCCCGGTAACGAAACGAGGCAAGGAACGGAAACACAGGAAAAGAACAAGCAACAATAAACGGCGGCGCACGTACCGTCGGAGTGGGCGTCGCAGCCGCGGTCGTGGGGGATGCTGATGCCGCCGATGATGAGCGGGAGGCCCGGCTCGAGGCGGTGGAGGTCGAAGCCGTGGCCGACGCGGAACGGGAGGCCCGGCGGCTTCGGCACCGCGGCCACGGCGGGCTGGTGCTCCGCCTGGAGCGCGGCCGCGACCGCCGGGGATGGCTGCCGGAGGCGCAGGGACGGCCGAGCGGGGGAAGGAGAGGAGGGGGTGGGGTGGGCGCGGGTCCTTGGCGCGGTGGAGATGGGGGAGGCCAGGAAGAGGGAGGAGGCGGTGGCCATGGCGTCGCGCTGCGAGAGAGAGAGAGAGAGAGAGAGCGCGCGCGGTGGCCGAGTTCGTTTCGGGGTTTTTTGGCTGCGGAACGCGAGAAAAGCTGCGGTTTTTGGTGTGCCGGAATTATTTGCGGCACCGCGAGACGGGATTGAAATCCTCTCGAGGGCCGCTAAGAGCATCTCCAATGGTTGAGCCAACTAACTAGCTCATAGTTTGCCACCTCAGATAAGAGATAGCACATTAAAAACCAGCTTCCCTGTACACTAACTCTTAAGTTGGCTTATGGTGATAAAGGCTGGCTCATCCGTTCTCGATTTTTGAGCGAGACTAGCTCAAGATCCGGCGCTAGTTGGTTTGGTTTTCACGTTTCTCTTTCTTCCACGTAGGACTATTGTTGATGTGTACTGCTATGAGCTAGCTGACTTGTCACTGTTGGAGATGCTCTAATGGGTTTGAGTCTGTTAGGCAAGGCGAGACGGGATTGAATTTATTTGGCTTTTATTTTTGTTACTTAGGTTTCACCAAATAAATACCAACGTTTCAGAAATCCTTGAAGTTGATACAGATCAATACTAAGAGTTCAATAAGTAAGGTAAACATCCCCTTTGACCTTATTTGATATCATATGTTCACTGTTATATATGTTGAGTTAAAAAAGTATCATGCATGTGCATAATGTCATAAAAATTGATATGTTGACTAAAAATAGTTATCAACCTTACCAACATATAGCTATGCTGGTAAAAATATTGTTATGTTGGTAAAAAAATAGCTATCAACCTTGGCCAATTACTATCCTTATTGTTGTCACCATAGTAATGCTATCCACTGTTGGTACAATTAATTGTGGAATTTTAGACAACGTGATTTAGTCAATGCTTAGCCATACTTATCGATAGTAGTTTTGCTAGGTTGGAACAACTTTATAAACTGTTCATATTTGGGAAACACTTGTATGTATGTCTAGAGGAGGTACACTTGTTATTTTGTTTAACAAATGAAAACTAAACATTTGTTTTAGACTTGAGTGAGTGTATTGTTGAGACTGGTGCTTGTGCACAAGACTTTAGTTTGTGGTTGCCTTGCACGGGTCACTAAGAACCGATTTGTTATGCCACAGACCTAAGTAAATCCATACAATCACACATGCTTTATATGGGGAAGCCCTAGCATAATAAATTGTTGTGTACTAGCAATAAAACCCTAGGTGGTTATATTCCACAATAAGTAGTTTTATGTTAAACAAAATGGTTTGAATGATATATGAATAGGGAATACATGCATAGCTTGTCCAACCACTTGTTTGATATTATGATTCGAGTGATAAAAGATTTTGCCACTATTTTGATATTATGACAGCAAATCACTTGTTTATTTTTTAGATAAAGGATATAAAATCCGGCCTCTATATCCACTTGGGATATATACAGCCAAAAGTTACACGAGTTCTTAGGCTCAAAGCCTCAACACTGAGGAGTACACAACCGCAAGAAAGAGAGCTTAAGGACTAAGAAAAAACTAGAAAGACTAAGCTTCAGGATTTCTTCTCCATCCTTGCTTTCAACCAATCCCTAAACCTCCTCCAACTGAGCCACCCCAACTCCGGTCTATTTTGCGTGAAGATGAACCTCCAAGGAAGCGCCTCCAAGAGGTGACGAGGGTCGCCGACGCCGCCCGCCTCACCGAGACAAGGCTTTCACCTGGAGAACAGAGTACATGAAGGCTATGAAGTGCCATGACAACCCTTCAGGAAGGAAAATGGCGTCCAAAGGCGTCATAGTTGTCGAGACCGATAGGAACACCGGCAAGACTTTCGCCAGCACCTTCACAGCAACCCACGCACTAGCCACACACAAAAAAGACCGCCACCAGCACACCGGGTTCCACACGCCTCAAGGCCATGGCATAGCCATCCTTGAACTCCATGACGAACCGCTTCCCGCCAGAGCACCGCCGCGCCATGGATACCCCGACGCCTTGGCAGCATGGGCCAGTATTCCCGTCGGCATCTCTCCATTCTTCTTTCTGCAGAAGCTGCAGTTGCAGATGCCCCTGCACTTGGGGCAGGTCCAGACCTCCTGCTGCGCCACCTCCTCAGCAATCTCGCCATACCTGATAAGCAGGCACTTCTGGCAATACTTGACAGGGCACGGCCCCTTCTTCTTGAGCTGCTTGCAAGCAACTGCGAAATCTCTGGTTTTTTGACGGCACTGGTGGCAGGTCTTCCCGTTCTCCGGATCATAGATCCGGCAGCCGACAGTACGGACTCCGGGGGACGGGTTGCGCTTCTTGGGCTTTGCCGCCTTGACATCCTCACCGCTGGCGCCGCTCCACTCCGGGGAGCCAGCCATCGCGGTTTCCGAGGAAAGCACGCTCGAGGAAGGGGAAAAGAACTCGCGGCTCTCAGACCCTGGACAAAACCAGCATCCCCAACTTCTGCCGCCTCCCGGCCTTTGCCGCCAGCGCCGGCCGTCCTCCTCCACCCGCCGGACCTCCTCCGCCAGTCTGCTCTGCTCCCCCAACGCCCACCTCCTCCGCCACCTCCTCCGCCAGTCTGCTCTGCTCCCCCAACGCTGGCTCCGCCCTCCAACGCCCACCGCACCTCCACTCCCACCGGATCAAACCGCCGCTCGGCGTTTACGAGCTCCGCCGAGCCGCCACCGGTCTCTGCCCCCTCGACACTACTGGTCGCCGCGGACACCTCCGACCCCACCTCCCTCACGCCTTCCTCCTCCACCGCCGCAAGCCGCAGAAAACTGCCCTCCCACCAAGACACAGGTCGGGCTCTGGCGACCCTCATCGAGCCAGGCCTCAGCACCGCCGCCGGATCTGAGCTCAACCAGATCCGGGCGCTAGCTCGCCGGAAGCGCATGCCGGTGGCCGGCAACCTTGACGCAGACGAAATCCAGACTGGGCTGCAAAGCGACACCACACCTCCTCGACACAGCTCCACACGAGCGCCAACACCACCACCACGCCCCCGCACGCCCGGAGGCGAGCTCCGACCCCGGCCGCCGCTCCGCCTCCGCCAGCGACCTCCACAGGGACCCTGCCGCCTCGAAACCAACGCCCAGATCTGGAAGCCGCCATCCAGATCCAAGGTGAAAGAGCCCCGCCGCCGCCTTCCTAGCACCCGCACAAGCCACCGGCGGCGTGCTCCAGCGGCGGCAAGGCGAAGGGGAGAGGAAGGGGTGAGAGTCGGCGCTGGGGCGTTGGAGCGATGGGGAGAGGAAGCGCTCTAAACACTTGCATTAAAATCACTTGTTTATTTATGCTACTTATGTTGTATTATTATTTGTTTATCAATATCAAATGTTGTTACAACTTCTGATTTTAATCTATTACTTATTATTGTAAATGGAAGCTCGTTTTGTGCAAAAATAAAAAAACTTGGTAGGTAGTCATTTCTCTTGGTATAGCTTTGCATACTATATAATCTTTGCTATAAAGTTTTATGGAGTATAACCTTGTACTCACGATTGGTTGTTGAACAAATTTAGATAATATGATTGATGACCCGTGAATCAAATACTCTTGCGCGCTACAGGTTTCGGCGATGATGACAGTGGTTCCTAGAGTTTAATCCAGTTGATTGCAAATAGGAGGGCTGAGGCATGCTTACTGATTTTTTTAATGCCTCTTTTATCATTATTTTTGCTGCAAACTTTATGTTATGTAAATCATTTGGCTGATCGGTCCATATATTATAAACTTGGTCATGCATGACTTAAATTTCAGTTGCCTATTTATATCATACTAGTTTGTTTTGTTTAGTTATGCATGGATATGATGTGAATGTTGTTAAATATATGTACTGACTACTAATTATAGGACTACATAGTAAACACATATGAATTTGAATTTTATCAATTCCGGGTCCTGATAGATATTATTATTTACTTCCTCATTTATATCGAGTGCGAAGTCCATATTGACCCTTTATAGTCATTGGTAACATTTTACCTAGTGAGAGGTTATAGTAGATATCAGTCATTAGATCAGACGAAATCAATGGCTCATTCTAGTGTAGGTGTACCATAAACTTTCCCTTTACATGGAGGAAATATAAGCCGCTTTACAGCACTGTGATAACCTCAACTGAAAGCAGTTTACAAACTTGTATGCTCAACAGAGTATTTTGGCTGTCATAATGAGGCAGTATCTTGCCAGGTTACAGAAACGAAAGCCATGTTACAGAAACGAAAGCCATAACACCAACTGAACTCAATGGAGGGAAAAGGGAACAACCAGCATTACTCAAATTTTCCTTTCCACTTTCCATTACTAAGAACAGCCTTTAAGCTTTAACTGAAGCAACATTCGCGCACCTAGATGACTAAGGTATTGGGGGAGGAAAGATACGCGCTTCAGGGCAAAGATATATACACATCAAGCTATAGACAGATATCACCTTATGGAAGCCTACTACTGTACATGGTTGCACCTTCGGTTGGAAGCTAGCTAGAAATACGACGGTGCAAGCACCTTCATCGGTGCTCCACCAAAACCCCCCATTCCGAGGTCGAGCTGAAATTTTAGGTGAAGAGACTTCGAAGCACCATTCACCTTTAATCCTGGAACAGATGCATACTTCTTGGTGAATTGTGCAAAGGAGATAAAAACGAAACAAAAAGATGCAAGGCTTACATAATGCGGCGCTCAATGGTCTATCAGCTAGAAGTGAGCTTCTGGAACTCCCTAGCTCAAGCCCATCAGAGGCAGAACTATATGAAGACAGCAACTTCCTCTTTATTAAATTGCAAAGAGTACAAGTTAGTTCCTTTTTTAGATGAATACAAGTTACATTCTGATTAGGTAATGGAACTTTACTGAATGCCAGAATTGCGTACTAGTGCAAATCACACCCTACTTCCTATTGCTACAGTGCCCAGCGAGTTCAACATGCTTAACAAATTTTGTTTTCTGATAGCTAACTTCTTATAAAACAAAATCAATTTGGTGTTGAACTTTTCTTTTTAATCTCATAATTCATAATCTTATGCCTTGTCCCTTGTGCAATGTGGGTGCTGCAACATCACAAGTACCTACAAGACAAGGGTTCTAACTTAAGACCTGCTCTACTGAAGAGAACTGGGTATCAGTACATACCAAAATTTCATATAGTTTCAAAAATTTGCTAAAACATGATGACTTTACAAACATTTTCTGATAGCTGCCCAAATATCCCAGCCATTCTGCACAAGTGACAGCAAGTTGTACTGACAGTACCAGAAACCATGGGCAATTGCGCAAACCCTGCTAGAAAGCACAGAATGTGAACAGACACCTAAGTTCAAGAAGGCATGGGTGTGCTGTTGAAATCATGTGCAGTTTCTTTATATGAAAGAAAATAACTTCTAATGACCAACTAAAGGTGTTAAACATCCGTAACGGGTTGCTGGGTTGCTTGCTCATGAAACATGCATTTACGGGGTTTTCAGAAATGGTTACCTCAAACACCACGGTACATAATAACAATACATACTGTGGTGAAGGAGCTCTGCATACTAACATTACCTTTCAGTTGTGGTAAAAAGGAGGAGCTCTGCATACTAACATTACCTTTCAGTTGTGGTAAAAAAAAAAGGTCCATGTAAAGAGAAATATCATAAAGAGAAAAAAAAAGGGAACATGGCAATATGCAACAAAGATCTAAAAAAGAAAAATGCTTCAACAGCTTGTATTACATAGAACAATTGCTGGCAACATGAAATAGTAGTGAACCATTTAGTGCAAGCATGATCTAAATTCCAAAGACATGTTAAGAGAGATACTTACTTGATCTTCAAAATCAGAACTAGTCAAATTGATGGAGAGATTTCTCATCAACAACAATGCCTAAAGAAAAAAAAGACACAGATGTCAGTTGATGAAGAAAATTGAGAATTTCAAACTGTTATTTTTTAAAGAATGTTATGAATTCGACATGCCTTCTGTTGGTTTCCACAAAGATAACAAATATGGTCCAAAATGATGACTAAACATACATATACAGTTTTTTTGCAATGCTTAAACGAGGAGAGCTTAAGTACTGCACAAGCCATCGTTACATAATAAGAATCACAACAGAACTTTGCCTATGCTTGTGTTGTCTTAACTCTTGATTTATCAGAAGCAATAATTTTGTAGTAGAAATGGTGCCATACAACGTTGGCCTAGTGAAGATATTCTTATGGTTAACTTTTGTACGAGCAGAAGATGGAAAACCAAATGTATCCATGATTCCCATACCGTTTCGACATCAATTGGATTCATCTCCTTAAGTTTCTGCAAATGACCACTGGTGCTTGGATCAAAAACACTACCCAAGAAGTTGTATACTTGTGCAAAATCCGGCATAACTGTATCAAAAATTTGAAAGAGAATTAAGAAAGTCAACAATGACAGTCTGAATCATATAAGCAAAGCATTCGTTCAAGACAAAATCCCAATATTGATACTAGTAAAATCAATGAAAAAAAATGTAAGGTGTCAGTACTAAGAAATGTTCTGCAACTGTTGTGTTGTACTATCTTTACGTCCAACATGTCAAGCATAATCAGCAAGGTATTGGTTGTTATGTTTATCCTAAAGCAGTGACCAGGTGTTTTTAAGATTGGAACGTACAAACTCACAATGAAAGTGCACAGAGCGGAAGATGAAAACAAAAGTCTCAGAAATGATAACAATGGAAAAACTCTGATAAATTACTCTGCACCATAAGGTAACTATCAGAAGTCTTAAGAGGTACTAACGGCGGAGTGATGGGACTTGATTTATCTGATCATTGGTTTCACCAGGTTGCCATGCCCTTGGAGGGCCTTCAGTACTGCTAGAGCAAAAATTATTTGGACCCATTGTTCCAGAACCTAAATCTTCTGAGTTAAAGAGGGTAAGGATTAACTGATAATATTACATTAGAATCTTTATAGAGAAGAGACACCTTGGAGTACAAACCTTTCACCATAGATGAGGCAACAACTGGTGGGATGGAATTGTGAGTCCATGAAGAAACAGCCGCATTCATGCCTGCGTTCCTAAGCATAGAAGATGAATCTGTCTTGAGGGCATAGCCTGGTTCTGCAAGATAAGAGAGAAGACACTGAAGTTACTATTTGATATAAAAGGGATACTGGTAATATCAAAACATACTTCTCAAAACTAATTTGATGATTCCCACATCATGAGAGAGAGAGAGAGAGAGAGAGAGAGAGAGAGAGAGATGTTGGCTTTTTTGAGTCCTTCTCAGGGTATGAGGGTCTCACCATTTTTGGAGGCCTTCTGAGGGTATGGATGAGCAGCTTTACGCTTTGGTCGCGGAGGTGGGACATGTTCGCTGGTTCCATTTTTCTGAACCTTCAAAAAGTACTTCTGTGCATGGCTCCTTATCTGCAAAATCAAGTCGGAATGCAAAATGGAAACGATTTTATAGGACAGTTGATTGCCATGAAAAATACTAAGTATCTGTGCAACATTTGCAAAGGAGCATCACAAAAATGACGATTCAGACTGCATGTAGCATTTTTCTCTTGTTACCTTGACAAGAACAAAAACCCATGGAAAAGCATCGGTTGTTCGTAAAAAAAAACAAGAATATGCAGCGGGAAACACGTATCTTTGATTTTAAGGAGTAGAGTGGGGGCTTGAACTCATGACCCAACCACCACAACCTTGTGCATCTATTGTTTATAAATCAACATATACCACAATTAATAAGGTGTTCTATTTCACTTAATTTATTATACCATAAGCTAAATGGTTTGATTACCAGCATTCTTAAACCGGTAAAACCTTTTTTTCCATTTCTAAGTTAAGTACCTGGATGACAGTCTTCGAGCCAACAAAAGCTTCTATCTTTTTCCAGTCACGATCAAAGCTGAAAAGAAACCAGGTTTTACACATGAATGTCTCATGTAAGATGTTTTACACACTTTAAAAATACTTTTGCAATAAATCGCTCAAAAATTGATAGAAGAACCGTCCCGTTTATTTGTTTTCGGATTGTTTCCGGAGAAGTTATAAGCCTAAAAAGGGGCCACGTGGATTCTTGGAATCCCTGTTTGAAGCCGCTTCATCATTTTAAGTCCCATCATCTGCAAATTGAATTCTTGGAATCCCTATTTGACTCCAGAAATTGTACTAGCACTACATATTCTGCTCGTGAACCACGGCAGCTTAATACGACCTCCTTTTCCTCTCATTACACATAAAAAGGTTTAAAAGATCTTCAACTAGTAAACTCTAACTAATATGCTACTCTACGACCAAACTTAAAACAAATGAACAAACAAACAAGTGCAGCAAACTATACCACTGCTGTTTCATGGCAAAAATACACAAGGCATAAAAATTCACCATAACCTAACTGACGCATCAAAAAGGCCAGAAAAATATTCAATCTTTAGCTCAAAGACAGCAAAAAGGCAGAAGCTTTGCCATGTTTTGACCTTAGGGCGCGCATCGAATTGCGGGGAAAAACATCGAGAACACTGCAAATTTGCGTTTGCTTACAGCTGCAGCGCCTCGAGGAACTTGTCGTGCTCCTGCTCCGTCCAGCTCTCCCGCGACTTGGTGATGGTGTACGGCTTCCGCACCTTCTTGCTGGCGTCCTCGCCCGATGCGGCGGCGCTGGCGTCGGGCGGGGGCGTCGGCGCGTTGGCGGAGACCATGGGGAATGGAGGGGGCGTGGCGTGCGGTTGTGCGCGCTCGAAGTCGGCTTGGCCTGGCTCTCGCGTCGTGCTGCTGCTGCTGGTCTCGCGGCTCGCTGGGAGGCTCTGGCTGTAGCGCGGCTGCGTGTCCGCGTGCGTGGTGCGGCGTGGGCTGGGTGGGTTTTGGCCGTGCGTTTGGTTGGGAAGGAGAGAGAGAGAGAAGAGGGACGGCGTTTTTCTCGGTCATGGGCGGGCGTTTGTGGCTGCGGGGGCGGCAGCCACTGCTGCCCACTCACCTCCCGTCCCTCTCACGCGGGTCGCGCTCTCCATCTCGCCCGCTCGCTCGGCAGCGTTTTTGTGGTCCCTCTATAATACATAGCTTTTAAATAATATTTTTCTACGATAAACTCTATTAATCAATTATAATATACATTATAATAACTTTATTTATATCTACTATAATTACCTATAAATATCTCTCTATATAAATTTCTCTATAATATATTACTATTAATAAATTAAACCTAAAAATCATCAGTAAAAACCAATACGAAACCCTTAAATCTCCACCAAATGCATACTATTAACAAGGTAAATAAGCATACATATGCATATATATGCACACACAAGTGGCACACATAGGGAGATCACTACAGCATGAGTGTGTGATGTGTGACGCTCTTAATAGTGAAAGAGTAGCGACAACACCACACCCAGGCTAACACCTAACCAAAAAGATGAACAGCTAGAGATAGGGTAGAGTAATAAGTTTAGTGTTAGTCAAGACCTGGGATTAGCAAACAAACTTGTTAAACAGCACCGCGAGGGCTGAGGGAAGAAGACCTTTCTTTCTCGGGCCCACCTGCAAGTCCGGTTTGCTTCATTACCCGCAAGAAAAAGATAAGGCATCGCATCAGGGTCCAACAGTCCATCGCCATCGCAAGCCAGCGCCTCTCCCGGGTGTCGGAAAACTCGGAGCTCGCGAGTCGCGAGCGAGGGCGAGGGGAAGCAGCTCGAGCAAGCGAGCGCCTCCCCCGTGCCGTGCCGCCTCCGCCTCCCGAACCGTAAGACAGACACTCCACGCTTCCACTTCGAATCTTTACTCCGAATCCAATGTCTCTACCAGTTTTAGTTTCTACTTTGGGGGCTTCTGATGTCTTAAATTCTTAATTACTTGCTCCTAGTAGTTTTTAGTGTGGATGTTGGAATGCGGATGGAGACCGGCCATGTGCGGCCGCTTGTTTGCTGGGTTTCAACAGAGCCGTGGCTATCATTGTCGGAGTGATTTGTCCGCGGGGCGGATCCATTTCACCAAACACCTTGTGAGCAGCCATGAGCAGATGCAGCGTGCTGCCCGAAATTAGCAGCGGCCTGTATGCTAAAACGGTTGCTTGTCTTGATTTTTTCACCTTTAATTGATTTGTTTGGTGCTACCCTAGTGAAGTGACTGTAGTTGATGTGATGGAGTGCACTGTTGGGGATACGGTGAGATCACAGAGTTGAGCACCACGCACCTCGTAATCAACGATGTACTAGCAGCGTCCACATCTGAAAGTTGTCGTCCGATTTGTTTTATTGGGCAGATGTCGCTTGCGCATTTTGGGTTTTCACCCCAAGTTCTGCAGTGAATTTTCCCTCAATATTGATATCTTTTCTCTACTCCTGGATGTTCTTATTTAGCAGCGCACCATACAGTTTTGCCATGGATCAGCAGTAGTTATCATGAGATTTGAGGCATCTAGCATTTCCTGTTGCAATTCGTCAGGCGTATTGGAGTCGTCATCCTTGTTAGCAGCCTACCATATTGGACTATTTCTCTTGATTCTTCCATTTCCTTATAATTTAACCCGATGTTCCAAACAGTGTGGTGGCCATATGTCAGTATTGGCTATGCCATACTTCATTTGGTTTAGAACTGAGCATGCCAACACATGTTGGAAATTATGGCTAACATGGCAACTATGTGCTTATCGTAAGCTTTTTTTGACATCTGTTTAAACTATCTTCATTTACTTGCTTCAGCAGTATTCATTTTCAGCCAATCTTCACTTGTTTGTCAGCTGCTACGTATACTTTCTGTATTTTCCCTAGGAAGGCGTTTGAAAGTCAATTGAATTTTAGTATTGTATTTGAGCTGCAGTAATCATCGTTTTTGTCCATGCTCTCACATAAGAACTGTGTAAGAGATAAGAAAGACTGATAGGAGGGACAGATGGTTGCGGTCGGCCCGTGCTTATAGTAAAGTGCGTGGCTTGCCTCTAATCTGTTGTTATCTTCGCCTTTCCTCTAAAAGCAGTAAGATTTTTATTGTTGCTTTCGTTTTTTTTTGTCAGTGTGTGCCGACGCATGCTTGATCTGTGATTTTGTTAATTTTTTATCTAGCAGACTAGCAGGACAACAAACTTTCTGGATATCTTAGTCAATAGTTTTGCTATTGCACAGGCGACTGAATTTTTTTAATCTTTTAGTCACCTAAAATTGCACTCTCAATCAACTGAAATTGCAGCCCCCCTAAAAAAACAGCTGCAACTTTATGTGATTTAGAGTGCAACTTCAGGTGACCTGAAATTGCACTCTCAATCAACTGAAATTGCAGCCCCCTAAAAAAACACTTGCAACTTTAGGTGATTCAGAGTGTAACTTCAGGTAACTGAAAGATAAAAAAAATTTCAGTCGTCTGTGCAATAGTCACTCCCTTAGTCAAATGCAGGGGGCATTTTGCTAGTTTCTATATCAAGTTATATTTGAAAGGGTACAATGTCCAGGACTGCAACAATTCTGCGACGGTCTTGCCGAGCAGCCGCTAGTCAGAGTCTCACTGAGACATCTCCTGAGCCATGCTCATATTTTGGTGTTCATCTGAGATTGTTCAGCTGTGCTGAGCACACTACAAAACCAGGCACTTTACATCTAACCAGATCAGAGCAGTAGATCAGTATTCTCCAGTTATTAATGTAGCAAAAATCTACACATTGCCCCTTTTAGCTCATTTAAACCATAGTGGGTTGGTCACATCCAACGATCCAAGTACCACTACAATCCATCACTGGGATTCTCAGGTATTCGAAGCCTTAGGGTGTGTTTGGTTGAGCTGTGGTTTCTGAAAAAGCTGCTATGAGCTGTGGGCTGTGGAAAAGCTGCTGTAGGTTGTGGGCTGTGGAAAAGCTGTAAGCTGTTTGGTTCAAACAAGTATAAAACTTACCTCCTAAACAACTGTGAAACAGCTCTCTATTTTCACCATTTCAAAAAGCAGAAAGCCAAAAGCAGGGTCCAAGGTGCTTTTAAAACTGTACTACCCAAAAGTAGCTGTTTCTGAAAAAGCAGCTTCTGGTTTTCACCCCTTTGGTTGGCTTTTGGCTTTTTGAAAGCAAAAACAGCTCCTAAAAACTCAATCAAAGGCACCCTTAGTCGTATGTATTCCTCAGATACTAAACCCAAGCCAGAAGGTCTTGAAAATGTTACCTCGAAGGTTTCTTCAATGGAAGCTTCTAAAGTTGGCACCACAGATGATGCTGGAAACACTTGGATTGATATGTTAGACAATGTTCGTCATTCTACTATAGATTTTAGCACCGCCGTACGCAAGAAAGTGGAGGAGCTGACCGATGCAATTACACCTCATGTCCAAGAGTTATTTGATACTCATCCAGATCTGAAGAAGATGGTCGTTCCACTTGGTGGGACACTGATGGATGGGTACAGCAATGGCGTGGTTTGTGTAGGATTGAACACGGCTATCAGAGGGTTGAATGATTGTAATCGTCATTCAGAACTCCAAAAGCAATCTTACCAGATGTAGATTTCAACCGTTCGGCGCTTGACTGCTTAGCTATTGTAAACGCTTACCAGTCATAAATTTCGATCACTTCTGCGCTTATAAACTACGACCGCTTCACATTCTGATCGTCGACCGGTTACCACTCGTAAGCTTCGACTGCTTTGCATTGGGTTGTAACTTCAACTGCTTCGCACTGGGTCGTAACTTCGACTGCTTTGCACTGGGTCGTAACTTCGACTGGTTTGCACATACTCGAGATCTTCGACATCGGGAGCAAAGCGTCTCAATCACCTGCGCCTTCAAGGATTCAGCACCTTCAAGTACTCGTATTTTCTCTGTTTTTTGGCAGTGACTCGACAACTTTGCACGTAGTCGTAGACTTCTTTTGCTCGTAAGCTTCGACTCCTGCAATCACTAGCACCTTCTACGAAATCAAGAACAAGATTGATTCAAACTGATGTTTATTGCTGGATTTTCGTAGGTTTACAAAGTACCCTCAAAAGCACCCCTAAAAGCCTAGCCAAAACTAAAGCCTCCTCAATGCTTCTCCAAAAACCTATACGATTGATATGCCCCTACACCTCTATTTATATCCTCTGACATCTCTCTCCGAACGGATCACGACTTTGAGTCCTAATACAACTCCAAGTCTCTTACAAAACCTTCTCCTCTTTCTCAGGATACAACTTCCATACTATGGACTTTCCAATTTACAACTCCTAGAAACAAACTCTTCCCATCCAACTTTACAACTTCTCACGCATCGAAGCCTTTAGGACTGCACCTCCCATAACTCCTCCATGCCTCATCCACATTTAATCTCCACGTGCCCAACATGAGCCCAACCATCTCTTGACATTCTCGACCGGCTGAACCTCGGATCTCCCATTATAGTCCTAATCCACCTCGTCATCGACCATGATCGCCTTCATGCTCAACCTGCACATGCAAAGACCAAAGAATATTTTTCTGGCATAAACTCTTTCCAACTTGACAACATCTGTCCACACACGCATAACACAACATGATTCACCCATAAACATGAATCAATTCATCCAGACCGTTGGCCGGTCAGACTGCCCTTGACATGGCCGTGGTTGTGGCGCCTGTATGAGATCGTAGTCATGGCGACCATGGTCGTGGTCGTAGCACCATAGTCGATAGTACAGTGGTCAGTGCTCAGACGACCTGTGTGGTCGGATGCACAGCCAAAGACAAGTTGTGGTCAGAGACGCAGTCGAAGACGAGAGCGGTCGGTCACTGTAGCAGATGTGTGCGGTCGAAGACGACTAACTTGTGTGTAGTCGGTCACGACCAGTGTGGTTGTGGACGATCGGTCTGTGTGTAGTCGTAAACGACTGGTTCGTGCAAGTTGTGTGTGGTCGGTTACGACCAACGCTTGTAATAGTTAGTGACCACTATAGCATATGACAGTCGCTGTAGCAGTCATCAGCATTGTGCTCAGTATGGGCAGCAGTTGCGGTTGGTAAGCACTGTAGCAGTTGTCAGTGCTCAGAGCAAAGCATGGGCAAGAGGCGGAGCAGTTGAGTGCTCTGCAGGGAGGCCCGGTTGTATATGTATATACCATGTAATCTGTAAGAGCTGAGTAAGTCGAATGAGCAAAAAAAGAAGAAAAGCGACGCAAGTTGTGTTTGCGTCGGGAAAATTTTCCTCCGTGCCTGTTCATTCAACTTCCCCGTGTAATGTGCGTCCACGGGGTAACTTGACCAGCATTGTTCCCCATCTGACAACAGAGTGGTCGAGAGCAAGCTGTTCTTCCTGTCCTCTATTTTCACCATAGTTGTAGGGAACTGAGGAGCGGTCGTATTGAGTGTGGGCATGCATATCCGGTGCTGTTTTCCCATCAGACCCAATGTAGTATGGCTGCCGATGGTCGAGCTTGTCAAGGACAACGAGGAGGTTGTTGGAGAGGAAGACGGTGTCGTCGTCACCCATGATGAACCAGCGCACGCCGGGGAGGCCGAGGCGGAAGGTCTCGGAGACGATGCGGGAGATGCGGATGGTGGAGCAATGGCCGCGGCGGTGCATGTAGGGTAAGCGGGTGGTGTCCGAGGAGATCTTGATAGCTGGTAGCCCTGCCGGCACGCTCAACTCCCACACCACGCGGTCTAACCACACGAACCCTCGCATGCCAGTGTTAGGATGCCACCACATCTTGATATACTCCTTTCGCTTCTCCCACAGGCGTGCTGATACCGTGATGCCAAACACCACATGCTGTAGGGTCGTCTTCGTCGACAACACGGCGGGCGGCGACGGCGGCGTTGTGGACGTATGTTTGTCGGTGGAGAGGTGGGAGACGGAGGCAGTGGTGATGATGGGGTGATGATCAGGCAGGCAGAAGGTGTGGAGGAGAGTGACGTGGAGGGTGTAGAAGACGTGGAGGGCGGTGAGAGAGAGGAGGAGGATGACGAAGCGGAGGGGCCGCGGGGTCTCCTTGCCTTGCCCCTCCGCCCGTGGCGGCCTTCATAGTCCGCGCCGTCTCTGGCCGTCGTTATATCCTCACCTCCTCGTGGCTGCCGTCGGATGGCAAAACTGTCGGGTGAAACGGAGCGGATTCGTTGGGGGAACAAAGAGATTTTGACGGGGGAAGAGAAATAAATCGAGTTGGGATGACGTGGGAGATCGCCAGGTCGCGCATTCCCCTCGCGCGTTGATGGGAGGAGCGATTCAGCTCCTCGGCTCCGTTTGTTTGTTGCTGTTGCCGCGAGCCTCCGGCTGCGCTTTGCGTGCGTGGAATCTATCTGCTTCGTTCTTTGGTGGATTGTTGAGTTGGGCTTAATGTTTACCCTCGAAAGGTGTCATCACGGCCGTTCAGAACATTCGACGGTCAGTGGTGTCTAGAGAAATTCGATACCCGCGAGCACACTGTTCGGGTCGTGTTTTACAGTCATGGGCCTTGGAGATACGCACACTGAATACCTGCTAGTCATAAAGGCCAATCACTAATAACCACTACCAACAAAGAACCAGATGGGCTAGTGACCCAAAACAAATAAATGGGCTGAATCTTACGATATACAGCCCAATTACAAAGTGGATTCATGGCTTTGAATCCGCTTCAAGGCTAAGTGTTAGGATATGGGGTAAACTATACTAACGTAAATTAAAAATTTTACCGTTCAAAGTAAGAAGCCTGGTAAGTAAGAGATTATGAATCATTACGACTAGACGCACAGTGCAGCGAAAGAAGGGTTGAATCAACCCAGTTCAACGTAGCGCGCGTTGGTGCAGTGGAAGCAGTCGATCTCCACGAGCCAACCGCCATCTCTTCGTGATCGTCCTTATTAGCGTCATAGTTACAGCAACGCCTTTATCGAAGTCCATAAATCTAGGGAGGAACGCTGTGCGTCGGTGTGCTAATCTATAAATCATAATTGTCCTATATAATGATATATGATCAGAGATAATTTTGAATAACATCAAAACAAGAATAAATAATTCCACGAATAAGTCATATATTTGTTGATCAATATGAAAGACCATTATTCAAGAAACAAAATAATATATTATTTAAAAGATCATAAATATGAAGTGATACAATTATCTGTATGATCGCTTTTAGGACATATCACTAACAATCTTCTACTTGCACTAAAGTAGATCATACAAGCATCTAATATACATAGTTCTTGTGTGCCTCATGCTTTGGCTGTGGGAGAAGCTTTGTCAACAGATCAGCAATATTTAAATTTGTGTGTACTTTGCATATCTTCACATCGCCTCTATTAACAATGTCGTGAATAAGGTGAAAACACCGAAATATGTACTTAGATTTTTTTTTATACAATCTAGATTCCTTAGCTTGCACAATAACTCCAATATTGGGCATGTTCTTTGTGGCTGTGGCTTTTGGCTAAAATTTTTGAATTTTGGCTGTTCGTGATAGATATTACGAAGAGAGAGATACTCGCATGTGATTTTGGCTGGTACAAATGATGGGTTTTCAATGTGTACAATAATTAACTTATAGATTTCGTCTTAAAAAATACTCTGTTTGAAAGTTAGATACTGTAGCAAAAGCCAAAAGCCAGTTTCAAAAGCTGGATAGAGGGCCTGTTCTTCGCGGTTGTGGCTTATGGCTGAAATTTTTGAATTTTGACTGTTTACGGTACATATTACGGAGAGAGAAATACTCGCTTGTGATTTTGGTTGGTACATATGTTGGGCTTTTAACGTGTACATCGTTTAACTTGTAGACCCCGTCTTGAGAAAATACTCCGTTTGAAAGTTAGGTACTGTAGCAAAAGTCAAAAGCCGCCGGCTTCGGAGGAAAAGAACATGCCCAGAATAGGCTCATTATCATAAAAGAGATCCATTGGATTAGAAATATTAGAGACCATATCCAACTCATAGATTAACTTTTTTTTATCAACATAGCCTCCTTTGCAGCTTCAAAAGCCACAATTTACTCAGTCTTCATTATAGAATCAGCCATCATCTCTTGTTTAAAACTTTTCCAGCTCACTACTCTCCATTAAGATAGAACACAACCTTGACTATGATTAAAAATCATCTTTATTATTTTGGAAGCTAGCATCACTGTAACCATTTACAACCAGCTCTTCCTCACCTCCATAAACAAAGAATGCATCTCTAGTTCTTCTCAAGTATTTACGATGTTCTTTATAGTTATCCAGTGATCTTCACCTAGATCTAACTGATATCTGCTCATAACACTTAGAGCACGATTAAAGCCTTTTTCTAATGCTCTCCTTTGCTGACTTGAGTATCCCATGAAATTTAATCATTGACTTCACTATGTCGTTCATATAAAAGTTAAAAATGACTAGCTCAAATTTCGGAGGGAGCGATTAGAGAATCACATCAGTAGCTAACTCTTAGCTAAGGGAGAAGCTAAGCTTTTGCAAACTCTCAATGCAACCAATCATTTTGATTACATGAGGGCTAATCGGACTTCCTTCAGCTAGCTTGCATGTAAATAATGTCTTAGAGGTGTTATGCCTTTCAGCTCTAGCCTGGTTTTCAAACATGCCCTTAAGACCCACAATCATATTGTAGGCATCTGTGTTCTCATATTACTTTTAAAGGTCAAAGATCATGGTGGCAAGTATGAGACAGTTAATATCAAGTGAGTTATTGCAGTGTTTCTCATAATTATTCTTTTCAGCACGAGTAGCATTTTTAGCTGGCTCATCAGGATATGGAACCTCTAGAACATATTTCTTATTTTTTTGCTTGAGAATAATTCTTAAGTTACGGTACTAGTCAATGAAGTTTGTTACACTTAGTTTTTCTTTCTCAAGAATAGATCGCAAGTTAAAACTGGGTGTAGAGGAAGTAGGTGGTGACATGGTCTACAACATAAAAATATATATGTAAAATTTTAGTATTATGTTTATGTAAGATCTTTCATTAAACAATTTAACAAAAGATACTTCTACTATATGTTTAAAAATCATGTTCCCTGTAATGACATATAGTGAGTCGAGATCTATATTTCACCAAGTCCTAGTGAGCTTTGACATCACTATTAGAATCCTAGTGATGTAGATAAGTAACCCCTTGCTAATTACAATATAGGTAACTCTTGTTTGTTGAGTGACATCCATATGCCCTGGCCTCAACACCATACCCCTAGGCTCAAAACCATTTTAAAAATTTAGTCAAGTTAAACCAATATTATGTATGAACGTGTCTAACATTTACCCTATCTTATTAAGATAATTAATGGCACCCTACTTTGATAGATCTATCAATTAATGATCAAAATTTTGATAGGTGCAACAATTGGAAGGGCATCAAGTTTTACTTAAATTTTCTAAAGGGATACTATTCTATTATGTTAAAAACACCTAAGATAATAATAATAATTAACATGAATAGTATAATAGGGATGTAAAAAATTCACAGATAATCATATTAAACTATGAGATAGTATGATCCTTAGTATGGTAATCTTTATCACTACCCTCCTTGTCCACTAAGCCATCATGATTAAAGCCACCATACACATCTACTAAGCTATTACTCATAACAGTTTGTAATAAATTACATATAAGAATATCAAGCATCACATATCGGCACACATGCCATTATACAATAATATGTGCCCCATGACTACAATTCAGCATGCCACACAATCCATGAAAAAACTCATACATGCATCACATATACAATGGATCATACTATTCACATTAATCCCTGCAAAAATGAGTTATGCATAGAATCCAATTCTATCGCGTGGTATGAACACATAATACTTATAATGTGCTAGCGATTACCTAGCATGGCTTCGGGGCATGAATCCTATTCATGAAATTGTACCTAAAAAATTCATCAGATTAATCATATTAACCCAATTGGAACCAATTTGATTGGCCCGATTTTCCATTGACCAATCACATTGATCAGCACTTGAGGTTTCTAGAAATAATATCAACCCGATCTGCTATCTCTGCACGATTGCACATCGTGGTTTACCTTGAGGTGGATTCCCGACCGGCAAGGGTATTATGCAAACTATCATTAACAAGCGCAATTAATCATGTAGTGCTATTAATTCATACTACCGCGAACCCATCTACTACCACCGAAGCCGATTGATCTCATCAACCAGTGTCAAAGCTAATCCATCCATAAGAACCAATCTAGGTTACCACTAGAACAAAATAGAACCAATCCACTATATGCAACCAATCCATATAAAAAACTATTCAAGAAGGCTCTAATACCACTGTTGGGATATGGGGTAGGCTACACTCACACAAATTAAAATTTCTACCACATAAACCAAGAAACCATGCAAGTAAGAGATCATGGATCGTTATTACTAGACGTGCAGTGCAGCGGAAGAAGAGTTGAAACAGTCTGATTCAACGTAATGCGCGTCGGTGCAATGGAAGTAGTTGATCTCCACGACCCAACCCTCTCCTCCATCAGATCGTCTCGATCAACGCCGTAGTTACAACAGTGCCTCTACCAAAGTCTACACGTCTAGAGAGAACTGACATGTGCCGTGTGCTAGCATTAGCCCACTCGGTAGGGCTCGTGAGAGGTAGCGTCAAGGGTTTCAGTGGGTATGTATGAGATGCATCCCTCAGCCCCACACCTCTTTTAATATAGCCTCTCAATGGAACTCTACGTTAGGGGCCAACAAGGTGTGAACTTACTTGGACCATTAGTAACGGATCCAATCTAAACCGATGTATTCCAATCCGTTAAGTGTGTGACTCTGTAGGTTTATGTATATTTGGTTGTGGCCTAAAAACTCCTTTCCATTCCACAAGTCAGTAGCGGTCCCCAGTAGGATATATCGACTCTCAAATATGCATAAAGCTCATATCGAACAAACATATATAGTTCTCACGCATCGATCCCTTTGCCTCATGACACCAGGTCGAACTCAAAGTGAGAAACATGACATCCTATGATAGCTCGATCCTTTACTCGAACATGTAGTGGATTACTTAGTTGTGAGTGTAGCGGCTATGGGAGGTAGTGATTATGGTTTTAGTGGGTGTGTACGAGAAGCGCGCCCTCATGTACTGAGAGCCTATGAGAGGTAGCGGCTAGGGTTTCAGTGGGTATATACGAGATGCATTTCTCAGCTCCACGCCTCTCCTAATATACCCCCTCGGTGGAACCCTATGTTAGGGGCCCAACAAGGTGTGAACCCACTTGACCCATTAATAACGGATCCAATCCGAACCGATGTGTTCTAATCCATTAAGTGTGTGACTCTGTAGGTTCATATATATTTGGTTGTGGCCCAAGAACTCCTTTCTGGTCCACAAGTCAGTAGCAGTCCCTAGCAGGATATATCAACTCCTAAATATACATAAAGATCAATGGATATATCAACTCCTAAATATACATAAAGATCATATTGAACGAACCTATATAGTGCTCATCTACCGATTCCTTTGCCTCACGAGTCACGACACTAGATTGAACTCAAGGCGAGAAGCGTGACATCGTATGGTAGTTTGATCCTTCACTCAAATCTGTAGTGGATTACTCAGTTGTGATTGACTCCTCAATCACATTCGGCATGATCATGCACTTCCTTAATCCAACCACATTGAGAGGCTCTGATATATCTATTCCGTTATATAGGAGGGGCAAATTCCATGTTGATCATTTATATTTCTCTGAATATTTCATAGTAAACCCGAAAGCTACTTTTATAACCACCGAGTTACCGAGTAGTGTTTGGCAACACCTAAATAAACTATTACACATGTAGAAAATTATGACGATCTCAAGTCTAAGGATCCTACATATACTATGTATAAGGCCAACTGATGATACTTAAGAATATAACAATTCCCACAGTGTCTTATGGTAGACCAATTCAACATCATGTTTTCTAACATGTGTCTACATTATTGATTTGATATCTCCATATCTAGGATCTATGAAACATGATCGTCAATTAATACACATGCTGATCTATCTACCCTACTCTATAATACACCAAAATTTTCTTTACTAAATCCACTCCCTCAACCACCCCCACACTCATGCCTAATCTAAGTCCACCCAGATTTGTGTACCAAAGTAATCCAACTTCATACAAATGAATGGCCTGGATCTCTCCTCAAGCCTTCTTCTCTTACTCATTGAAGATCCTAAGGTCAAAATCATCCGGATCATGCACATCATTTGAACCAGAAAGCCACTTCCGCTCCCCACCCCCTCCCGCACCCTCTCCCCACGTTCATTCCCTCCCCACCCGCCGCCGCCACGACCTCCTTCCCTCCCCATCCCGTGCCCGTGCTGTCCCCATCCCCAGAAGATCGGCAGACGGATCTTTCCCCGGCGGCCGGCTTCCAGATCCCGCGGACCCCTCCCCTCAGGCCGCCGCCTCCCCTACGAATCACCCGCCGCCGCTTCTCCGACTCCTTCCCCAGGCCGGCGTCACCTCACCAGACCGCCGCTGCTCCCGCCATGGCTGCTCCCAACGACGAGGAGCACGCGCGCCTCGCTGCTGACGCCAAGCGTCAGCTCCTCCTCCTCTGCCGCCTCCTGCCTCCCACCACCGAATCAGTGCGCCTCCTCCCCTCTGATATCTCCGCCGCTCTTCCGCCGTCGCTGCCTCCTCCGCTCCGCCGCCGCCTTCTCCTCCCCCACCCCTCTGCTCCGCCGCCACCACCTCCTCCCCCCACCCCTCCGCTCCGCCGCCGCCTCCTCCTCCCCCACCCCTCCGCTCCGCCGCCGTATCCACCTCCGCCTCCCTCCTCCCTCCTCCGGCCAGGCTCCTCCGCCGCCTCCCGGTCCCTCCCCCTCGGCCCCCTCGTCCCGCCGCTCCCGCGGCCGCATCTCCCGGGCGCCGCCGCCGGGTTCCGGTCGACGGCGGCGGCGGCTGCGCGGGGAGGGGACTACGGGGGTGGAGTGGACGACGGCAAGATCTCCCCTGACGAGATCCTCTTCGAGGGATGCGACTACAACCACTGGCTCATCACCATGGAGTTCCCCGACCCCAAGCCCTCTTGCGAGGATATGATCGAGACCTACCTCCAGACCCTCGCCAAGGTCGTCGGAAGGTATAATCGAATCTCTCAAATTTCGTTTCGCATCGGAAATGTGTGGATTTGTTAGGAATTGGGCTCTGTGTCGTGTGGAATTGGTTTCCGGAGGGCAAGATCTCCCCTGACGAGATCCTCTTCGAGGGATGCGACTACAACCACTGGCTCATCACCATGGAGTTCCCCGACCCCAAGCCCTCCCGCGAGGATATGATCGAGACCTACCTCCAGACCCTCGCCAAGGTCGTCGGAAGGATATGGTGCATTGGGATCGTTATGTTCGAATGCAAATTTTGTTTCACTGAGAAATCTGGGGGTTTTAATACGAACAATCCCCTGATTCATGGTATGTTTGGTGACTTTGTGCCTGGAAGTGAAATGTTTGGGTGTAGGATTTGGGACGGATTACGAAATGAAATGTTGAACTCTCAGCGCAGTGTGCTTCTGCATTGGGAGTTTGAGGTGATTGATTTGGCATGCCCTTTTGGATTGAATTAATTACTGTTGTACAGTAGACTACTGGGGGAAAACTGAATTGTTTGATGAATACGAGTTTGAGAAGATTTGTCTATTGGAGAATGTTGCGATTGCAATGTAAGATGAAAGTGACCGTACTGGACTTTGTGTCGTTTTTCATGTGCAGGTACCCAGCCATCAATAAGCCTGTAGGGGTGGTGCATTGGTTGAATCATAGTCCAGAGGCGGACAACGTTGATTGGGTCGTAATCTTGGATGCAGACCAGATTGTTCAAGGCCCTATTATTCCTTGGGAACTCGGAGCAGAAAAAGGCAAGCCTGTTGTTGCTTATTATGGGTATGGTTTTTAGTCAGCATTAATGATCTTTTTGTCCTTTTTTGTGCCTATTATGGTCATAATTAACTGGAAAAGACAGAACTTCAATAAATTACTGAATTATTATGTTGTGTCAATAATCTACACATTGGACATTTATCCTTCCTCTTGGAGCATACCTTTGTTTAGAGTGTCATTTGTTAACTCAGGTTTTGTTTTCCCTTGGTATTGAATGTGGCATTCTTCTTCATCATCCTTCTTTCTAAACATGTTAGAATAACAGGAATTCCTTGTATACAGTTGAATTATAGCATGGAGGCAATTCTGAATGATGCGTTATGTTTCTATTCTGAGAAAGTCAATTACATATGCAGTATTGCCTCTGGGTCCTCACTTGGTAGCTAGGTATTCTGTATTATTGTCTGAATTACACTGAGCTTCGAATCGATTTTATCTATGTTTTCTCTTAAGTAGGTATCTGAAGGGCTGTGATAACATCCTTGCACAGTTGCACACTGCACATCCAGAATTTTGTGACAAAGTTGGTGGGCTTCTAGCCATGCATATTGATGACTTAAGGGCTCTAGCCCCTCTATGGCTTTCGAAGACTGAAGAAGTGAGACAGGATAAGTCCCATTGGTCAACTAATATTACTGGTGATATATATGGCATGGGTTGGATCAGTGAGATGTATGGGTACTCATTTGGTGCTGCAGAAGTAAGCTCAATTGCTCTTCTCAACTATGCATCATTGCCAAATTAAATATTTTCCACACTATGTATTTTATGTGATCTTGCCAGTACCTTCATTATTTGATCGTCTTGAACAGGTAGGTCTACGGCACAAGATAAATGATGACATAATGATCTACCCAGGTTATACTCCAAGAGTTGGCATTGAGCCACTTATCCTGCACTATGGTCTGCCATTTAAAGTTGGAAACTGGTCTTTCAGCAAGTTAGAACACCATGAGGATGGAATAGTTTATGACTGCAACCGCTTATTCCCTCCACCTCCGTTTCCTAGAGAGGTAAACAGTCTTCCTAATCATGTTTCGTGATGGCGCTTGTAGCTAGCTATACTGTACATGGCTGTTTACTGTTGCCAACTTTATAGGTTGAGATGATGGAATCTGACCCAAATGTAAAGCGCGGCTTATATCTAAGCATTGAGTGCATTAACACCTTGAATGAAGGGCTTCTGTTGCATCACGCATCTGTTGGGTGCCCAAAACCACAGTGGTCAAAATACCTGAGTTTCCTTAAAAGCAGAAGGTTCTCAGATCTTACAAAACCGAAGAACTGGAATGTTCAAGAGGTTGAAAATAAAAAGACTCTGCAACAGGTTGCATTATCCAATGCAGACAGCAAGCATCCAAAAATACACACGCTTTTTTCTACTGAATGTTCGTCATATTTTGACTGGCAAACTGTTGGGCTCATGCACAGCTTTCATTTAAGCAGACAGCCTGGTAATATTACACGCTTATTGAGTTGTGCGGATGAGGACTTGAAGAATTATAAGGGCCATGACCTTGCTCCCACACATTATGTTCCATCTATGAACAGACATCCACTGACAGGGGACTGGTATAAACTCGTAACTTAATGTTGTGTCTAAAACTATTGTGCAAGACATAACTTACTCGGTTTGTTCTTTTGCTAGGTACCCCGCAATCAATAAACCAGCAGCAGTTCTCCATTGGCTTAACCACGTGCAGACTGATGCTGAATTCATTGTTATCTTGGATGCTGACATGATCATGAGAGGTCCCATCACTCCATGGGAATATGGTGCAAAACTTGGCCATCCTGTTTCAACTCCCTATGAGTAAGATTTTGCTGTGGTGTTATGGAATATGTAGCATGTTCTTGGCTGTGTAGTAATCTTATATTTCCTGTTTACCAGATATATTATTGGTTGACTTGAAGCATGTGTTCAGCCATACAGTAATGTTATCCTTCTTGTGTATCAGATATCTCATTGGTTGCGACAACATACTTGCGAAGATACACACTCGCAATCCATCTGCATGCGACAAGGTTGGACGTGAATCTTAATGAATCTGATTGTTCGTTTTATTTTTTACAAATTTTATCTTATTTTGTATTTTATCGTAGCGTTAGCACGAGCACACTACTAGTAAATTATAATTGTCTCACATAATAATATAAGATCCGTGATAATTTAAAATAATATCAAAATAAGAATAAATAGTTTCAAAAATCAGTCATATACTTGTTGATCGATACTAAATATATTTATTCAAGGGACAATAATACATTATTCAAAAGATTATAAATATAGAAGTCATACAATCATCTCTACGAACATCTCTTGCGCAGATCTTGCAAACGGAGAAATTCAATTGTGAGGGGAAATTTGACCAAACTTGACAGGTACAGTGTGCTAGGTGTACTGTTGCACATGGATCATGCCTGTTACTCTTGTGCAAGATCGATATTCGTTCCTAGCTACTGCTCGGACGCTCGAGCTGCAAAAGTTTGTCTGCTGAAGCTCATCAGCCATGTTCAAAGTTCAGAAGCCCTGCAAAGAGGGTCTCGACTCTCTCCATACTGGTGTCTCTCTTCTTTACTATTTGAAAAGACTATGTCTGATGCTGCAATTGTGTTTACGAAGTTATGGGGTCATATAATTGGACATCATGTCCTGCGAACTGTAGAGTGATGGGGGAAAAGAGCCAATCTCTGAGGTTTCTTTCCCCGGGCTGGAAACGAAACTGCGAGGATATCTGTCCCTTTCTCGCTGAACCGCGACAGGGATACAAGCTTAGGTAGGCCACCCGTTTTACGGCACGTCGAAAGCGTGTTGGCCCAAAAACCCTCGGCGTCCCATGTATGATGGCGAGCCTCGTAGTGTGGGCCCAGAGGCTTCTCGTCTTTATTCCCGTTATCAATTATGCCTCATTAGCCTGTCAAAGAAAAAAAAAATGCCTCATGATCATTCGCCTTTGGTAATCCATTCGGAGCACGGATTGCCAACAATAATTAACTCACTCACCCCACGCTTTCCCCTTCGTATCCGTTGCACAAGAAAGCCTACCCAAAACCATCTCCAATCAAGTTGTATGTACTCCATATAGTCGCTTGCCCTCCTCCTAGTACGTGCCTTAGCTGCTTAGATCTGTGGGATAATGAGAATTCGCATCAGTAGTACGTTTCGTGTCGGGAGCTAAGCGAGGAGGAAGGGGGGAGGCAGCTTCTATAACTTGCTTGCTTTGTATGGACTAGTAGTCTAGTGCTGTATTCAGACAATGGCGGCTTCTGGAATCTATCGCCACTGCATGAGTTTGCGAATGTTCGACGCAGCTACGTACATCAGATGGAAACCGACCGGCCGCGGCTGCCAGCGGTCTATCACTGTCCAGAGTTACGCATTGACTCGATTTAGGTCTCGCTTATTTCGATTTGAGTTTCTAACTTTTGATTTATTTTTTACTATTTCTAGATTTCGCCTTTTTCTGACTTTTTGGTTTTTTAAGCTTTTTTGCCTATGTTTTCTTGTATTCATTTGCATTGCTTGTGATTGGCTAACTTGTTTTTTCTATTTTTAAATTTTTTATATTTAATTACATCAAATAAGTCACCATTAACTATAGTGTAATCTTAGTCCATTACAGTGCAATTTCAGTCATAAACCATTTTTTAGCTAAAATGAGCAGCGTATTAGCCGCATATTTTATGGATGTAGTGCTTCGCCTGTCAGTTCGTTTGCCACACGAAGCGGGCCGAACATGATCAGGCCGTCGACTCACATGAACGAACCGCTATCTGATATACGTCTAAAAGAAAAATGAGGAATGCTTGCAGAACTACTGATTTCTTGTGAGTCGTGGCTTATCACTTTTAAATTCTAGTGTTCACGAGAGACAGTGTGAAGAAAGAAAAGTTGTATATGATTTTGATCGATATAACTAAATTTAGTATAATATTTATTATAATTAATCTATAGCATCTATCTTAAAAAGATATATGTTTAAAAATTAGTTACTGCAGTAAAAAAACACCAGCCGTAGGCCCGCTCGAACGCACGCTGAAGAAGCATCTGTGTTTGACTGCTTTGCCTGTTTGGAGCTAGATTTTCTTAGTCAGGTCAGGTCAGATAAAACTCACTGCATCTTTAGAATGGCAGCGGATCGTTAGCTAGCTAGACAGGGAAATGGGGAAATTGGGGAGTCTCGAAAGATATAGAAGCAAACTACCCAAATGTAGCAAGCACGTACGAGTACGAGATCCAAACTGCTGTTTCAACAAATGTAATCTGCAAAAAAGATTCACAACTCCGCAGGCTTGGAAGATGGAATCGACCTACATAGCAACCTAATTAATTCCCTACTAGTCTCCTTTTTTGGGGGGTTTCTTTTCTTGGAGCCTATGTACAAGTCAGGGCCTTCTCCGCCGTTGGCTTCAGCTTCTACCAACCGAGACGAAGGACGACCAACCGGCAACCGTGTGCAGTAGTCGAGCAATTTTGGCGGCGGTCATGCATCTGTCTGATCGTTGTGAGCCGTATGTGACGCTGTGGCGAACGGATTTGGTGGATTCATTGGCGGCTCACTGGAAGCCGCCCGAGCCGTTGAGCAGCAGCTCGTGCGGCCGCAGCAGCGTCGGGGTGGGCGCCAGCGGCAGCGACGGCGACGGCAGCTGCAGCGGGGATGGATAGGACAGGTCGTAGTCGGAGGCGACGGGGAGGCCGGCGGCGGCGGCCCAGAGCGCGCCGGCCATCTCGTCGGGGATGAGCGGCGCGCGGCAGAGCGGGCAGGTGCGCTGTTCGTGCGCCATCCAGCGGTCGAGGCAGCCCCGGTGGAAGACGTGGCGGCAGTTGGTCAGCCGGCGCACCTCGTCGTCGCCGCCGATGCCGCTGAGGCAGACCGCGCAGTCGCCGCCCCCGCACACCGCCGGCGCCGACGCCACCAGCTCGTCGAACCTCAGCACGGGCAGGGCCTCCTCGATGGCCATCGCCGGCAGCGCCCGGAACTCGGGCCGGCGGTGCTGCAACGAGGCCGCCCCGTACTGCCCGTGCGCGTGCCCCTGCAGCTGATCCTGCGCCGTGGCCACCGTCGGGTTGCCGCCGAGGTCGACGAGGTCGCCGAGGCCGACGGCGTGGAAGGCCCAGAGGAGGAAGCGGTGGAGGTGGCCGAGGAGGAGGAGCACCTGGAGGAGCAGCCGCGGGAGGAGCACCTCCGAGTACCCGACGGGGAATCCCATGGCGTCGATCTTGCCTTGGAGAAGGTTCGTGCGTGGGGGCGTGTGAAGCGCGGGCGCGTCGCCGAGCGGAGCGGAGCAGAGCCACAGGGGAAGGGGGGTGGTAGTGACAAGCGAGCGGGGGCGCTATTATATAAAGCGGGAGTCGGGAGAGGCGAGGCGAGGCGAGGAGGATGGGGAAAGACGCGGAAAGATCGGCGAGCGGGCGGATGGGGGGTGGTTGGTTGGTTTGTGCGTGTTGGTCAGTCGTAGGATTGGATGGCGGACTCGTGCTGGAGTGGAGTCGTATTGCTGGCCCGGTGACTCGACGACGGAACGCGGTCGAATTTTGTTAGGCCCACACGCTACGTGCTTTCCTTTCGTTCGCTGTAGGCCCTCCCCCTCCCTGGTTCTGGACTTCCTGTGATGATAACTCTACCGGCAGTTCTTTCTCGTTACGGCTGTTGATTTTTTTTTTATTCTAGTATTCATATTTATATGAATAAATCGGATATTGATAAATCGTTTTTAAAAAATAACAGAGGTATCGTTTTGTCTGTTTGTTTGAGAGAAGCTATAAACCATAAGTAATAGACTTAGTTTTTTTTTCAGCTTATAGCTTATAGCTTCCTCTGAATAAACATACAAGACAGCTTCTTTGATGTCATTTCAAAGTGGCTTATCGTGACAACCTTTTTGAAGTGACTTTGTTGTTGTTTTAATACCGATCATACGTATGATTTGTTTGGATTCAGAGAAACTCTAGAATACTCAGACTATGAACATGCAGAGTAGAGACATATGCATTTTTATACATGTTCGGGCCTTCTCATAGGAGAATAATAACCCTACATCCTGTGTGGCTAATACTCAGAGAATTGATTATACCTGACAGAGTAATGCAAAAATACCTAGCAATATCTCCTGATCCAATATCTGTCTATCTCTTTTCCTCTAACGTTAACCTTAATATAGTTGATGAAGCGACGACCATTATCCTGCGCCAAAAGACGTCTCAACGCTTCGGGAGATAACCGTATGGCGGAAGTTATTGTCAGAGAGACGTGGTGGCCCGTTCGTCATGCAACGGTTTGTTGTTAGAGAGAAATCATGTGCGGTTATTAGGAATAAGTGCACATTCTAACCACCTTATCAGACAGACCCACTATGCCATAGGTTGTCATAGACTAACCAGTCGAAAATAGACTAGTCGCAGTAAGGCTCACGACCACAAGGTGATCGTAGGACGACTCACGACTACATGGTTGTAGAAGGATTTATGACTACCCTGTGAAATCTCTCCCTTATCGATAAGGGGTATATTCAGGTAATATAATGACATGATAATTAGAGGATTATTATATCCTCGCCATTTAGCTCCCCAACTTCAAGTGAAAATAACTTACTTGAGAAAGTGAGGTCGTAGACGAAGGATGATCGAAAGTAAAACCTTTTCGATTCTTATTGATCAGAAGCAAGCTTAGTCAACAAGATAATTTCACTTGAGTTGTGAAGACAAACAGACTTCCAAGGGAAAATTCCAATTGATTTCTACCATCCTGTCTGCCGAAGCGGTTCTCAAGATAATCATTCGGTTCCCAAGATAAGTAATCGAGTAATCACGCTTCTCATCATGAACATTTTTGCGGCTTCCATTATTATCCCAGTTATAGGTTCGGCCTCATTCCATTTCGTGAATGTGTCAATAGCCACAAAAAAGAATTCGAAGCCTTGGTGTTCTTGGGAACGGTTCTAGAATGTCAAGACCCCAGGTTGCAAAAAGCTACGAGAGAGGGATTGCTTAAAGAGCCTGAGCTAGTTGTTATATTTGCCTGCTATAAAACTGGCATTGTACACACTTCTTAACCAGCTCTTTGGCGTCATTGAGGGCTGTTGGCCAGTAAAAATCTTGTCGAAAAGCCTTTTCGACCAGCATTCTGTAAGAGGCGTGTGCTCTACAGATACACCCATGTATATCATTAAGGAGTTGTAATCCTTTTTTTCTGCGATATGCATCGCATGAGAACCCTTGACTACTCCAATTATAGAGTAACCCATCGACCAAAGTATACATTCTGACCTTACGAGATAGACGATCTGCTTCGAGATCGTCATCGGGTACAGAACCCTTCTGAAGATACTCGTAGATGGGAGCCATTCAGGTATCCTCATATTCTAGAGAGGCTGTCTCATTAGGAGTTGTCTCTGGTCCTTCAACCAGAGACGGTTTCTAGAGTTACGCCAAGAAGACTCCTGGTGGTACTTGTGATCAGGTTGAAGCTAGTTGAGCCAACTGGTCAGCGAGAAAGTTATCTTTCCGACAGCTATACTATAACTCGAAACAAAAAAGTGCTTCTCTAGTTGTGTACTTCCGACAAGTACTAAGACATAGTCGAACTTGAGCATTGATACTCTTTACTGACCTGATTCACGACTAGTTGAGAGCCTCCTCTCACGAGTAGTCGATAAATCCTGAGCGTTGTCGTGGCTCTTATGCCAGCCAACAAACATTCGTATTAGGCAAATTATTAGTGACTAGAAAGTGTAATTGAATGACATATTTTAAGGTATCTTCTGTGGGAGATTCCAAAACCACTCCCACCCCGAGCCACTTAGCGTAAGCGACCCATCAAAGTACATCATCCACTAGTCGTGGGAGTTGTACATGGGATCCTAAACGAGTTCAGAATTTATCCATTTGGTGACAAAGCCTGCCAAGATATGAGATTTAATGGCCATTCAGGACACGAAATGGAGGTTGAACTCCCCAAGTTCTGCCAACTATTTTGCCATGCGCCCTGTTGTTTCCTTGTTTTGGAGGATCTCTCCTAAGAAAAACTCATATGGCACAATAATTTTGTGCGCTTGAAAATAATGGCTTAGCTTCCTCGAAGACATGAGGAGGGTATATAATAGTTTTTGAACCTAAGGGTAGCGCTCCTTAGGCCCATGTAAAACTTCGTTTACATAGTATACTGGTCACTAGACACTTCGTGTTCTGCAACCAGTACATCACTTACTGCTTGTGGCATGACAGATAGATATACTAAGAGTGTCTCGCCTAGTTTTGGAGAAACCATAATAGAAGCCCTCGTAAGATACCTCTTGACATACTCGAAGGCATCGCTAGCCTCCTTTAACCACTCGAAACCTTCATGTTTTTTCAGAAGTTTGAGAAAAGGAAGTCCTTTTTTACCCAAACGTGCAATGAAACGACTTAGAGCTGCCATACACCCGGTGAATTTTTAAACTTCTTTCTTCATGGTTGAAGGGCGCATCTACTCGATAGCATTTATCTTTTCAGGATTTGCCTCGATACCTCTTGCCGAAACAAGGAATCCGAGCAACTTTTCTGAAGAAACTCCAAACACACACTTCTCGGGATTGAGTTTTAAGCGATTCTTTCTAAGGTTGCCAAATGTCTCCTGCAGATCTAAAATGTGATTAAGTCATTTGATGCTTCTAACGACTAGATCATCAACATAGGTTTCTAAATTTTGACCATTTGATGTATAAAGTTCAATTGCATGAAACGTTGAAAAGTTGGACCAGTATTTTTTAGGCCAAATGGCATTTTGACATAGCAAAACACTCCAAATGGCATAATAAATGCGGTCTTCTCTTCATATGCGGTCTTCTCTTCATATTCTGAAGACATACTAATTTGGTGATAACTAGAGTATGTGTCTAGAAAACTCAATGTTTCACAACTAGCAGTATAATCAACCAATTGATCAATACGAGAAAGCGGGAAATCATCTTTTGGGCAAGCATCATTTAAACTAGTATAGTCTATACACATACACCACTTACCATTAGACTTCCTTACCATCATAGGGTTAGCCAACCACTCTGAGTGATCGACTTCTCTTATAAAGCCTACCTTTAGTAACTTGTCCAATTCTGATCTGATAGCTTCTCGTCGATCTGGTGCAAATCTCTGTAATTTCTGTTTTACGGGCTTTTTATCAAGACGTAGAGCTAGCTTGTGCTTGATCACCTTCCTGGGGACCGCGTGCATGTCGGACGGCTGCCACACAAACACATCTGCATTTGCCCAGAGGAAAGTGATGATGGCATCTTCCTATGCGGGGTCAGAAGTAACCCCGATATGAAAAGTCTTCGAAGGCTCTGCTGGGTCCAGAAGAACCTCCTTGACCTCTTCATTCAGCTTCGGCGGAATTTTAGGCTTCAAGTGTTTGCTCGAAGGCAGTGCCTTGGTAGCTTCTTGAGTTGGTAGTTGGCCGACTATCTCGAGAGACTTGCGGTCGTATGTTAGCACCATTTTTTATCACAACGAACTGTGCTGGCTCTCTTGGGACCTGGCAAGTTAAGACATTAATACGCATAGTGAGTGACTATCAGAAAACATGCCAGAGTTGGTGATGAGGACATGACCCCTATGGATACAACCACATTTTCTATACTTGCTATTCCAATTACAAGAGCTTGTACACTTCACTTAAATTATCAGGTGAGCTTGTTTTTAGAAGTGCCTTTATATTATATGAACTATATGATGCTACCTAAGATGAAAATATATATATTTTTGTAGCACCACGTCACTTTTGGACCAATTCAAGCAAGAGTTCAAGTTGGACACATTTTGGAATCCAATTCGGCCTCCAGATTAATTCAGATTCAGCTTGACAGGGCCAACTTCAAATGTGTATAACTTTCACATACAAAGTCTGTTTGAGATCCACAAGTACTTGTTGAAAAGTTTTTCTCGTTCTCTTTCCAATGGATATAGCCTCACCTCCAAATTCCTTCTGTGCATACCACAATCACTAAAAGAAAATATTGCATCACCTGTTTGGGCCAAATTAGGCCTCGTAATGCTTGGGCCCAAGGGGAAGGCGCCCCCTCTCTTGGCCCGTACTATTCATGGTTGTACTGTTCACATAAATAGTACTATGAATAGTACCACCCCCTTATTTTTTTAGTTTTGCGCGGCTTTCCCTCCCCTATTTAAGGAAGCCGCACCCTTCTAGTTTTCTTGGATTTCGTTTGCTTAGTTTCTTTATTGTGAGAACTCTTGTTCTTCACTTGTGTCGGCTAGACCAACCATAAAGAACATATGTGAAATCCCACCTTTTGAACTCAATTCATATATTTGCAATTCAGATTGCTTATAACTTTATCCTTACTTGTTCTTCGATTGTTTGCAGAAATTGATCCTCGTGATTAGGTCAACTGGGTCTTTGGCATGGTTGATAATGACTTGGTGATTAGTTCAATCATTGCTTGGTTCGTACATGTTACGTTCGTAGGCTGGATCATGAGAGTTGATCATTGTCCAATCGAAATTACCTTTCTCATCAAAAGATCAGGACAACATTAGCTCATCAATTGGTCGTCCGAGTATGGCGTTATACGCCGTGTTGAAATCGACCACGTCAAATGAGACTTTCTCTATCCTGAAGTTGCTCGGATAACCGAACGTGACAGGCAGAGAAACTTGGCCGATAGGCTTGGCCAAAGATCCTGGTACGATTTCATAAAATGGATATCGTACTGGTTTTATTCTGGTACAAGGGACTTGCATCTCGTCCAGAGCACTTACAATAAAATATTTAAAGAACTATCACCATCAATCAACATGTGATTCACTCTACAGTTGTTGAGGTGGGCTCGACCATGATCGAAAACCGATCGGGTCGAGTCAAAGGGATCGGACAGTCATTCTTCTCAAAAGAGATGGCGACTTCCGACCACTTATGAAGATTATTGATAATGGGTGGGTCGATAGAGTTTACCTCTCATTCGACAGCCTTATACTGTGGCTTCGACTCTTACGCGAATGACCCTCCATAGATGTACTCGATGGTGTGCTTCGGATCCTGAAAAGGCATATCCTCGTCTGAGTGCTTTCGACCACTCGACTGTCCCACCTCGTTGAGCGTGGGAAGTGGCAGTTGCGAATGTCGTGTCCCTCCTTGTGAAGTGGACACCACCTAGGTTTGTTATCCTTCCACGTGGGTGCTTTGCCTTTGCCCCGATCGGAGTATTGCTTGAGATTCTGTGACTCCTTATCGCCTACGGCCAAGACTTCCTTCTAATTATTGGTCTGAGGCTTTTGACTTTTGGTCTTGTTCTTGGATTTCTTAGCCTTCTCCTTCCTCTTGCTGCCTTTACCTTCCTCTTTCGGATTCTGATTGAACTGACAAATGGATTTAGTCCATTTGACTGCCTCGGTCGTAGTCGCATAGCGGTCAGTCATCTCAAAGAGCTCGTCTACAGTGGTCGGAGGGTGCAAGACAATGTCCTCTGTGAACCTCCTGCTGCGGACTCCCTGGTTGAACGCCCGGAGTCTTGGAAGAAATCTCCCTACAAATGGCGCCATCTATCGGTGTTTTGATACTGATCTTACGTATGATTTATTTGGATTCGAAAAAACTCTAGAAGACTTAGGCTATGAACACGCAGCATAGAAACATAAGAATTTTTATACAGGTCCAGGTCTTCTCTTGGGAAAATAATAACCCTTCGTCCTGTGTGACTATTACTCAAAGAATTGATTACAATTGATAGAGTAATGCGTAAATGCCTAGCACTATCTTTTGATCCAATGTCCTTCTATCTCTTTCTCTCTAGCGTTAACTTTTATATAGTTGATGAAGATATGGTCGTTGTCCTGTACCAAAAGACATCTCAACACTTCGAGAGATAACCGTCTGGCAAAAGTTATTGTCAGAGAGACGTGGTGGCCCATTCATCATGCATCGGTTTGTTATCAGAGAGAGATCATGTGCGGTTATTAGGAAGAAGTGCACATTCTAACCTTACGAATACGTTGTCGTAGAAGAACTTACGACTAGATTATCGCAGAAGGACTTACAACTAATGAGTGGTCATAGAAGAATTTACGACTACCCTGTGAAATCTCTCCCTTATTGATAAAGGGTATACTCGGAGAATATAATGACATAATAGTCAGATGATTATTATATCCCCGTTAACCATCAGTCGCAATCATAAGTCATCAGTCATAGTAAAAAAATGCACCCATAAACTATGAACTAAAAATAGCGAAGCCTACTAGTCTGTGATTCAGTGTGTGTGCATCGCAGAACACTAGTCTTTGGGTGAGTTGTTTTGAGCTGTGGTTTATAGATTTTAGTTTAAAATTTTGAATTCTGACTGTTCGCGAGAGAGAGTACGGAGAAAGATATGTTCGTGTGTGATTTTGGCTGATATAGATGAAGTTGTGATAGTGTCTTCTACAATCGACTTGTAGATTCTATCTTAAAAAGACATTCTGTTTAAAAATTAGTTACCGAATAAAACTAAGTTATAAGTTTAAAAGAACTCATCTTAAAAGGCGCTTTTGGTTTGGGAGAAGTCTGTGGGAGATGTGGTAACGTACCAACCTGTAAGTAATCCTATTCGCATTTGCTTTTTCTCTGTGAGACATCGGGTATTGATCAAGCTTCTTTGCTCTTGTATGAACCACGTTACATGAGTTAGCACCCGTTCATTAAAATATTGGTTTCACAATCCTACGGACTTAAAAAATCGCAATCGTATAATCTACATGAAGATCACGTAATAGTATGCGCGGTTACTCGTAAATCAAATCCAAACTCATCGAGCATGTCGGGATGTTATGACGCCAGTTTTATACATATAGTAAATTGTACGGAGTTATGCCATGTAGATCTAAAATTTTGTTCGTAAACTAGAGTTGAAATTTATAAGACCATGCGCATGTCAATGTTGTGTGATGAATATTTGATTTTTTTTATACATCGTGGTCAAACTTTGAGTTGGATTTTGTGTTATTTGCACTCTCTGGTTTGCTGTCAGGTGACCAGCGGTCTAACCAGTCGTTGACGGCGGTCCGGTGTGACCGATTTCTAGATGGTGATACATTTTACTAGAGAGGTCTTCATTTTGTTACGCTAAAGTTTTCAGAGCAGTGCGACCGACCATACGGGTGCGAGCGGTTTGACTGGTATGGTTGTCGCGGTCAAATTGGCTCTCCTATTACGAGGGTTTGACCAGGGTTGACTAGGGTGATCTGATCGACCGTTGGTTGGCCGTCAGATCAGCCTTTGCTTAGTTGAATGAGCTAAGTTTTGTCTCAGTTGTGTTGTTGCTCTTGGAGCTTTTTTGAGTCTATGCAAAGTGCTAGTCACGACAGGAGTCTATACAAATGTTAGTCTATGTATGAGTTTATGCATTGCAGTAATCATGGCTGGCAGTGCTATGTGGTATTTGCTAACGAGAGTCAAGTGCATGCCACTTGTGCTCGGGACGATTGTTTATTCTTTAATGTGCAGGGCGTTTGATGATTGTTAGCGATCAACGGCAAGACTGAGGTTAGGAAGGATCCTGAGGTCATGGAAGGTCGTGTAAGTCCAGGTAAGGTTACATCTCAAGCGGAGAAGCACGAAAAAATACAAGGGTCGATCGTGATGAGGCAAGTGCATGCATACGATGTGCCATTGGACTTGGACTTTTTCAAGTGGAGATAATTGGGGGGAGACTAAAGGCGTATAGATTTGGCGGCAAGTCAGTAGACATCATAGATTTCGTATTGGAGTTTGCTTCGAGAAGTGTCGTGAAGGCTAGTGGTAGCAATTGCGTAAATTGTCCAATACCGGGTGGAGACGCGGTTTGCAAAACCACGACGGTGGCCTAAAGTAGGTTAGGTCACATCATAAAGGATGGAGTGCCTTATCAGACCATTGGAGCCATGAAGAAGTTATGCTTTGAAAAGCGTGCAAATATATTAAATGGGTTACCAGGTTTTTCCAATTGTAAATGATTTTATCCATTAAGTGTGTACTAGTTGTTTGGGTTATGTATGAGGTAAGGAGCCTCCGCTATATAAGTTCTTGTGCGTGTTGAGAGAAAGTATCTCTTGTGCTTGAAGAGGCACTTTAGACTTAGCGTTTCCTCGTGTTGGGACCTTTGTGTAAGTACTCTAAGGTTAGATACATGATGGAGTGACTGTAAATATTCATCTCTAAGTATCAATTGATCCACCAAATTCATCTAAGTCTTTGTTCTCAAGTTGAAGTGTTTGATTTCTTGATTTTGGCTTGATTTTTTGTGTTTCCTTCTATGCTCTTGATCTTTCTTGATGCCAAGGATATATAAGTAGTGGAGATATCTCTTCGACACTAGATCCATCTATTTAGACACTTTCTTTGGAAAGTTCTTGAGTTTGCTCGATTTTGGTTTGATTTGAGGGCATGGGTGAGCGATCTAGATCCTAGAATACTTGCTTTGTTTATTGTTGTGGTTTGCTTGCTAGCGCGTGTGGGAGTTGATCCAAGGTCATCTTGACCATTGTTAACTCACAAGCCTTTGGCTCAAAGTTCGATTTTAGCTCGATTTTAGTGTAACGTTTCTTGTTTTGGATAAAGGCCATGACTTTGACGTTAATCTTTTTATCATTACTTGGAATTGGTTTTTTAACATCTTTGTGAAGGTTTGTAACAAGATTCATAAGATTTGGAGTTGTGATTTTTAAATTGTGTCTTTTAGAGGTTTGAACCTGAGCTGTTCTTACCTCTACTTAAGCTTTGGTCAGATCGGCCCAAGGCATCGGTCAGACTGGCCAAGCGATCCAGCCACTAGTGACCTGCGGTCATATCGATTAAGTGGTCAAACCGCTTCTCCTTGTAGTCAGACTGCCAAACAAGTATTTGGACTCGGTTTTTATAGGATTGATTTGTAGACTTCGTGTGATTAATCTTCCATTGCATATTTGAAGATATGGATAACCCAAGAATTTGATTTGATATCCAAAAGGTGTAAACCGCATACTGTACTACAAAGTTATTCTTATCTTTTCCGGATCAAGAGATGATGTTTAGGAGTTGGGTTGTCTTGTCGGTGATAAGATGAAAGGATGGTCACAGGAAGATTCGTTGGATTCTTTTGCCTTTAGAGCGGGAGAGGGAGCTAGGTTGGTCCCGTTTTGGTTTGTCTCGTCGCGGCAAGTTGCAAGTTCCCCGGCTTTGCTCTTCTACTCCTCGTACTGAGCTTGGCTTCAACTTTTTGTCTACTTGCAATTATTTGACCACTCTCTCAGGTACGTCGGTACCTTCTTTCTTGAGCTTCTTCCCTGGTTCTACACGAACAATTCTCTAAAAACATGCGGTGATGCTCAGCGTAATTAAATTTAAAAATTTTAAAAATAAAAACAAGTTAGTCTATTACGGACAATACAAAAGAATAAGAGAGAAAAAAAGAAAAATGCCAAAAGCCTAAAAAGCTAAAATCACAGAAAAAAATAAAATAAATAAATAGTGAATTAAAAACTAGAAAATTGAAGTTGAAACGAGCGGTCAAGTTCGTTTGGTTTTCCATGCACTGGTTTGGTCTTTGGTGAGGAACTTGATTTTGACTTGAGTTCTCTGTTCGTGCATGTACACGCCTATATAGGCTTCACACACGTCATGGGAAAGGCAGGTTTGAACGTCTTCGTTTTTCTTTTCTCCTTTCGTTGCGTTATCTTAGTGGGTCATGTAAGCTTAAGACGCCAATGTACTATGTGGTTAGCTCGCTGATGAATTTCTTATTTAGCCAGCATGCTGATTGCTGAAGTACTAAATTTTATGGCACAAAGCTCATGTGCCCCTTAATAAAACGACAGAGAGATTAAGCACCAAACCACTTGCTTAGAAGATTATGTTCGGTGCCGGCAGGAGACAAGGTGGCATGGCATCTTCGGGGCGATCTGCTTGCAGCCTCCCTCTTGGACCGGCTAACTAGTTGTGGGGCCTTTTTCCCCTCTCTCTTGGGCATTTGCATAGTCCTAATTTAAGTGGCTCTTCGTATAACTAATGTAGTGTTCCACCTATCATCTTATTAAAACAATAGAAAATGTTAGAGTTTAATCTTGTTTTTAGACGTATTTGAGTTGTATATGTGTACGCATGCTTATCGTATTCGTAGAAGTCAAGTCCGTTTGCGAATTGGTTTCCGAATCGAGGTTGTCCGTGTATACGAATACGTATACGTGTCCGTGTCCGTATATGTGTGCGGCTTGGCGTGTGAGTCTGTATCCGTGTCTTATATTGATGTGTAAAGGTATATAAGCAGAACGTGAGAGATAGAGGGGAGGCTTGAGAGCAATGCAATGTCAGTTGTGAGAGGAAAGGAATAAAGATAATAGAGGAGATAGTTGTCTTGGCTGTTGATTGTTTTGCATGTGCATGTGTAGACGTGATTGTGAAGGCTTGAAAGAAAGATCAAGTGCAAGGATACAGGTGGTGCGTCGTGCGGAAGTGGTGATCGAAGCGAACAATCAGCAGGAAATTGTAACAAGTGGAATCAGAGCATGGGTAACAAGGCGAAGGTTCGGGGTGGGCTAATCTCCCTCCAGCACCCTCTCCTGATGATCGACAACTATCCGGTATGAGCAATGAAGATGAATGTGAACATGCGCGCCCAGGGAATCTGGAGCGCAGTCGATCTGAAGGGAAAGGACAAGGAGGTGAACAACAAGGTAGAAGGTAGATCAAGCGGCTTTGGCCCTCATCTACCAGGCGGTGCTAGATGCGATGATGCATCAGCTCATCAGCAAGGAGACGGCACGAGAACCGTGGGAGGCGCTTCAGATGATGCACGAAGGAGTTGATCGTGTCAAGGAAGTGCGGCTCTAGAATTTGCGGAGCGATTTCGAGAATCTGAAGATGGAAGAAAACCAGTCGGTGGACGAGCTCGCCGGCAAGCTAAGTTCGTTGTACAATCAGATTAACTCTCTTGGCGACAAGATGGAGGAATCTGTGGCGGTGAAGAAGTGCATGCGCATGCTTCCGAAGAAGTATATACCTGTTGTCACAATACTTATGTACTCCCCCGATCTGGACAAGAAGAAGATAGAGGAGATCACCGGATCTCTCAAGGCGCATGAGGAGTTACTGAAGAGGTTTCAGTCGCGCAAGGAACATGGTTCTCACAACGAGCAGGCATTGCTAGTAAGGGGAGATCCGATAGACGGTCGTGGCTCATCATACAACCGCGGGAGGTGGCACGGTCGAGGTGGCCAGAGTGGTCGAGGCGGTAGGGGTGGCCGTGGAGACAATGCTGGGCAAAGAGGTGGTGAGAGATCCTATGATTTGTCACATGTCAAGTGCTTTGAATGTGGCGAATACGGGCACTACACGATAAGATGCCGCAATAATAAAAGTGCTTCAACTGTAACGAGTTGGGCACTTTGCTTTGGATTGCAGGAGCAAGAAGAAGGACGGGGAAGTGAACCTTGCCAAAGATGAAGAAGAAGATGACGGAGAGCTAGTACTTTTCTCCTCATATGTTGAAAAGGAGTCGATCATGGTGGAACTAAATGAAGAGAACGTAGTTCCAAAATTACGCACGAAGGAAGGAAGCCATGACCACACGGATCAATAGTACTTGGATAATGGAGCAAGCAACCACATGACGGGAGATCGCTCCATGTTTCACAAGCTCAACGAGAAGGTTGGGGCAAGGTCAAGTTTGGTGACGGCTCCACGGTGGAGATAAAGGGCAAAGGGGTGATGATGCTGCAATGCAGGAATGGGGATAAGAAGTTGTTGACAGAATCTATTATATACCAAGTCTATGCAATAATATACTAAGTCTCGGGCAGATGACGGAGAGAGGGTGCAAGGTGGTGCTGGAGGATGAGTTCTTGCAAGTATATGACAAGAACATAGATTTGTTGATGAAGACGAAGAGATCTCCAAATCGGTTGTACAAGATTCCTTTGAAAACTTGTAAACAGGTTTGGGTGGAGAGAGGCATAGATAGACGAGGTGCAAAAGAAGTAGGAGGCAAGCCTGGCGCACAAGAAGTCGTAACAAGAAAGGAGACCGAGTCGGTAAAGAAGAAAAACAAGGCAGAGGGCATGGTCGTAATGACCAGGGGCTCCGAAAGAGCTTGCAGCGAGCATGCAGTGGTCGTAGTGAGCGACGCAGGAGGTGTGCATAGGCATGCAGCCAACTCCGAACGAGCGCATGCAAGCAGAGAGGGGCGAAGTGACGGTTTGGGTGGTCGGCACCGACCACATGCAGCTAGCATGGTTATGGCGAGCAGAGGCTCGGGAGGAGCTCTCACGCGGGCAGCGGAAGGAAGTCGGAGATGGGTCCCGAGGTGGCGGGAGAAAGCACAACATGGAGGACAGTGGTCGAAAGCAATAGCACACGACAGTGAGAGGAGGTGCTCGTGGAGGAAGCGAGAGCAGGTGCTCTAGCCCAGGAAGGCATACGAGAAAGAAGCGGAAGCAAGAGAGAAGGTCAACGTGATCAAGAAGGAAAATCAAGATTAAGGAGGTGATTGTTTGCGTTTAATCTTGTTTTTAGACGTATTTGAGTTGTACACGTGTACACATGCTTGCCGTATACGTAGAAGTCGAGTCCGTTTGTGAATTGGTTTCCGAGTCGAGGCTGTCTGTGTATACGAATACGTATACGTGTTCGTGTTCGTATATGTGTGCGGCTTGGCGTGTGAGTCTGTATCCGTGTCTTATATTGATGTGTATAGGTATATAAGCAGAACGTGAGAGATAGAGGGAGGCATGAGAGTAATGCAATGTCAGTTGTGAGAGGAAAGGAATAAAGATAATAGAGGAGATAGTTGTCTTGGCTGTTGGTTGTTTTGCATGTGCATGTGTAGACGTGATTGTGAGAATCAGAATTCATTAAAGAGAGTGAACTAGACCTTCCGCCTCCTCCTCCTCAGACCTTCCGCCTCCTCCTCCTCAGACCTTCCGCCTCCTCCTCTCTTTCTTCAGATCTGGCCCCCCTCCCCCTTCTCCGGCGGCCTCGCCGGCGTCGAGGGGGGAGGGGGTCCCACCCGTGGATCCCTGGAGGCGCGAGGAGCTCAAGAGAGCAGGCGGTAGGGGCGGGCGGCGGCCGAGTTCGGTTTGCTTCGGGGCGGTGGTCGGCGGCGCCAGCGCGGACGCGGGCGTGGGCAGCAGGTGCGGCTCCGGCAGCTTCGGGCCAGAGGCGGGAGGCGGGTCGGCGGCTTCGAGGCGGCGGGTTCGAGCGGAAGCGGCGGCCGGCTTCGTGCGGGCGGCAGGGCGAGGCGCAGCTGCGGGCGGTGAGCGGCCGGTGGCCGTGGGGTATTGAGGCGGCGGCTGCTCCGAGCGGGCGGCAGGGCGAGGCGCAGCTGCGGGCGGCGACTCGCGGGCGGAGGAGCCGAGGTGGCGCCGTGCGGGGCGGTCGGCGCCTTGCGGGGCGGTGAGCGGCCGGTGGCGTGGCTTCGGGCGGCGGCACGCGGGCGGAGGGCGGTCGGCGAGCGGTCGGTGGCAAGGCTGCGGGCGGCGTCACTTCACGGAGGACGGGACTTCGAACCAAGACCGGACGGCCCGAGGCGGCTGCGGGCCGGCTTGGGTTCGGCGACGGCCGACGCGCGTGCGGGCGCGTAAGCCGAAGCGCCGGCGGTCGGGAGCTGCGAATGCGGGCGCGGGAGGCCTAGCGCCGGAGGCACGCGTTCGGGCGTAGGTGCCGTAACGTCGGCGGCATGCGTCGTGCGGGGCGCGGGCCGGCGGTGAAGGGGTCGTGGCGAGCGTGGCCGGCAGGCCGGCGAGGACGCCGAGGCGGGCTCGATTCGAGCGGCGGCCTTGAGTGATGCTCAGTGATGACGCATAGGCGTCGCAAAGTCGTTTCTACAGAGGCGGACTTTGCAGGAAGCGGCTCATCGTGGAGTTCAAGGGTGGCTATGCCATGGCCTTGAGGCGAGCAGGACCGGTGTGTTGGTGGCGGTCTAATTTGTGAATGGGTAGTGCGTGGGGTGCTGTGGAGGTGATGGCGAAAGCCTTGCCGGTGATCTTACCGGTCTCGACAACAATGACGCCTTCGGGCGCCATTTTCCTTCCTGGAGGTGTTGTCATGGCACTCCATAGCCCTCATGTATACTGATCTCCAGGTGAAAACCTTGCCTCAGTGAGGCAGACGGCGTCGGCGACCCTAGTCGCCTCCTTGGAGGCGTCGCCTCGGAGATCCTTATTCACGCAAAGTAGACCGAAGTTTGGATGGCGCAGTCGGATGGGGATAGAGACTTGATTGAAAGCAAGGATGGAGAAGAAGTTCTGAAGCTTAGTCTTTCTAGTTTTTTTCTTAGTCCTTAAGCTCTCTTCTTTGTTGTTTTAAGCTCCTCAGTTTTGAGGCTTTGAGCCTAAGTGCTCGTGTAACCTTTGGCTGCATATATCCCACGTGGATATAGAGGCCGGATTTTATATCCTTTATCTAAAAAGATAATAGAGGAGATAGTTGTCTTGGCTGTTGGTTGTTTTGCATGTGCAAACATGACCGTGAAGGCTTGAAAGAAAGATCAGGTGCAAGGATACAGGAGGTGCGTCGTGCGGAAGCGGTGATCGAAGCGAACAATCAGCAGGAAATTGTAACAGAAAAATAAGTAACTATGTTCACACTTAAGTGCTAGAGATTATCGGTCCAGCAGTTGGTTGCTAGCTAGATTATCGGTCTGTAGTTAGTGTCGCTTGGCAATCAATGTGTTGTAGTTAGCGTTCGTTTGTTTGTGTACTCGTTCGTTTGGTCGTATAGTTCGTTCATGTCTCTCATTTGTCCGTTAGTCAATTTGTTCATGCAACTAGAGGTTTGTTTAGTTGTTTTCATTTCTATTGGCTTGGTCGCTCTTTCGGCCGATTTGATAGTCATTTTAGGTTTAGTTTAATGTTTTCTCCTTGTTTCAGTTCATTTAGCTTTAGCTGAGCACTAGTAGCTTATTCTAGTTTCTGTGGTGAACACAACACTCACCGCTATTTCAGTGACAACTCATGCATTTGCAGATGCGCTATCTTAGCATGATCACACGCCTACTTGCATGAATTGTATCCCACAGCACGCTTCTCGTCCCCGCTAGGGTACAGCCGCGCTACGCAACTTTCACCCGCTGTGATCCACTTGGCAACGACATTGCGCATGCACCCTATCCCATGCTATGCAAGTGGTAACAACCATTGCAATGAGGTATAGGGAGCAGGCCAGCCCACTTATCAGCTGGCTGCCCCGCAAAAATAGCCAACAAAATCAGTTGCAGACCGACCAATTTCTAGATGTTGTTAAAGAGGCCTAGCCCGCAAGGCCCATTGGTAACCGCAACGCCTTGGAGGTGTTCTACTGTTCTTCGAGCTCAATTATTGTATTGTGCCTTGTAAATGTCATTAGGATTGTGCTAGATTCAACTTTCGTTGCAAACATGGAGTATGGTACTCGATTCAAATTTTGTTGCAAATGTATGGTGATGCTGCTTGGATCGGGATCTAAAGAGCTTCACATAGGCATTTCTAGGGATTTTTTGGTTTTCTTATTTTCTGAGTTTTTTGTTTGATTTTCTCATTTTGATTTTTCTCTAGAACCTGTTTTTTTTGGAGCACCTAGCTCACGGATGTACGATGGAAACGTTCCCATCACACGCTTTTCCTACTGTTGGATCTCACTTGAAGACATTGATCTTAGTCGTTCCATCCAGTGCAACAAAAATCCGAGAAGGGCAACAATTAGTTCTTAAGCTTATAATAAGTTTTTTGCTCCTAATGCAACAAACATGAAATTGCCAAAATGAAATTGTGCTCGCCGAAGACTATCGTGATGCCACGCACAGTGCCATGCCGTGCATACTCGACGGATGTATCACCACTCTTGTGCCAAGATCAAACAAATACCATTTGGGTAGTGCAACAATTCAATTGGCCGGTGCAACAAAAAAAGAACACGTAACAAAATTTATCAACCAGCCAACAAAAAAAAGGTTACAACACCCTTGTTCTTCGTGAACTTCGGTTGCAACAAATTTCACAATAGAAGGCAACAAGTGGTTGCTACCTATGCAACAAATCAACAACCCACTACAACAAAAAATATATCTTGCTAGAAGATTCAACAAAGGCATTGCAACAATCAAAAACATTTTCTGCAACAATTTGAGCAAATGCCCACAGCAAAGCGTACTTGTAGGAGGAGCATATGGGCGGTGGGGAGTAGTAGAGATCATCGGCTGAGGAGGAGGATGAAGCGATGCTTCTTCACCAACGCCTAGAGGGAAGTATGTTGGCCTTGTTGCTAGCAAACATCATCTGCCCTTGTCATTAGGCTAAGTTATTCGCCTCGGGCCCCGTAGCTCCTCCACTCGTCGTTCAACGATGGTCAGTGAGAAGCTACGAGAGATGACACATCTGCTCGCTCTTGTAGTTTCAGCTGTGATTTTCAACAAATAGTACACTTCATGATTATCAACACTTCACTGCAAATAAATTAGAGGCAACTTAGATGAAACCATAATTATACAATTTAGACGTGTTTTAAAACTAGTATAGAAATCTCAAACAAACAAATTTACATTGCATTGCAACATTTGCAAACAACAATAATAACACTTCATGATTGCTCGTGCAACAATTAGAGGCAATACTCGCAACAAATTGAAATAGTACACAAGATTTTTGTAACTTTACCTAGAGTTTATCACCAAACAAATTTATGTTGTTACAATGTTAAAACAATAAACAATAATAGTTGTAATATTTTACAACCAAGATACAATAACTGAAAATAGATCTACAACAAATGGAGAAAAAGCTACAACAACTAGGATAGATCTTGCAACAAAGATGAGAAATGCATGCAACAACCTTACCACAGCTAAGCTCGCGAGAGGAGGAAGGAGAATGACACCACACTGCTTCCTCATGTCAGCCTGCCTAGATCTAGGAGAGGCAAGGCTGGCCTGGCACCATCGCCTCACCACCCGTTGACCGTGTCGTCCTCCGCTTGTCATCAACTTTGTCTTCTCCGACCTTAGCATCGCCAGATCCGATATGCTCTAGCCATGGTGGTGGTCGCACACTTCATCAATGGCTCTAAAGGGGGCGGTGAAGGTGATGGGGAGCCTTGGCTATGGAAGGTTGCGTTTGATTTAGTGGCAATGAAGTGCCGGTGGGGTGACTCATCGGCGCTAGAGTAGGTGGTAGAGGTTGGGGGCACTAGATTGAAGGAGAAATTAGGGAAGTGCATGTGAGCGTACCGGATAAAAAAGATTAGATGCCGGAATGGCCTAATGAGAGAAGGAAGATGGGGCTAACTTGCGGCTAGTGAAGGGCGTCTGATATTTTGGACTAAACGAGATATTGTGCTTGGTGGGCCTACCTGCAAAGCCCACCAAGCATGATAGGCCCACATAGCTACCTGCAAAGCCTACCAAGCATAATAGCCCCGCATACTCCGGCGGCTGTTTTGAGGCGCGACGCCGTCAGCATAGCATAGCCACCATCGATCGCTTCACTAGTTACGACGGATGAGCGCAGTGTGAGCACAATCGTTCTAGCGCGCGGGCTGCGCACTTGTTTCTGCTTACTCCCTTTCACCACTTCAACTTATATTCGTCATAAATATCTGAAGTTCCTTCCGTGTATGAACTGGAAAGCGTGGAAAGAGTAACTACTCTGAACTTTGCCCTGCCACTACGGTCATATCTTTCACTTCTCGCAATGTTTTTCTCTCTAGTTGTAACTTCCATTATTTCGGTGTTTCTTTTGATACAATCACCATGGTACATTGTTGCTCTGGTACTAGAGTTCTATGTTAGTAACTAACCAGTCTTGTACTAACTTTGCTTGCTGAACTACTAAAGAACTGTTAAGTCTTCAAGGGTGCAAAGTGGATTTTTTTTTCCATTCCTGCTGGATCAATTCTAAGTTAATTTTTCACTCTCCATTGCTCAAGGATGTACTTGAGGTTACCGTGTGTTTGGAAATTCTGTTGGTTCAAGCGCCTGCAACCTGTCATGTACTGTGATGAAAAAAATAATCCTTTTTCAGTCTGCTGATTCTGCATTTCACTACATGAATTCCTCCAACAGCTTTCATGCATTTGCTCCATGGCGGCAATGATAGCTGGAAGCAGGGACTACTGTCAAAAAGAAAAATTCAGAAGCAAGGAAATCTCTGAAGCATCCGACATTAACTGCTGTCTGGTGCTGACTAGTGGACATAACCTGCCACTTTGGCATCTATTATAAATGTCTCCTGAGACACTAAAATCCTAATAAAAATTTGTTTTACAGCATATGTGCAAGCAAACTTCTATCATAATCACGTAATGCTTTGCACCAAGTGACATTGCTCATGCTCGTACCAGATGTGTCCTCAAACACAGATACAACACAAAATAGGGAAGGACAGAGAGACGCATGGCGCTAGAACATGCTGATGTTCCTCCATGAGTTATCTGTTACCATGCTTGCTACTATATTGTTCATGGCTATTGACAGTAAGGCGAACTTGGTGATGAGGCTGTCTTGGTACTATTGTGAAACTTTATCGGCAGTCTGGCAAAACAGATCTTCCTTATCGCTTGCTGGAGTGGTTGGTGCATTGAAGCATTCTTGAGTTCCATCTCCATCTCGTTGCAGTTCTAATTTGTAGTCATGGGGGCCCTGAACCTGAGAAGGTTTAAAAGGAACGCAGCTGATGCTCACCTACCAACATTATAATAATAATTCTCTGGTCAGGGTTACATAAAGTGTCTTGGCTTTTGTTCTTCGTGACCCTTTTGTCATTCTAAGCAGTCCATGATTTCACTGTAGTAGTAGAAATTATGCCACCATTTAACAGTTCTTCTCATCAATTATTTGTGTCTTGACTCCTAAATTATGATCAACCTTGTAGACTTTGAAGCAGTCATCCTTACTAGTAAATGACAGTCTCAAGCAGTCTGAAGGCTTCAAACCTCTGAAGGTCTTAGTTAAACCCCCCATGCGATGGGCAAGCTACTGCCTTTCAAAGCTATTGGTGTACGTCAATCTATCCGCCAATTTCAACAAGAAAGCAAGTTATTCTTCTAGGATCAATGGGGCATGCTTGCAAAGTTGAAATCACTATGCAGGAAGCAAGCAGTTGCCACCATGCGCGTGCTCTTTTCTACTCCGTTTGCATCCCCTGCCTGCACAGTGCTAGTACTTTCTTTTCCTACTTTTTTGTCGGCGCATATTCTCTGACGTAACGTCAGATGACGTTGGGTCACTGACGTGTGGGTCCTACGGCTCATAGGCCCACACGTCAGTGACCCAACGTCACCTGACGTTACGTCAGAGAATCCCGGGGCCTTTTTTGTTGCCCTCACCAATGGAAGCTTCCTTTTGTTACCTTCCATTTTTTTTACCCATATCAGCGACCAGTTCACCGCTTTGTTTGAAGGGTTATCTGAACTCGATAACACAATATATTTTTTTTCAGTTAAACTAGCAATAGGTAGCGAATTCTCTCCTCAGACATTAAACTAGCAAAGGCTGTAACAGAAATTACAGATCATTCAGTGTTGGCCCATACTTAGGCGTGGCGAGTTTAATCGATACAGTATGTCAAACTTTCACATAACCATGCCATGTACTGTTGGAGTGCGCGGTCTGAAACTGAATGTCTGATCAATCCAGGAGAACTATTTGCGCCTGGAAGGTGACGCCTCAAAGGCTGACATGGGCATTATTGCCCATGGGAGGACATGCGTTATCTTGCAGGCTCAGGCTCTCGCCATGCTGCGTCAGCGACCACTCAGAATAACCACTGACTACCTTATGAAACCTTGCTTTCCTTGGCGTCTCTCTGTCACCCTTGGGTCCGTGCCGATTGTCATGCATGCTTCTCTTCTCTCTCTTGTTTTCTCTTGGTGCCGTGGACTTGTGTCTATCGGCAGAAACAATTGGAGGCTCCTCTCGTTGTCACGTACACTGACCGGCTCCCTATCTCGTTGTTTCTTGCATAGGGTGAAAGTTCGGTTCACACTTGTGCAACGAGCATACAAGCACAGGAACTGTGAAATTTCAGTCTAGACACGCATGTGGATCGAAACGAACATAAGTACAGGAGCAGAAGACGTATGTGTGAAAAATGAAAACCATTTGGTCAGCAACCCAGTATGAATCCTTGCCCCGTTTCCAGCCTATCACGATCCTTGTCGACAAGTTGCATGCAGTCGACTCCGATGACTTGTAGCAAATTCTACCACGCTTCATGCATGTGCTAAAACAGTGGGGTGTCACGCTAGGTAGCAGCAAATAATTCAGCTATACCCCGACAGGCCTTACGCATGGTCACTTCACTCGTCGTTTGCACATCAGTCTGATCAACGCGCCCCAATAATTCATGTATCAGCACTGGCAGTATGCGTGTCTGTGGTTGGGGACTTGGCGCACGGTGTTTTTGCTAGTTATGTTGATCCCATTGGCCAGAATAGGGACCAAGAGGGAGTTGATCTGTTCCTTCCAAGGGGATAACAGTTTCCTTCTGAATGATTAGCTCGGTGAGGTGAAGTGAAACAACCAAGCCACTCCCATCTCCATTCTATACAACATCCTCCATTTCTTCTCCCTCTCAGATGGCTTGCTCTGCTGGTTGCTGCCGCCTAAAACCAACCACCACTACAGCCACACCCCCCTCTAGACCAGTCGGCTAGGATAGGGCGTTGTGTGGAGGTATCCCCAACCAAGGGTGGATGGATCTCACTAGGTCTGTCACGCGACGACTAGAATTCGTCAGATCTAGCGATGCCGAGATAGAAATAGTTTCCGTTGATGAAGAGTGGAGGTATCCCCAACCAAGGGTTGTTGAGGACTATGTATTATTTAATTTATTGCAAACAATGCCTCGAATTGTTTAATGAGCAATTGTAAAATGTTTTCACTGTTGTTTCGAAAATATTGCAATGTTTTAACGGTGTAAATTTGTTCATTTGGGATTTCTTAGCTAGCTTTCCAATGCAGCTAAATTGTATACCCATGGTTTCATCCAATTTTGGAGAGAAGATTTTTTATTTTTTGTCTCGACGATTTCACTGTTGTTTCGCAAATTTATTGCACATATTGATTATAAATACCGTGCATGTTAATAATCCACTACAATACCTGCAGTATCAAAACAGAGCCTAAAACCCCGTTTGGCTATGTCCAGAATGGGTGTGGTCTCAATCCATTCGATATGGAGAACTAAGATACACGTAGCTTAGATGGAAACCTCCCGCTCAAAAGAGCTTATTTTACATAATTAAATTAAAAAAATTAAAAATAGAAAAAACATGTTAGCTCATCACGTATAATACAAACAAATGCGAGAAAAAAAACCGGCAAAAAGCTAAAAGTACAAAAAAAAGATGAAATTTATGAATAGTGCAAAATAAGTAAGAAGTCAGAAATTCAAACCGAAACAGACGAAGCCTATAATCACATGCATAGATGTTCCTGACCCATCCACAAACATACCACACGGTTCAAGATTCACGAAGACGCTTCCATCAAGAGCTGGATGGACTCTGTAACCGAGCAACGAAAACAGAAGAAAGACGTTAATGAAGTTGGTACGTAGAGCCCCACATAACAGTTAAGTAGAGCGAGCTAGCTAGCTAGCACCAGATGGCCGGCCAACCTCGCTGTTGCGCCAGCAGTAGCAAGTTCTGTTACGCACGTACGTATCCCCCGTTGCGAACGTCTGCTGTGCGCGCGTCGGCCGGGGCCACGGCTCTCTTATCTTCTCGTCTCTTTGCATTTCACGCACGCACACCCTCACACACGGCACAGAGCAAGAAGCCTGGAGCCGTACCGCACGAGCGAAACATCAAGTGTACCTTTCCCCGGCCGTACAACGTCCAACAGAGGATTCTTGTCTCTCTAAAGTGACTTGTGCATATGCCGTCGATGGCACCTCGATCTTACTGTTGAAAGTTGAAACTATATAATATGTATAGTGTGCTATATCTACGATGCATTACTTGCGTCACTTGTCGCATGTGCTGCTGCTGTTTAGTTTCAGGGACAACTGATTGGTTGGAACCCTTTTGCCAACAAAAAAAACCCCAAAAAATGTATACCCCAGAATATGGTGACCCTAAAACTTCGTCTCCAATTTGACTCTAAACATGTGGACGTTTTACAGATGGTGATGCACTGCAGGTTGCATGTACATGGATTGGCTGCATGCAAAATATGAAAAAGGCATGTTACATTGAGTTGAGCAGTTGACCATCAACACATTATCTTGTGCGGTGACGTTAAGTGCTTTTCGACCTTCAAATGGGCTGGATTATGTATATATACGGCAACACGCACATGCCAAGCAGCATTATTACATGGCAAAAGCTCACTACTTCGCATGGATACGATCGTGTACGTTGAACATGGATCGTGTTGGTGAAGCATTTTAGAAGACGAGCTATTTCAGAGCATGTACTGCAAAGATTAAAGAGTATTGCTATACAATATTCGACTGTTCCAAAACAGTCAGATTGATCTGGGGCGTTAGATCTTCATCCAACGGATCCACCCATACAAGCTCCCTCCAAAAAAATGATCTAGGGCGTTGGATCTCCATATAACAGCTCAGAATCTGACTATTTTTGTTCTAAAAAACAGTCGAATGTTGTATAGACACTCCCTAAGATTAAATTCGCTCCATACCATCGACTTCATCACGAGTTGCAAAATAACGTCACAAAGAAGGTGGGTTTATACATGACATCACAAACACGAAAAACTCTCAAAAAAATTTCCACATAGATGCATGCATAGCACTCATGCTCATGCATTAGCAAAACTGAGGGATATGGTTCTTTTTCTTCGAGGAACATCTGTTCCTCAATTCGATATAAAATGTAAGGACGTTTGTACTAGGTTTTGTTTTTAGCTTCTATTAGAAAAAATCAAAAGTTAATATAAACATCTGACTTTTTAAAACAGCTTCTTCACTTCTATTTTATTAGTCACTACTATTTATTTTCAATCAAAAAACATTAACCACATCTTGTACGAACACCTTTATTCACGCAGCAGCACGCGGGGCTGTTTGATAAACTGAAGGGTCCAAAAGTGCGGATCAAATTTTAAAATCGTTTCTTGACAGGATTACGGGCAGATGGACCGCAGATGCGTTTTGCAGCCTCACGCATTCATTTGTGGGAGCAAGGCGGGTTCCAATAAACAGCACGCGGATTCCGCGTGCTCCGTCGCCACTCGCCACGCGCGTGCATGCATAGCGGTGGCAGACGATTTCTTCACCACATCTAGGTCCGGGCCATTCCGTGCAAACTAAGAGGCTGTTTGGTTGCTAGCCATACTTTACCAACAAAAATTGCCACACTTGCCTAAGTTGAGATGCTCAAATTCTTTGCCACACCTTAGCAAGCCTAAGGGAATCTTGCCACACTTTTTTGAATCATTGACGTGTGGGACCTAATTTGCTGGAAGAGAATCTTGCCACAACTGTGGCAGCAACCAAACAGCTCCCAAAGTTGATCAAACTTGCCTAACCTTAGGCGTGCTAAACTATGGCTGGCAACCAAACACCCCATAACACAACCCATCTCTCCACCGTAATTTAGCCTTCTTTTTTAACTTACAACTTTCTCTGCATAAACAAACGAAATAATTTTTCTATCTTTTTTTTGAAATGATTTATCAGAATAATATTTTTAAAGCGATATATTAGTATTCAATTTATTCACACAAATATTAGCTCTAAAGATAAAAAAACTCAATCGTAATTATAAGTCGTAGCTAAAAAGAACATATGCTTTGTCTGTTAGCTACTGTGGCAGTGCAAGCACATCACATACGCATCGGCAAGCCAAACCAGAGACATGGCCCTGATCAACTCGGCTTTGGCTTCTGGCTTATTTTCCACTATTCATAAATTTCGTCTTTTTCTGAACTTTTGGCTTTTTGTTGAGCTTTTTTGCCGGTTCTTTTTTCCCTTCCCGTATTTGTTTGTATTATACGTAATGGGCTAACATATTTTTTATATTTTTAAATTTTTTTAAATTTAATTATGCTAAATAAGTCTCTGTCAGCTACAGTGCTTTTTTCAGCTAGCTACAGTGTTTTCAGCCATAAGCCACGAGCTTTTCAGCCGAACCGATTACCACCAGAGACGCATAGCAATTTGGCAACACGAACATAAATACTTGGCTCCCTGGATTTGTACCGCAACCTTTTCCACCCGACCCTGTCCTGCTTTACTCACGACTCATGAGAGGGAATTATTTATTTCACCCATTCGGCGGATTGTACAAAAGCACTCCCCAAACCACCGCTTACCAGTCGCAATTTATCACGGCTCACGTCACCGAAAGGCCCCCTCTCCAGCGGATGCGATTCCTCTGACTTCAAAGTCACGGTGACTTTGTCACTGACAGGTGGGCCCCTCCGCTCGCAGGCCCACCTGTCAGTGACAAAGTCACCGTGACTTTGAAGTCAGAGGATCTCAATCCCTCTCCAGCGCCGACGTGGCAGGATAGCATTGACGCGGGCAAGGAAAATAGAGAGTAGTAGGATGGTTGGCGGCCCCATGCAACGAACATTTCCCACCAGTTCAGCAACAGAATCGCGAGTGGAGTATAGGCTAGAGACACCGACGCCAACAAGCCCCATGAATTTACCCCTTTCCACATATATCAGCACTGCTAGCGGTACCAAGCTATCAAGAATTACGATTGTTACAGCTAGGCATCATCAAGATGGATAACAAACTCAGTACTCCTTACCAATGGAACAAAGGGGAAAAAATAAGTGGAGTAATTGATTTGGTGATGGCAGTAACGCTGCGAACTCCCCAGGCTAATAATGCCAGGCGGATGCGACGGTGACTACCCGGCCGCTCCACCCGACCCCGAGCCGGCCGCTGTCGGACTTGACGTCGAACCCTGGCCGGGCCTTGATGCGGTCGGCAATGTCCTGGCCGAGCGGCACGGGACGGAACCCCGCCATGCCGAACCGGGCGCGCCACTTGCCGAACACCTCGCACCGCTCCACCCGGTCCGGGCCCTCCCGTCCCACCGCGTTGGCCACCTTATTGGCCAGGGCCGCCTCGGCCCGGGCCCGCTCCGCGCTGTCGCGGCCCAGTGTCGCGTCCAGCGACTCCAGCACGGCGCCGTAGTGCGCGCACGCGTCCGAGAAGCGCGCCGCCAGCGGCGCCGTGTTCGTGTTCAACTCCTGCTCCACCAGGGTCACGACACGGGGGCACAGAGCGCGCACGCGGCGGAGGAGCTCGTCGCGCGGGTTCGCCGGTGACACGCTCTCGTCGGGCACGCGCGAGAGCGCGAAGGCGAGGTTCACGGCGAGCGCCTCCCCTGGCTCGCACCCCAGCCTGGATGCCTCTATCTCTGCTGCTCGGCAGCTGACTGCTTTGAAACGGATGTCCAGTCCGGCTTGCTGGGCGGTCTCCTTGAGCTGCTCGCTGGTGGCCGCGAGCGCCAGCGTCAGCGAAGGCGTGAATGGCGAGGTTGGGTCCATGACGGCGGTGACCTTGAGGGAGGTGGCGGGCACGCGCCGGTCGGCGAGGGCTTTGATGAGGGCGACGTGCTGCGCGGCGCTGACGTCGAAGTCGACGAGGTGGACGGCGCGGTGGTCGCCCACGGCTTCGAGGATGGCGAGGTTGGCGCCGTGGAGGGCGAGGCCGAAGCAGGGCGAGACTTTGTGGAGGAGCTGGCACGCCGCGCGCCTGCTCACCGCCATAGAGGTCCGCGAGATGTCGAGATGGGGCGGGGCGCAGGTGGGCCGACGCGGGAGGATAGGGCGCCCACCCATCATCGCCACCAGCCTCTGCTCCGCGTCGCCGCGCGGGGTTGGCGGCAATCTTCAGGACGGCCAGGTGCGTAGATGCCGTTGTGTGGTTGCCGTCGGCTACGGCGGCGGCAGCCTCGGACAGAAGCTGCCGCGACGAGGCTGACGAGGACGGCGGCGAGCTAGACGCTGACGAAGAAGCCGTCGACGACGAGGAGTTCGTCGGTGACCGCGACATGGGCGCGGCGTAGTTGTTCACTGTGCTCGGCAGGGGAAGCGGCGGCGAAGAGGAGGCGGTGATGGAGTTGAGATGCTGTATCGTCTGCCCCCACTCGGAGTTGGAGGACCACGGAATCCGCACGCGCTCCCCGCCGGCTCCGCCTCGTCGTCGTCGCCCAGCAGCTGCTTCTCCAGCTCCTGCAGCAAGACCAGCTCGCTCGCCGTCGCTGGCCTCGCAGGCGGGCCCCCTCGCCAACCGCCTGGGCCTGCGCGGACGGTACGGCCATCATGTGCCCGCTGCAGCTGCGTCTGAGGAGGCTGCTGCTGGTGCTGCATCGCCGGCATCACCATGCGCGACGCGGTGGTGAGCGACGACAGCGTCGACGACGGCTGCGGCGAGATGGCCGCCAAAACTGGACGTCCCAGAGAAGCCCGAGGCCTGCGAGCGGGCCCCGCCCATCACGGCCCCGAGATCCAGCCGCGAGAGCGCCGAGTGCGCCGCGGCGCGCTGCCTCACCGCGCGCATGTACTGCGCGTGCTGCATCGCCACCTGCCGCTGCTGCTCCCACCTCTCCATCTCGCCTAGGCTCCTCTTAAGCACCGCACCGCTGCTCACGGCCGCGCCCGCCATGACATCCGATCGCGGCTGTTGCTGCCGCATCGGCGTCTGCATAGCTGATCCAACGCCATAGCTGTACCACGGCGCACCCGCAGGCTCCATGCCGAAGCCTCAAGCAAGAGCGCCAGACAACAGCGAGCAGGCAGGCACAAGAGGAGAAGCGAGGGAGAGAGAGAACGAGATGAGGGTGGAACGAATCTACCGTGTAGGAATCCTACAGCTAAAAACCGCTTGCGCCATTCAATTGCTTCCCCTAATAAAACGCCAACCTTTTACAGCCCACCCCGACGCTAATATACTCCTCCTCCTCCTCCTCCTTCCAAATAAAAAAGAAGGCGACTTTGGGATCCGGCACCAATGCGGCAAAAGTGACACTGACGCGGTGGCGGGGGAGCCGATAGGTGCCGTCGTGGAGGGGTCCGTTTTTTGGGGCGACGTTTTAGTGCGATTATAAATGACACCAGGGGTGGGGGTGGTCGTATGTTGTATCGTATGGGATGCGTAAGTGATGACGAGGCGACGTGGGGGTGAAGTGGTGACCGTGGTGGTGTGAATGGATGGGAAAACGGGGAGCGACTGAGCGGGCGAGGGGCCGTCGCGTCGCGTCACGCCGTTCCCCCGTCCGACGCCACCGTATCCACGCGACGACCCCGCGCGCGGGCATACAACGACAAACTCGTGCTAAACACATGCAACTTTCGCCCGCTCTACTTGCGGGTGAGGAGGAAAACATCTCTACTTCACCACAAACTCATGCCTACGTTGCTGGTATAGATGTATTGCGTGGCGGTTTACTTACGACTAAATGGCACTTCTGATATAATTTAAAACCATATTTACAAGAACGGTGGTAGTCACGTGAGAATTATAAAAATGATATTTCTACCGTCTGATGGCCGTGCGGCAGCCCCAGAGGGCATCGCCTCTACCGCACGACCACTTAGCGATAGAGGATTGCCACATAAAAATTACGAAAAAAATACACGATCAAGTACGCTGCATTAGAAGATTCCATACAAAATTTTGTAATTTTTAAAACTCATTTGCTATATCTAAAAAATCAAACAAGCAACACACCTAAATAAAATCACTAATTATGATTAATTACCCTACTGAATCACCACATTTATGGTGCCCATGCATGAGGTCACCTTGTGCACGGTGGCTGCCACACACCACCGGATGGTAGAAGTGTTTTTTTTTGTAATTCTCGTGTGATTACAACCATTTTTGTAAATACGACTTATAATTATGCCAAAAGTGGAACTAAGTTGTTTACTTACTTGTGGGAATTAAATACGCGTATGATATCCTAATTTAAATTGTCCATAGGTTCCCCATATATCCTTGTAACATTTGGAGCTGCCTTTTGATATATAACATCAAAAGCGCAATAGTGCGTGCTAGATTCCAGAGAGGCAAAAGCAATTATCAAAATTAAGCGAATGCTTTTTAAGTTAGAACAGCACAGTACTACGTATG